>PVKU01001273.1:211800-321926 GCA_004027475.1 Anoura caudifer
AAAAAAAAAAAAAAAAAAAAAAAAAAAAAAAAAAAAAAAAAAAAAAAACACCCTCAAATAAAATGATCTAACTTTACAGTTAAAGGAACTTGAAACACAACAACAAACAAAGTCCAAAGTAAATAGAAGGAAGGAAATAATAAAGATCACAGCAGAAATAAACAAAATAGAATAAAAAAAGATACAAAAGATAAATGAATCCTAGAGCTGATTCTTTAAAAAGATAAACAAGATTGACAAACCTTTATCCAGACTCATCAAGAAAAGAGAGAGAGGACCCAAATAAATGAAGTCAGAGATGAAAAAGGAGAAATAACAACTGACCCCAAAGAAAGACTAAGGAGTGTAATAAAATATTGTGAACAACTACATGCCAACAGACTGGACAACCTGGATGAAATAGACAAATTCCTAGAACATACAATCTTCCAAAACTAAATCAAGAAGAATCAGAGAATCTGAATAGACAGATTAAAGCTAGTGAAACTGAATCAGTAATAAAAATAATAATAATAAAAAAAACCACCAACAGACAAAAGTCCTGGACCAGATGGCTTCACAGGTGAATTTTATCAGACATTCCAAGAAGAACTAATGTCTCTCCTTCTCCATCCATTTCATAAAATTTAAGAGGAACACAAACTTTCAAACTCACTTTATGAGACCAACATTATCCTAATTGTAAAACCAGAAAAAGACACTACAAATAACAAAAATTATGGGCCTATATCCCTGATGAAAATAGATGCCAAAATCCTCAACCAAGTATTAGCAAACCATATACAACAATGCATCGAGTGGATCATACATCATGATCAAGTGGGATTTATTCCAGAATGCAAGGTGGGTACAACATTTGCAAATGATTAAATGTAATTCACCACATAAAAATATGGAGTATAAACACCACATGATAGTATTAATAGATGCTGAAAAAGCTTTTGATAAAATCTGGCACCCATTTATGACAAAAACTCTTAGCAAAGTGGGATCGGAAAGAACATACATAAACATAATAAAGACCACATATGACAAACCAACTGCAAGCATCATACTCAATGGACAAAAACTACAAGTATTCTTCTTAAAATCAGGACAATACAAGGATGTCTGCTTTCACATCTGTTATTCAGCATAATACTAGAAATCCTAGCCACTGCAATCAGAAAAGAAGAAATAGGAAGCATCCAAATTGGGAGGGAAGAAGCAAAACTGTCATTATTTGCAGATGACATGATACTATACATAGAGAACTCCAAAGATTTCACCAAGAAATTACTAGAACTGATAAATGAATTTAGCAAAGTATCAGGGTACAGAATTAATATCCAGGAATCAGTTGTATTTCATATGTAAATAATGAACTAACATAAATGGAAATTAAGAAAATAATCTCATTCACAATTACTTCAAAAATAATAAAATACCTAGGAATAAACCTAATCAAGGATGTAAAAGACCTGTAGATAGAAAAGTCATTAAAATGTCCATGCTAACCAAAGCAATCTATAGATTCAATGAAATTCTTATCAAGATTCCAATGGCATATTTCACAGAACTAGAACAAATATTTCAAAAACATATAGAACCACAAGACCTCAACTATTAATAGTGATTCTAAAGAACAAACTTTAAAGAATCATGCCACCTATTTTGAAACTACACTGTAAGTCCATAGTAATAAAAATAGCATGGTACTGGCATAAAAACAGACACATAGATCAATGGAGCAGAGTAGAGAGCCCAGAAATAAATCCACACCTTTATAGTCAATTAATAATAGGCAGAGGAAGCAAGCACTTACAATGGGCTAAAGGTAATCTATTTAATGAATGGTCCTGGGAAAATTTGACAGATGCATGCAGAAAAATGAAACTAGACCACCTTCTTATACCACATACAAGAATAAATTCAAAATGGATCAAAGACTTAAGTGTTAGGCCCCAAACCATAGAAATCCTAGAAGAAAACATAGGCAGCAAAATCTTGGACATTGCCCTTAGTAGTATTTTATCAGATATATCTCCCCAGGCAAGGGAAACAAAAGAAAAAAATAAACAATTTGAACTACATCAAACTAAAAAGTTTTTGCACAGCAAAGGCAATGTCAAGAAAATAAAAAGACAAACCTCAGAATGGGAGAACATACTCGCCTACACATTTGATTATGGCTTAGTATCCAATATTTATAAAGAGCTTACAAAACTCAACACCAAAAAAAAAAAAAAAAAAAAAAAAAAAAAAAAAAAAAAAAAAAAAAAAAAAGCAATTAAAAATGGGCCATAATCTAAATAGACACTTCTCCAAAGAAGTCATAGAGATGACCTATAGGCATATGAAAAGGTGCTCAAAGTCATCAATTGTCAGAGAAATGCAAGTTAAAGCCACAAGGAGATGTCATCTCACACCTGTCAGAATGACTATCATCAATAAAAAAGTGCCGGATAACATGTTGAGAAAGAGTTCACTTTTGAACTGTTGGTGGGAATGCAGACTGGTGTAGCCACTGTGGAAAGCAGAATGGACGTATGTCAAAAAATAAAAAAATGGATCTGTTCTTTGGCTCAGCAATCCCACTTCTGGGAAAACATCTGAAGGAACCCAAAGCACTAATTCAAGAGAACATAAGCATCTCTATGCTCACTGCAGCACTATTTATAATTGCCAAGATATGAAAACAGCCCAAGGGTCCATCAGTAGATGAGTGGATAAAACAACTATGGAACATATACACAATGGAATACTACTTGGCCCTTAAAAAGGAGAAAATTTTACCATTTGCAGCAGTATAGATGGACCTGGAGAGCATTATACTAAGTGAAATAAGCCAGTCAGAGAAAGATAAATACCATGGGGTTTCACTCATATGTAGAATTTAAGGAACAAACTGAACTAATAAGAAAAATGGGGACAGACTCACAGATGGAGAGCAAGATCAGAGCAGTAGAAGGGGAGCTGAGGGAGTGGAGGGATTGAGCAAAAAGAAAAGAAGTCATGGACATGGGCAACAGTGTGGTGGTTTCTGAGGGACAGGGGGCATAAGGGTCTGAATGAAATGGAAAAAATACTATAATTGTTAAATAATAATAATAATAGTAATAAATGGATGAAAAGTTACAGTACCAAGAAAGAACTAAAAATCTGTAGATGAATTTGATAATTTGTCTTACCACACTTAAAGTAAGAACATGCTATAATAATATTTAAAGTATCTTTTTTATATATAGGAAACTGAACATCAACACGCATTTTGACCCAAGTAGTATTATGGGCTTTTATAATTTTTCTCGTTTGCAAATGAGATATTTTGAAATTCCTCATCTCTTAAAGTACATAAAATGTGTTATTTTCTCTTCATGAAACAGCAATAATATCACAAGTTAAGCCAATATTTAGAACCTTTTTTTCATTTTTATTTTAACATGTTAATTGTTTGGGAACACTCAATCACATGTCCTGAAAAATTATGTTTGTAGGCTAGAATGAAGAGAGACTACAAAACACTGTCTAATGAAACAAAGGGCTATAGAAAAAATGATGTGTTTATGTATTTTTAAAAAATTCAATCAACAAGCATGTGTACATTTTTCATTTTATCTTCAAAATGATGTTTACCTTTGTTTTATTGAGTATTTAAAACACTTCTTGTGTTGAAAATTTTCAATAAACAGATGTCATGAATAAATAAATAAATATATATGTTACTAGGGAACTTATGAATGATATGTAGTTTTAATTTTATCCTGGAAGTTTTCATATTTTTGTTTTGTTTTGTTTTCTGTATAGCTTTTCTCTTTGGAATAAGACCCCTTATAAATATATACATTTGTGAAATTTTCTTTAATTTTTATTTTCCATGTAATATATATTTATATATAATATATATTTATATATTTGAAATGGATTTTTGCTTTTATGCCAGAAATTTGCTCTTTCCATCTTCTCAATTGAAAATCTTATGAAAATGCGATATAATATTCATTGAATGAACTCATCTATTGCCCCTTCCTCCTCAAAAGGTGCTGTAAAACAACTACCATTGAAACTTTGCCTTAAGTTATTTAAGTGAAGCTAATTGTTTCCTATCATCACTACAGTAAGTATCTTTTCAAAGTGAGAGCAATAAAGTCTACATACTATACAATGGAATGTTTATAAAATATTTTTAATCTACAAATACAGCTTTGTGTAAATGGTGAATGTTGACACCAGTTTATCCAGTAAGTGGATTTAAATAATTCTGTGAATGAATACATTTGAATATTTTTTATTTCCATGAAACTAGATTTCATGCTTAAAAGCATAAAATGTGGAAGATGACACATTCACAAGCCAGGAAAAATGAATTCTCCTTCCATTGAGTAGCATCCAATATCACAAGCAACACTGAGTAAAGCTGTGGGTATCACTCTGTAAATCATGATTAAGTTTCAGTGTGATCCTTTAATGATGTTAAGCAATGGATTTTCTTTTGGTGTTCAAGCAGTAAGACAGGTCCCTGTAGTGGGAACATATGTCTGCCTTTAAAACTGCTGATTTGAAATGGTACCTCTTCAACTATTCTCATTAAAAATAACCTTTTATAATGACTCCATGTTTTCCTTCTAACAATGTTATTTTCTAAAGTGAATTTACTGTCTATTTAAGAGTCAATGATAGTCTCCAGTGATGGCTTCTAGGACACTGAATTTATCTTAGAAATTAATATTGTTAAAGGAAAACACAGAGCCATTAAAAAGGGTTGAAAGAAAGCTCCCCACAAAATCCTGACAGAGAAGAGAAAGCAATCTGAAATCTTGGCTTCTCTCCTCACACTGATGATTGGGTGCCAATAAGTGCTGATTATGATGGCAGTTTTTATGGGGTAGACACCTGTTAAGTAGGAACTGGACTGTGACCATCAACTCAATTCTCACACACCACTAAACCCACTAAACAGCTATCCATTTCTAATGACTTGGCCAATGTTCATTTCTAATCCAGTAGTTCTAGTATGACCCAGGTTGGCATTGCACTATTTAAATTCCCCTATGGATAAGAATGAAACAAAATTGAACTGATCTTTTTTGAGCAGAAATACACTACAAAGTGGTATGTTACATTATAATAAAATTACAAATCATTTAGATTAAAATATTATTTTCATTTGTAAGTGTAAGAAATTTATGTGTGTATAAATTTTCCTTTGTGAGTGTAAGAAATTTAGGTTGTGTGTAACGTTCATATGAAATACACACGCACTCCTAATGTTGTAGCCATATTCATGTGTGATATTATGAGGAGAGGCATACATGAAAACATTGCAGCATTTCTGTAGACCACTCAACATCAAATGGTGCGGCTGTGCACATATAGTCTCCATGGAGTTCCTATGTAGTGCTTCTACAGCACAGATCTAGACATGTTAATACTTATAGTAAAATATCTTCACTGGCATATTATTTCTTGTCATTTCTTATCATGGCAACCAAAGCCCTTCCTTAATCTGCTCAATCTGTTTTTCTAGGCTTATCTTCAAATATCTCCACCCTCTCCACATGCACATATGTCTCTTTCCAGTTATATGAGACTGATAATTAGTTCATTATAGGCTCAGCACTTCCCCAAATCTGTACCTTTTCTCATATTATTCTCACTGAATAAGTTTTCCCTCCATAAGTCTTCTTAGAAAAATCCTATTAATTTTTCCAAGTCTTATTCAGGTGTCTTATGATCTATTCTTCCTCTATCCCCTTATTCAAAATAAAGTTCTTCTTCTTTAGCACTTACATAGCAATTTATACCTCTTTCATGTCATCAAACAATCATGTGAATATTTTACTCTTCAATGATTAAATTTGTTCAAATACCTATGTTCCTAACTGGACTAAATTCCATAGATTCCCAGGCTATACCCTTAACAGTTGGTCATTCAGAGACAATGGCATGTTTTTACATCAACAGGAGCAAATATGGAGTGAGACTGACATGGAAGGGAGCTGAAAACAGACCTGGGCAGTGGGTTGGTAAGAGAGAAAGCTCTAAAAATACTTTTTGGTTTTATTCTCCATATTCCTTGTGGTACACACTGCTTCTTTAAAAATGTTTTTCACCTCTCCCTTAACTCAATACTTACACTTACATCAAGTACTACACTTATTTTTTTTTGTTGAAAGCATGTCACTTTTGGAGATATTCCTTGTTGGAAAATCCACTCTCTCCTCTCCCACTCTACATATTTTTTAGTCCTGTACCACAAATATGATAATGGAGACTTACAGATGCTTGTTGATATGCTGCATTTGAATAAGTAAGTCTAACAACTCAATGAAAATAAAATACACTATGATTTTTCAGATTTATAAACTGAGACACCATCTAACAACTGGACAGCAATATGCAAATAGACATGCTGTGATTTTAAGCAGCTTTTCCTGCAATTCAGATACACACAGTGAAGAATGTCTCCTGTGCTTTTCACACATGTCCAATGTAATTGTTACAAATCTGATATGAACCTGTCACTTTGTCCCAATGCTAAAAATAGTACTGTGGGAACTAAATTGGGCTGGGATGAAGAGACTGAACCTAGCAAAATTTTTCAGAATGAGCTCAAAGTTGTTTTTTTCTCTATTCTTCCAATTTAGAACTGATATTGGGGTTAAGAACCTAGTGCAGTGATTTTCAACCCATGTGCAGCAAGAATTTTTAAAACATACAATACCTGACTATTTAGTCAGGGGCAATGACTTTCTTTTCCTTAGACTGTCAAATAAAAAAAAATGACAATATCCAACACAACAATAGCTATCTGCTGTGAATGCCCTGTCTTGAACTATAAATATATAAGTCATATGCTAGAGTTGTACCTTATTGGTCAAGTCACATAATAAGATTGCATCTGATTGGTTAATCCATGGTTCCAGAAACCCTTATAGACAAGTATAGGTGCCTTATTTTTTGTCACTTTAAAATGAAAAGGGTAGGTAACTACTATTATTTTTTGTAAATCAATAAAAATTATACCTATTTTTGTCAGATCAGCAAAAGTATAATATGTATTTTGGTATGCCTCAGAATTTCAGCATTTAGTTTACATGTGCCATGAAATGAAAAAAAAAAAAGTTGAAAATCGCTGCCCTAGTGAATCATTTCAGCCCAGACAACCTTAGTTTTATGTATGTAGAAGTGAAATGAGCTTTGGGATGCAGCTAATCAGCCTAACAACAATATCAGCATCTGCTCATTCTTACTGCTATTCCTAACCTTGGTTAGGCTCCTAACTTGCATCCCAATCTCCCAGCATGTAGGCTCTTATCATATAACCCAACTCACTGTTTTGTATCTAAAAGTTATTTCCTACTGTTGATCCTCATTTCTTTCTTTCAAACTACTTAATGTACTCTGCCCATGTGGATATTTCCTTTTTCTGCTCTGTGACATTTCCAGCGCTTACTAAGACTTTCTTGCCAACATTGCCATGTTTTGCTTGGGTGTTCATCCAAAATTATTTATCTTTTCACTCACATAGTAGATTTGATTCTGTCTGCATCTCTTTTATTTTTTTTTAATTTTATACATACATACAAACTATACATTTTATATGTTTATATATATATATATATATATCCTCCTGTTCAACAGAACTGTCCAATCATTATTTACTCATTTCATGAGCCTCTGTGTTAATGCCTATCTTTCTCCTTGTTGACTCTCTAGTGCTTGTCTTAAATGTCATTTCTAATATCTGCTATCAGGCAGCTGATAATTAATATGCTTGGTACTAAGAGGCACGCTTCCTTGTCAAGTGTAATTGAATTTAATAGGCCCTTTAGAAATTTATAAATAAGGAGCAACTCAGGTCTCCTCTTATTTTTAATTTTTAGGTCCCAAGTTGAATTAGCAGGAGAGTTTAAGAACCAGTGATGCTACACTCAGAAAGAGTATTTTGCTAACCAGATTGCCTGTAGTACCTACAAGCCATTCCTGAAAAAGAATTGTGGTTGTAGTTTGGTAGCACCACACTTTCTACTTTCAGTCATAGATGTTCAGTTGTGTATTCTGTATCTTTCTCAAGGTCAGAAAATCTATAGGTTCACAAGTCACCACTAGCTTGCCCTGGATTGAAAAGATGAACAGAACCAATCAGATTTTCTTCCCTGGCAAATGTGAAGTAGGAGACCAAGTCAGTTAGTAGTGGGAACTGAGCCTGAAAAGATGGCTTGTGATAGAATTACATCTGTGGAGAATGAATTTTTGAAGAAGCAGAAACCATTTGGGGAGTTAGAAAGTTATGAAGTAGGGAACTTTACAGAGGAAAGAAAATGAGAATAAGGGACTGGAGAATGGAAGAGACCTGTGGTCAAATGTGACATTTACAGGCAAAGCATTAACTGGGAGGCCTCAAAATTTTTGCTGTCAAAGTTTCTGGAACTATAATGAATCTTCCCAGTGATAAAAGGAGGGTCCTCTCCTCATGAGACCTAGTATGTTTCTTTCTCACAGTTTGGTACCTGACCCTTTACTTTTCCTCTTTTTCACATATACATTGATGATATGAATATTTTTACACTTATTTTATAAACAAATTTCTCACTACTTGAATTAACTTTAGTATATATCTTTTCTTTGCAATCAAAAGTGCCAAAATACATAATGGAATTTGTTTTCTCCACACCATCTGCATTTGCCCCATTGAAAGGAATAAATAACAACAGTTGACTCACTCTTAAAACAGGACTATTTTATGCTCAATTGAATGTGTTTGTAATTTTTAATTTGCTGACCTGAAATCATATAGAACATAAAATTTCAAAAAAATATTATGATATGGTAATATAGTAAATAATATCCTTTACTTAGATCAGTTAAACAGATAAAGCATAATATAGTTAAAGGATAACATCATATTATTATTAAAATACAAAATGAATTTAACACAATAACTTGTTCTAATTTGTTCTCTAAATTTAACAAAATATTGCACTCAATTTAGTGGTATGCAATTAGAAGACATTATTCATTTTTGTGAACCATTGAGTTAGAGAGCCACTAGGCTGGCCTCAGTGATCAGCACCTTCTGGTATTTGTGATGTTTTATAACTTCCTCCCTTGATGGAGGTCTACAATTGACCTGCTTCTAAGAGATAGAAATGGAAAAAGTGGTGGAATGGTACTTTCTACAGTAGGTTACTAAGAGACTTTGCCTCCAGTTTTGTATGCCCACTGTTGCTCTTAATTGCTAGCTTTGAAGGACCATGAGCTGGCCAGAAAAGGCCACAAAAATAGCCACAAGTTGAGGCAATCAGTTAAAGAGACCACAGGGAGTGAATTTTGCCCACAACTATGTGAATGAGTATGAAAGCATATCCTTTGCCCTGGAACCTTAATATTAACATAAGAACTTTGAGGCAGAAGCACCCAGTTAAGCTAGACTGGGATTCTTCTTCTTCTTTTTTTAATTGTTCTTGTACAGTTTCTGTCTTTTACTCCCATCCCAGCCCACCACCCCAGCCCTCCCCACCTCCCTCCCATTTCCACCCCTCCCCCCCTAGTTTTTGTCCGTGTGTCCTTTATACTTGTTGCTCCAAACCCTTCCCCTTTTCCCCTGAAATTCTCTCCCCTCTCCCCTCTGGTGACTGTCAGATTGTTTTTAATTTCAATGTCTCTGGTTATATTTTGCTTGCTTATTTATTTTGTTGATTAGGTTCCACTTAAAGGTGAGATCATAGGGTATTTGTTCCTCACCTCGTGGCTTATTTCACTTAGCATAATGCTCTCCAGTTCCACCCATGCTGTTGTGAAGGGTAGGATCTCCTTCTTTCTTTCTGCTGCATAAAATTCCATCTTGTAAATGTACCATAGTTTGATCCATTCATTTACTGATGGGCACCTAGGTTGCTTCAAACACTCAGTTATTGTAAATTGTGCTGCTATGAACACGGGGGTGCATAGGTTCTTTTGGATTGGTGTTTCAGGGTTCTTAGGATATAATCCTAGCATTGGAATTGTTGGGTCAAAAGGTAGATACATTTCTGGTTTTCTTAGAAAATTCCTTACTGCTTTCCATAGTGGTTGTACTAGTCTGCAATCCCACCAACAGTGCACTAGGGTCCCCTTTTCTCCACAACCTCTCCAACACTTGTTGTTTGTTGCTTTACTATGATGGCCATTCTGACAGGTGTGAAGTGGTATCTCATTGTGGTTTTAATTTGCATCTCTCTTATAGCTGGTGATACTGAGCATCTTTTCATGTGTTTCTGGATCCTCTGTATGTCCTCCTTGGAGAAGTGTCTGTTGAAGTCCTTTGCCTATTTTTTAATTGGGTTGCTTGTCTTCTTAGAATGGAGTCATGTAAGTTCTTTATATATTTTGGAGATTAAACCCTTGTCTGAAGTATCATTGGCAAATATGTTTTACCATACAGTTGATTCTCTTTTTATTCTAATACGTTTTCTTTAGCCATGCAGAAGCTTTAGACTGGAATTCTTATAAAAATATAAAATAATAATTAGAGATCAAACCCTTTTCTGACATATCATTGACAAATATGTTTTCCCATATACTTGGTCATGTTTTCATTTTAATGCTGTTTTCTTTAGCCATGCAGAAGCTTTTTAATTTGATGAGGTCTCATTTGTTTATTCTTTCCTTTATGTTCCTTGCTCTAGGGGATATATTTAAAGGACTCACATGACTCCACTTCAGGAAGACAAACAACCCAATTAAGAAATGGGCAAAAGACATGAACAAACACTTCTCCAAGGAGGACATACACAGGGCCCAGAAACATATGAAAAGCATCACTAGCCATCAGAGAGATGCAAATTAAAACCACAATGAGATACCACTTCATACCAGTGAGAATAGCCATCATAAACAAATCAACAAACAACAAGCATTGGGGATGATATAGAGAAAAGGGAACTACAGAGCACTGTTGGTGGGAGTGCAGACTAGTGCAGCCACTGTGGAAAATAGTATGGAATTTCCTCAAAAAGCTAAAAATGCAATTGCCTTTTGACCTGGCCATTCCACTGCTGGGACGATATCCTAAGAACCCTGAAACACCAATCCAAAAGAACCTATGTACCCCAGTGTTCATAGCAGCAGAATTTATAATAGCCAAGTGCAGGAAGCAGCTCAAGTGCCCATCAGTAAATGAATGGATCAAAAAATTATGGTACCTTTACATGACCGAATACTAAGTGATGCAGACACAGGCTAGTACTGTCCGCATCATTATGGATGAAATAAAACATACACATGGACTACTGAGTCTGGTGGAGGAAAAAGGATGACAGCATGGCTCTTCTCTCAAGGAGAGCAAAAGCTGCAGCTTCTGCCATCAAAGGCCTTTATTCTATATCCCTCTTCACATTACAAGATGGTCCTTGCTCACTATGCCCCGGTTACAACAAAAGGAGCCAATGCCCCTAATTATATCACAGAAGAAGGATATTAGCAAATGAATAGGCAAGTGGCTGGGCCAGTCACACTGGTCCCTGGACCAGTGTGCAAGGTTTAGCATTTGCAAAGTGAGGGAGTTTTAGCAAACAGCAAGCTTCAAAACAGCCTAGGTATATTGCAAATCTGATTACCCACGAGAGAACCTATCTGTGGGCAGGGGACCTGTGCATCTCTGGGTGGGAGCTGGGCCCACACCACGCAGAAAGTTCTGCCACAACTAAGGAGCAGAAAGAAAGAAAGAAGGAGCTCCTACCCTTTGTGACAGTATGGATGGAACTAGAGAGCATTATGCTAAGAGAAATAAACCAGGAGGTGAGGAACAAATACCATATGATCTCACCTTTAAGTGGAACCTAATCAACAAAAGAAATAAGCAAGCAAAATATAACCAGAGACATTGAAATTAAAAACAATCTGACAGTAACCAGAGGGGAGCAGGGAGGGGATATTGGGAGAAAGTGGGGGAGAGTTTTTAGGAACAACTGTAAAGGACACATGGACAAAACCAGGTGGGATGAAAGCAGGGGAGAGAGGTGGGGATGGCTGAGGTGGGGTGCTAGTGTGGGGAGGAGAATGCAAACAACTGTAATTGAATAACAATAAAATCATTTAAAATAAAATAAAATAGTAATTGTTGATTTATGCTACTAAGTATTGGAATAGTTTCTTATCAGCAATAGATAACTAATATTATAATTAAAAATTGTTAGTCTTGTCCTGGCTCATGTGGATCAGTGGATTGAGTGCTGACCTGTGAAACAAAAGGTCACTGGTTCAATTCCCAGTCAGGGTATATGCCTGGGTTTTGTGTCAATTCCCCAGTTGGGTGCACACGAGAAGCAACCAATTGATGTATCTCTCACACATCAATGTTCCTCTCTCTCTCTTTCTCCCTCCCTTCCCCTCACTCTAAAAATAAATAAATAATTTTTGTTTAAATTGTGAATTTTATTGCTGATATCTATGAAGATGTACTCATAATTATAAAAAGAATCCAATGCTATCTTGTCATATGTAGGGAGATAAAGGAGAAGTTCTCACTTGTCCCCTCTATCATTACTTCACATCCTGGTGATCATGACATTTAAACCTATAAATTACTCATTGTTATTCTTGCTAAGACTTAAAAAAAGTTTATTGTGACACATTATGATGAATAAATAACCCACCATATCTATATTGGTTTTCCTAACTTTTAATTTTTGTGTTTACCAAAATGACTCAAACTTTTAAGGGAAAACATCATATTTTCACCCCTTACACTTTAGCTTTACTGACTTTCTACACAGTATCATTTTATGTGCATAAAATCTTTTAAGACAGATTAATGCAAAGGTTTTTCTCTGTTTGTAAAATTTTAATTATGGTAGCTCTTTCTTACGGTAAACATACTTCCACATTTTATTTTTTTGTGAGTTATTTTTGTGCCTATTTTTAACCCATCTAATGCTATTATACAAATCACTCCAACACTTTGTGACAAAAAATAACAATCATTTATTTGCCATGATCCTAAAATTTTGGCAGGATTCATTTGTTCTTTCCATGTGATTGGCTGGAGACCCTCATGCCGTGAATTTGTCTGGGAGCTAACAATTCAACTAACGCTGAAATGTTCAACATGCTTTAGTTCACATGAACTGTGCCTCAGTGGCTGTGCCTGGAACAGCTTTGGGCTGTCCAGGCAATGTTCATTTCGCCCTGCTTGGTTTCTACAGGGAAGTAGCCAGACTTTTTTACCTGGTACCTCAGGTTTCCAAGAGATAAAATTACCTGGCCTTTTTTAGGGCAAGGCATGGAACTAATTCAGTGTCAGTTTCATTATATTCAGTTGATAAAAATAGATCTCAAGTCCAGCCCAGAAAATGAGAAGGGAAATAGAGATCTCTTAACCAGAGGAGTGGCGTCTGCATATCAGAATGGAAGAGTTCAGGTGGTCATTTTTGGGATTTGTAGATCACAGTACCTAAGATTTCAGCTTTAGCTTCATGATTCCTGTTCCTGATTATAGTTTCTACAAAGAAAGAATATTTGGTAATAGGCAAGCTTTGTAGATTTAAAATTATAAGTCTAAGACCATAAATCCTAGCAAAGATGGAAAAGACTGACACCTTTTTAGATGGAGCAAGGGATACTGAAGTCCCAAAATAAACACTATCTGAGTGGCAGCGAAGTCAGCAGAAACTTTAAAGTTTTGTGGGAAAAGAAGATGAAAGGAAAGCATTGAGAGAAAAAAGTAGATAAAGATAATCTTTAAAGAGTTAGAACAGTGCCTACTTCTGCAGTTTAAATAACTGAGAAGAGAGGCAGTTTTCCCATCAAAAGATATTCATAAAAGAAATAGCCACATGATATGTTCTACAGATTTATGGTCCACATTGTGATTTTTGAAGCCCTTGTTGCTTCTGGAAGTGTTATTCACATTGTTAAAAATACATCAAAAGTGAGATAAACTATGTTTGTAATCTTAAAATTTCAGATTCTTTTAAAATAAATCTTATTTTGGGAGGAAGACTTTGGAGTTGCTATCAGTGAGTACAAGTAAATGGAAGGACTTACATAAGGTATTTGAAATAGGATATAACATGCACATTTTAGATCAGGGAACTTGTAAAATCTTGGTATCAAACAAATAAAAAACAACACTTTTCAGAAAGTGAATTAAGGAAACTCCCTCAGACAATTAGAATGGTGCCCCAAACCTGTATTATTTTTGTAATGTTTTTTATATTGCAATTAAACTATATATAATCAAATAGTATATAATTCTATACCAAAATGGTTTATATTAAATAGTTGGCTATGAAATGATATTAAATATTGGTTTTATTTGTATATTTTTAACATTTTAATTGAGATATAATTACTTTTCTAAAACTTACATATTCAAAGTGTATACTCCAAAAGTTTTTGGTATATTCACAGAGGTGTGCAATTATTACTACAGTTTAATTATAAAACATTGCAATAGTTGGGGAAATGGGGACAACTGTAACTGAACAATAATAAAAAAATAAATCTCACCTATAAGTGGAACCAAATCAACAAAACAAACGAATGAGCAGAAAAGGACCAGAGACCTGGAAACGAAGAACAGACAATGACCAGGGAAAGGTAGACAGAGATAACAGGGGAAAGAAGGGGAAGGAGAAAGCAAAGGAACATGAATAGAAGACTCATGGGCAAGGACAATGGGGGGGGTGACTGTGGAAGTGAGGTGGATGGGGTGGGGATGAGAAATGGGGAAAATGGTTGGACAACTGTAACTAAATAGCAATAAATTTTAAAAAAGAATAAAAAGAAAAGAAACAACAGCAACAACAACAATAATGATAAAACATGTCCACAATCCCCCAATTAATTCTCATACACATTAGCAGTCACTTACTATTGGTACCTACCTCCCCACACTTAAGTCTAGGCAACTACTAATCTATTTAGTGATATGTTTACTTCTTAAAATATTTAGTTTTAGCTCTTACATTTATGTCTATGATATATTCTGAGTTAATTTTTATGTATGGTAATAAAGTTCTAATTTTTTACTTTTGCTTGTGAATATCCAGTGATCATAGTACCATTTGTTGAAAATAAATTTTTCTAATTAAATAAATTTGGTGCCTCATTGAAAATCAATTGGTCATAGATGTAAGGCTTTGTTCCTGGATCTTCAATACTATTACATTGATCTGCAAGCCTGCCCTTATACTAGTGCCACGCAGTCTAAATTACTGTTGTTCTCCAAGTTTATTCTTTCTCAGGAATGTTAGCTATTAGGCACCTCTTACATTAGCGTATGAATTTTGGAATCAATTTGACATTTTCTGAAGAAAAAGCAGTGAGCGTATTTATAAGGATTGCGTTGAGTCTGTAAACCATTTGGAAGAGTATTACCATATTAACAAAATTAAGTCTTTTAATTCATGAATAAGAGATGTCTTTCTTTCCATTTGGTAAGATTTTAATTCTTTTTCACCAGTATTTTATATTAACTGCTGTACACATTTTGCATTTCTCTTCTTATATTTATATCAAGTATTTTACTTGTTAGTGCTATTGAGAATAGGGTTGTTTCTTTGATTGTTCTTGTACTTTTCATCCTTTTACTTTTTATCATTACTGTGTAGAAATATAACAGACCAGCACCCAGTCCACTGAGCCATACCAGCCAGATGTATTTTCATTTGTCTTAATGTAGTTTTTGATTTCCTCTTTAATTGTTAAATTGTCCAGAAGCATGTTGTTTCATCTCCATGCGTTTGGTTTCTCCAGGTTGTTATTTTTCTATAGTTTCTAATTGTGTGCCATTGTGGTCAGAAAATATGCTTGACATAATTTCAGTCTTCTTGAATTTATTGAGATGTGTTTTGTACCCTGGTATGTGATCTGTCCTGGAAAATGTTCCATGTGCACTTGAGAAAAAAGTGTAACCTGCAAGTTTTGGATAAAATGATCTGTAAATGTCTATCAAGTCAAACTGGTCTAATGTGGCACTTAATGTCATTATTCTCTTATTAGATTTCTGTTTTAACAGTCTATCCATTGAAGTAAGTGGAATAAGAAAAGCCCCCAACTATGTAGTGTTACTATTAATCTCTGCCTTTCTATCCATTGACATTTGTTTTATATACTTAGGTGCTCCTGTGTTGATTGCATATATATTTCCAATTGTTACATCCTCTTCTTGGATTGACCATTTTAAAATTCTGTAATATTCTTCTTAGTCTCTTTTTACATTCTTTGTTTTGAAGTCTATTTTCTCTGATATGAGTTTTGTTACCCAGCTTCCTTTTCATTCCCATTTGCCTGGAATATCTTTCTTCACCTTTTCAATTTCAGTCTGTCTCTTTCGATCTGAAGTGAATCTCCTGTAAGCAGCATATTGATTGGTTATGTTTTTCTTTTTATCTATTATTCCACTCTATGTCTTTTGATCAGAGCATTTAGTTCATTTACATTTAGGGTAATTATTGATAAATATGTGCTCATTTCCATTTTGTTAGTATTTTGTTGTTGTTCTTAGCTATTTCTTCTTGTCTTAATCTCTTATCTTTTCATTTGTTGATTTTCTTTAATGCTTTGATTGGATTTCTTTCTCTTGTTTTTTTTTTGTGTATTTTTTTTTTGTATGGTATAGGTTTAAGGTTATCATGAAGTTCATGTATACCCATTTGTGTCTACAGGAGTCTATTTAAGGTGATAGACATTTAAGTTCTATCACATTGTAAAAGCACTACATTTTAATTCTCCCCCCTTTTTATGTAGTTTAAGTCATTTTTATTGTTATTCTATTACTGTTGTCCCAGTTATTTCTCCTTTGCCCTCCTCTGCACATGCCACACCCTTCTCTCGCAGTCAATTCTTACACCATTGTCCTTTCCTGTGGGTCATTCGTACATGTTCTTTGACTAGTCCCTTCCCCTTCTTTCCACCATTGTCCCCCTCTCCCCTCCTGTCTGGTAACTTTCAGTCTGTTCCATGTTTCCCTGCCTGTGATTCTACCTTGTTTGTTAGTTTATTTTGTTTATTAGATTCTTATTATAGGTAAGATCGCATGATATTTGTCTTTCACTGCCTGGTTTATTTTACTTAGCATAATACTGCCAGTTCCGTCCATTCTTTCATGAAAGGTAGGAATTCCTTCTTTCTGCTGCATAGTATTCCCTTGTGTAAGTGCACCACTGTTTTTTGATCCACTCATTTGCTGATGGGCACTTAGACTGTTTCCAGAACTTGGCTATTGTACATAATACTCCTATGAACATTGTGGTGCATAGGTTTTTTCAAATTCATGTTTCAGGATTCTTAGTGTATAATCCCCACAGTGGAACTGCTAGGTACAAAAGTCGTTCCATTTTTAGTTTTCTGAGGAAATTCCATACTTTTTCCACAGTGGCTGCATCAGCCTGCATTCCCACAAACAATGTCCTTAGGGTTGCCTTTTCTCCACAACCTTGCCAGCACTTATTTGTTGATTTGTTTATGATGGCCATAATGACTGTTGTGAGGTGGTATCTCATCATGATATCTCATTAAATATTATTGTAAATAATAAAGATAAATAATAATAGTAGAAAATAGAGGCAAGACAAAAAAGGGCAAAAATAAATTTTAAAATGTGAGTAAAGCAGGGAATGGTGATGGCAAAATAGAGTAAGAAAAGGGAGAGTACACTATGAGGTTTGAAATAAAATTAAAAAGGTAGTGAACCAAAAGGAATAAAATTGTAAAAAAACTACAACAGAGTCCATAACAATGACAGCTGAGCAAAGATTGACAAAGGTGAAAAGATAATAGGAATATTATACCAAAGAGAATATGAGATGTCTACAGTAAATAAAAATGATTTTGAGACAATAGGGTGAGAAAACAATAATAAGAGTAAGGATTAGAATCTTGGCTAAAAAAGGGAAAAAGATAAAATTCCTAATTCATCTAAGAAAGGGCTGTAAGAAAGGCAAAATTGTGTAGGACAGGGGAGAGTAGCTTACATGATTTGAAATTAAAAAATAGTGAACTAGTAGGAATACCATTGAAGAAGAACAGAAGTAACCATAATACCCATGCCAAAAAAGATAATTTATAAAGGTGGAAAGTAAATAAGATTATAAGATGGGGAAAAAGAATGTGAACTGGCTAAAGGAAGGAAGAATGCTCTGATAGATTAGAAGGGGGAGAACTAGTAACAGTAAGGAATAGGAGCAAGGTACCGCATGGGGGAAAGTACAATTTGCAATGAAAATAAAAAAGGGTAGGAAAAAGGCAAAATGGAGTAAGTCAAGGGAAGGGTATAAAGTGAGAATTGAAATAACAATAAAATAAAAATAATATAAAATCTAAATGAAAATAAAAAGTAAAATACAAAGAGTGAATTAGTTGGAATGCAACTGAAGCAAAAGAAGAAATATTAAAAGGCTAGGTTAAAGAAAGAAACAAATTCAAATATGAAGGAGAGTGAGGTGAAATTCATGTCAGCAGTTTGCTGTTCACCTTCTGACTTCTCTTTCTGGACCCACCTCTGGTTTTTATCAGCTCAAGGTCCCGAGATGTGTCATCTATCTTTTGGCAGCACCATCTGTGTCACATTCATTTGCCTCTAGAGAGAGCTTCCGTTGTGTTCAGGAAGGTGGAACACCTGGGTCTTCCCTAGGAGGCACTGTTCAGTCTTCTGGGAAAATTGTGTGTTCTCCTGCCCCTGAACCAACTATCTTGGTCTGTTCAGCTTATTTCCAATAATGTATAGTTTCTGATGAATTAGCTGTCTGCTTCTAAGGAGGATCCAATCTGTGTAAAAGGGTCAGCTCTTTCCTGCTTGATGTAGAAAGCAGCTCTGTGTGCCGCTGTGGCTGGGTGTGGCCCTGATTCCTCGTTACACAGTTTTCTGACCTCCCTGCTTGCTGGCCTCAGTGAAATAGAGCCCTAAGATCCAGTGTGTTTTGCCTCTCGGAGAGAAGTTCAAAATGAGCCCTTTAGGCATCCCTCTTGCTGTCTTTCTCTTGTGGAAATGGACCCTGTAGGGGGTTTTTGAGTTTGAGCTGCCTGTTTTACTGATAATACCCACTGGTGGTGCTTTAGATCCTACAAGAGGTGGGGTCTGGGTTGACCTTCCCTTCTTGGAGGTTCAGTCTTTGCCAGGGTAGGGGGTTCTGTCTGGCTTTAAATAATTTCAGGTGCTCACCTCCCACCCTTGCAGGCCCAGCCCACCGCCCTCACAGCAGACACAGTCCCCAAACTCTCCACTCTGTGCAGCCTTCACTCTGTCTGCTGCTCTGAGTTGGGGCTGAGAAGTCCCCTCACTGTTCACCTTTCTGATCAATCTGCTCAGCTACACTGAGTGGGAGCAAACCATGCCCTCAATCCTTTCCCTTTGTTGTCAGGGCAGCTGCACTCAAGGTCCCTGCCCACCACACCTCAGCTCCCCCTTTAAAGTCTCTCTGGGCACTACCCAGAGTTACTGTCCAGCTTTCCACACACACCACCTCTCCAAAAAGTCAAGAGTCTCTCATTGTCACTGCCAGCCTCCTCTGCATAACTCAGGTACAGATAGAATCTCTCTCTCTTTTTCTGGCACTCGCTCAGTGGTATTTGCCACTGAAGCTATGGCTGTGCTGCTCATTGTGTGTGTGTAGCCTGGATCTTCCCAACTTTGTGGATCCAAGTCACTCACAGCCCAGGTCTGGGGATTCCCAGCCCTGGGAGGAGAGGCAGCTGCAAAGCTGCGATCTCTGACCAGGCTCTCAGTGTCTGAGGCACCATGAACAGGGTGTTTCCCCTTTCACCCAAAAAACATTCTTACCACCCATCGTGAAGTGTCTTCTGTATTCCTTGGCTTCTGAACCTTATATCAACCAAGATTCTGTTGAATGTTCAGTTAATTGTTTTTGGAAGATCAGCCAAGTGTCCAAGGTGGGTGCAAGAGGAAGTGAACTCAGCTTCCACCTACTTGGCCACCATCTTGCTAAGTCCCCTTTTTAATATATTTGATGTCATGTTTTATATCTTTTTGTTTTGTGTATCTCCAGATTATTTATTGTAGTTATATTTAATTTTGCTGCGATTGTCTAAAGCTTTCTATTAACTTTTTAGGCAGTTGATGCACTATGATTATTGTATATTTGCCTTTATCGGTGAGTTTTTTTCGTTTCCTCTGTTGTTTTTAAGATTTATTTAGAGGGAGAGGAAGGGAGGGAGAAAGAGAAAGAGAAACATCAATGTGTGGTTGCCTCTCATGTGGCCTCCACTAGGAACTTGGCCTGTGACCCAGGCATGTGCCCTGAGTGGGGACCAAACTGGCAACACTTTCATTCACAGACTGAGCTCAGTCCACTGAGCTATGCCCACCAGATTATCCTTTCCTCTATTTTTTTTTTTAAATTTCTTGTTATGGCCTTTTATATTATTCATGAAAAATACCTATTATCATTTTCTTTAAGGCTAGCTTAGTGGTGGTGAACTCCCTTAGTGCTGGTTTGTTTGGGAAACTCTATCTCTCCTTCAATTCCAAATGATAACCTTGCTGGATAAAGTATTCTAGGTTGTACATTCCTTTCTCTGAGCACTTTAAATATCTCCTGCCACTCCCTTTTGTACTGTAGAGTTGCTTCTGAGAAACCAGCTGATCACCTTATGTAGTTTCCCTTGTATGTGACTTGGTTTTGCATTTGTTGACTTTAAGATTGATTCTTTATCCTTAACTTTTGTCATAGCATATGATTTGGTGTAAATATCTTCAGGTTTACCTGGTTTGGAATTCTCTGTGTTTCCTGGACTTGAATGTCTGTCTCCCTTCCTAAATTAGGAAAGTTTCAAGATATTATTTCTTTGAATATTCTTTTTCCTCATTTTCCTCTCTCTTCACCTTCTATAATCCCTATGATGCTAATGTTAGGGCATTTAATGTTATCCTTGAGATATCTTATATTATCCATATTTTTTAAAAATTCTCTTTTGGTTTTGCTGTTCTAATTGGGTGATTCACACTATTCTGTCCTATAGGTTGTTAATCCATTCTTCTGTATTAACTAAACTACTGTTGATTCCTTCTAATATATTTTTTCATTTCAGCCATTGTATTCTTCATCCTGGATTATGTTTTTTCCTTAAAATTTTCTCTCTTTGTTGAAGTGTTCCCAGAGTTCCTCTAGTGTATTCTAATTTTGTTGAGTATCTTTATGACCATTTATTTGAATTCTTTACCAAGCAAATTATTTATCTCCATTTCATTACATTTTTTTTCTGGGGGTTTTCCTTGTTTCTTCATTTGGGACATATCCTTCTATCTCCCCATTTTGTTTGATGCTCTGTGCTTATTTCCTTGCCCTTCTAATCTGAGTAGGGTTGCCTGATGCAATGAGGCTAGTCTTTGAACTCTTGGTGTGCTGTGTTGCTTAACTGTCTGTGAAGCTACCTGGGTTTGGGTGGGGGTTACCTTCAGAACTTGCATCTCAAGGCCCAACAAGAACTTGCATTTCAGGGTCCCACCAGCTTTCTCGTTGAGGCAGGCCTGCAGGCACACACTGAAACCTCTTTGGTATTTCTGCTTCTTTTCTAAGCAGTATAGCTCCTTATATTCAGCCAAGCCCCTGTCATTTCCCAAGCAGCCCTGCGTGCCTGCCCCATTGTTTAAATTATCTACAGTCAAAGCAGGGTCTGAGCAAGGTCACTCTGCATACCTAAATCTCAAAGTCCTATTACCTCTTCCCTTCCTCCCATTGCAGTAGCCTTATATGCATGCGCATTGCGATACTTTGGTAGCTGTAAAATCTCCCTGTCACAGGGGCAAGCGCTTCTGCACCAGTGCATGAACAGCAACACCCCTCTCACTTGGCAAAGGTCAGCGCTGTTTGTGCTCCCTGTTGCTTTAATTGCCTGCTGAAGAATAGGGCCTGCGTTGGGATACTCAGTTTGCCCAGAGAGGGCAGCATTACTTTCTCCCACAGCCAAAGTTTCGTAGGTTTAAAGTCTCCCAGGGAAGGGTAGGAGATTCTGCATGGAACAGTCAAAGCAACAACCCACGCCCTCTGCACAAGCAGCCTGGTGTGTGGGCACCACAAAGTCTCTATAGCTTCACATTTTTCTCTGGCTGGACATCCCTTCTGTATGTATAACGATGCCCCACTATCTCCAGACATTCTCTAGACCAGGAAGTGCTGCATTTAAGTGCCAAAGCATTTTGTCAGCCTCCATACTTTCTACGAGGGAGAACCCCATGGTAACAACCTACTCTTCCCACACTTTCTCTGGACATTGCTGCCCTACAGGCAGGTACTTCAGCTTCTGTTAACTCTCCACTGTCTTTAGGCAAGAGAGCCTCCTGTGTGTGTAGCCCAGTGGGACCACAAAGTAACACCCTGCTGCACCTGTTGGATGAATCTCTGTGTGAAGGGGCCCTGTATGCATAATATAGTATCTTCTTGTTTCTGCTGGATCTATCTCCAGTAGAGGTACCTGAGACCATGCCATAGTAAGCCAGAGAACCTGGATGGAGTTCCCACCCACTATGTACATTCGAGGGTAACTAAACCATGGTACATACTGGATCCTTTGGTCTTTGATAAGTCATTCAGCTCCCATAGATCCCTTGTGGTTCCCTGACCTTCTCTTTGCAGTCTCTATCTCTTTGCTCGTCATGCTAAGGATGTTAAATTGGCTGACAATTCTCTATCAGGAGACATTTGCCTTAAATGTAGGTGTAACTTTGATGTATTTTTATGAAGTGGTGAACTCAGCATCTACCTCCACCACTATCTTGTCGAAAATGCCCAAATTCACTTTAATATGCAGTTTTCTCATTTACCTCAAAATAGCTTCTAATCCATTTACCTTCTAGTATTTTCTAACATTTTATGTAACTTTTTTGTTTAACTATTGTTTACAAGTTTGTGTTAATTATGTTCTACCTATTTATAAATATCCTAAAATTCCTTATGCTATTGAATTATATTTTAATTATATTGCATATGGAAACACAGTGTGATTTCAAATTTTTAAAACTTATTGAGGCTTTTATTATGTCTCATCTGTAGAGTGTTCTATGTATACCTGAGAAAAATGTGGATTCTGCTGCCATTAAATAAAATGTTCTATTCATATTTCTTATTTCTCATTGATTTACAGTGGTTTCAAGTTTTTAGTTTATTTGTTGAGATTCTGCCCATTTTTTCTTTCCATCATTGAAAGTATAAATATTGAAGAATCTAAAAATAATTGTTTAACTTTCTATTTCTCTTTCAATTATTAGTTTTTGTTTTATATATTTGGGAGCTCTGTGCATATAATTTGAAATTAATTATAATAAAAACACCAAATATACAAAAAAATGTATGCACTGTAGTTGAAGAAGTCCTCAAAAGTAATTTTATTGATTAAACTATTAAGACCATTTTATTGATAAAAATGTAGTGACTTTTTATTTAGGATGTTTGATTTAGGATGTTTGTTCAAAAAGATGTTAGCTTAATATACTATAGACTACAGATTTATTATTGTTTTCATTGTTTCTACATGCTATACACCAGAGTGGGATCTTAAAATTACCCCACTAAGAAGTTTTCAAATTTTACTAGTTAAGTTAGCTTTTTAAAAATTTTAAAGATCTGATTTGCTTATTTTTAGAGCAAGTAGAAGAAAGAGAGAACAAGAGGGAGACAAATATTGATGTGAGAGAGAAACATTGGTCAGTTGCCTCTCACAGGCATCACAACCTGGGACCAAACCTGCAACTCAGGCATATGCCCTGACTGGGAATCTAACTGCTGTCCTTTTGTTTAATGGAATGATGCCCAATCAACTGAGGCACACTGAGCAGGGCCAAGTTAGCTTTTTAAACACAGATTATTCAGACATTATTTACTGATGCTATTTTTATTAATTTTCAATCTCATGATTTTTAACATGCTTGTTTGAACTTGTTTGTATATAGTCCACAACTATGTCAATCAAACAAATGGATCTACATCTCCATATGCACTTGAATCACCGTATTAGCACAACAAGTTTCTTCTATTGCCAAAGTAAACTTGCCTCTCTTTAAGGTGTATTCATGATAAGAAACTATAAAAAGTAATCACAAAGAAGTCTAATAAAAACATTTTGATAACATAATTTACATGAGTTAATACATGACTTAAAAGCAAATTGTTTGTATACAATGAGATCTAATAAAACCAAGAGAAAGTCAATTAGTAAAATGGAGGCTGTATACTATGTAAAATAAACAGAAAACAATGACAAAGTAACCAGATAAGATAGAATAAAGTACTTAACCTAGAATAAATTTTTATACATGTGAAAAGAAAATAACAAGTATATAGTCTAGCCACATAAAACTGTCAGCTTGAAAATATACTATGTGCATAGTCAATTATTTGGATAGTATTATTCTGTGATATTTTAAATTTAGAAACTATCTCTTATGGCTTTTAAAATATGATATTTGATAATCTTTGTTTTTATAATATGTTCAATGAAAGAAAAATATAATAAAATTCATCTACACTTAATACTGATTATAGATAGCTATATAATGTTATTTTTTTCTTTTTTGATAATTTGTATACATTGTAGACTCATGCTATATAATCAAATCTAATCTTATTATGGTTTGAGACTAGAAACACCTAAGTCTATATAAAATTTAGCAGTCATAGAAAATAATTTGAGTATTGGCCTAAAATTTTATAATTTAAATTTCTCTTTGACAGCCAATTAAGAACACACAGTTGCAATAAGTAAAATGAATTATATTTCCACATTACTTTTTGTTGCCCAAGTTTATGTACTAAGATGATTAGCACAGAAGAAAACTATATATGAAATATTAATCTCAATTTTATCAATTCAGTTTACTAATAGAAATTTATACTGCATTTTAGATCAACTTAATCTTAAAAAAGTAATGAACTGCAAGAGAAAATATTGGACACACATTATTTTGTTTTCATAAAATGTCAGTTAGTTTGGATAGACATTCTGAAAATAAACAGCCTGTAGATTTGAAATGGATAGATGGGAAGTGAATAGGAAAACCTCTGTAGGAAAGAAGTAAATATTGTGGTCTACTGAATATGTGAATTATACTTGAGCAGTTTACCAGATATGTGTCAAAGACTTATATTGTGCTGAAATTTTGTTTTTCTCTTCATTGTATAAATTGAAATGTTCTCTGCATATAAATAGCTCTATAGTTTGTTCTTCACAAACACAGTCACTAACTTTATGTTCAAGCCAAAAATACTGATTCTTAACTAGATACAGAGAAATGCTATTTATTATTACTCCACTTTTTCCCTCCGTACATTGGTGAAACCTGTGAATAATAGCCAACAGTTAAGAGTAGCTTTGCAATTGCCATATATATGAGCTTGATCTGTGATTGAGAGACAAGATCACATTCAGGCTCACATTCCACAATTTAAGATGCTCAACTTCAGGTTTAATCATGAATTTTGTAGACAGTAAGAATTGACATGCATGCTTTATGGAAAATTTCCTTAGAGAATAACCTCTTTTTCCCCAATGATTTTTGGTGTTGAGGGGAAGCACTTTCAGAGAATAATTTGTGGTGAATGCCTTTCTGTGAGTAAAATCCCACTGAGAAGTGCTCTAGCTAACCTGCTCTGGGTTGTGTTCCAACTTAGTTTAAGGGACTTTAGGGGACATACTCCTGCTGATTCCACTGTTCTTTCCTGTCTTCCTCTTTTTTTGTAATCTTGACCCAAAAACTATTTTAAGTGATGTCTGATTTGGCTTCCTGTGGTTCTCAAATGTTCAGTGACAAAGGATTATTGAAAGAATGTGTGACTCTCCCTTTCTTTTCTGGAATTCAGAGTTTCTGATTTTGATATTAATGTGAAAGGGTCATCCACAAAGAGACAAAGAACACTAATGTTGTACAGCTCCTTAGCTCTTCTCCTTTATCACAGCCAGGGAACTCCAAACCATTGGGATCAAATACCTTCTATCACCTCCTCAAAAACATCAGCATCTCTGTCATCATTGGCCTGGAGGCTGTGAGGATTATTCTTAAAGTATTCTTCTCTCTGTGTAGTTCCTCAATTGAAAGCTATAGAAACGTGGAATTTTAGGGCTAAAGGACACTTTAAAGGTCATATAGTCCAACCCCTTTACTTTATAGAGTTAAGAAATTGAAGCCTGTAGTGAGTAGGTTATTTGTCCATGGGCATGGACAAAGATACAGAAGTGGATGAGAAAGCCATATCTGTCTATAGCAAGAGAACTCCACACTGCACTCTCATTACTACGTTTTTTCTTGTTTCCTTAACCTACCTACCTTGTCAAACCTTGCTCAGATCCCAGGAAATCTCCTGATATGATACCTGAGTTGAAGAGATAACAGGCTTTAATGTTAAGGAGTAACTAGAGAGTTTTAAGTTATAGGAAGCCTAAATATGTCAAAATTATTTGTATTTTTAAACATATTTTATTTCCAATCTAGTTTTACATCAATCAAAAACTGTCATGGCTTTTATTCAAGACAGTAGTGGCTTTTATCTAAAAGAATAATAATGTCTTTGTAGAAAATAAACTGGTATTTGGTAGATTACTGTAGAAATAGTAAATATAGACTTTCAATAAAAGGATATCTACCACAATTGGATTCATACACAATATAGTTTATCAAATGAGCTTAGACTGAAAAAGCACCCTCAGGACCCTGAAAAAAAAATCTTCAATTACATAGTTCTTCAAGGTGCAGGTTAACTTGAAAGTTAAACGACTCAGTATGAGTCATATAGTAATGCCTCTTGATGAATTATACTTTAATGAGGACTTGTATGTTATGGTTGTAAAAGTAACTCAATTTCTTCCCACTGGGGTAATAGCACATTTCACCTGAAGACAGACTAAAAGTAGAAGGAGCATGTGCCTCACTTGTGGTATGACATAAATGTGTCTATTCTAAAGAAGAGCAAAAGATAAGACTCTTCTGTTCATTTTGAGATAGAAAAGATTCTGAGAACCAAAGAAGAAGGCAGGATAATTCAACTGTTTTTCTAAATATGTCCAAAGGGATGAAAATACTTTTACAGATATTTAGTCCAAACTTCCTATGAGTGAAGGAGCATGTATATTGTCTGGATTCGATGCATTCCTTTAAGGTGAATCTATTTTCTGTTAAGTTGTCTCTTTAATTCTTAGCTAAATTTTTTAAATTGAATGTATTGGGGTGACATTGGTTAATAAGATCAAGTAGGTTTCATACACATTTCTGTAACACATCAACTGTATATTGCATCGTGTGCCCAACACCCAATGTTAAATCCTCTTTCATCACCACACATTTGGCCCCTTTTATCCTGTACTACCTCCCACCCCCTTCCTTCCGGGAACCACCACACTGCTGTTGTCTGTGTCTAAGAGTTTCAGTTTTATACCCTACATGCGGGTAAAATCTTCTTCCACAGATTGAGCGAAAATCTGCTTCCTTCTGTCTACTTTGGAAATACACTTTTCATTTTTTATGAATTTAGTTTAAATTTTCAAAAGAAAGTTTACAGCATTAAGGCCATTTTCTGTGGTAATGAATGAGATTAACAATATTCACAGCTAAAAAGAGATATTTTCATCATTACTAAACAGTATGTATTTGTAGCACCACTTTTATTTATTCCTTCTGTTCTTTTCTAAATTCTCACATTTTTATAGCTTTATAAGACTAAGTTGTCAGAAGAGAAGCAGTTAAAATAGTATATTCATATTATTAAATATGCTTTTATGTTAATTGCAAAATGTGTTTATGTCATAGCAAAATGAGCATTTTTGTTGTTTGACCTTGGCTTACATGAAGAATTCTGAAGAGTTGTATCTTTTGACATTACAAAATTATTGCTTACCAGAAATTGTTTAGTGTGAAAGACAACAATTTTAAATTTTTATATTAAAAAATGTTTGGTCTTATGTATTTGGTTTTTAAATTTGCCTACTATAATATAATTAAATGTTATAAATATTTTTTAAATGTATGTTATTTCAATAGCAATGTAAAATTCAAGGACAGTTTACTGAATATTCTAGGCCACATACATTTCTATGGAATGTCATTTCAACTTCTGAAAGGTGGGTGAATGGGCAGAAAGTCATATGAGTGATATTGATCCTTTGATCAATTTGGAAGTCTTGCATTAACAATGAGGTCCAGTTCAAGTCTCCAAACTCTCCCCCTTATCACTGCCACTTTTTGAAATTAGACAAGTTCAAACACTTGAATACTAACACCTGGGTGTCAAAGATGTGTGCAAATAGTAATAAGATTGGAAGCAGTGTTTTCAACTAAACTAGCTAAAGTCCGCCTGAGTCTGTCTTTGCCTAGCCATGTAGAAGAGAATTGTCCTAAATCTGAAACTCGCTAACCAATATGGTTTGTAAACTTTAAATGCATAAGAATACCCTGGGGTGTTGTTTAAAAAGCAAAATCCCTTACCCATTTCAGAGGCCACACCTTGGGTGTGAGACTTGTGCAGTAGTAGCACAAGGACCCAGAATGTTCTGCTTCACCACTTTGAAATTCTTAATAATTTTATTTTGAACTAATGTTTTGTAAGTAAAGTTCGATGAGGCAATTGAGCATGTGCATTACAAAAGGAGATGTATGCAACAAGTTTTCCCACTATTTCTTGCCATGCCATTCACATATAGCATTTGCGATGCTCCACGATCACAGAATTTGGTGGACCCTGATGCTTGGGCATTCAGTTAGACTCAAAGTGAATACAAGGTAAGTATATTATATCTGTGACCAAGTAAGCAGAGGAATAGCCCTGAGACGGGTTTGTAAAGAAGGCAGTGGCATTCTAAGAAACACAAACAACGACAGCAAAAAAAAAATCATATCCTTTATTACTTTTGTGACTTCCCTGTATTGGTCAACACCTTCTGCTAAAAATGATGATGTAGAAGGAAAAAGAAAGATAAAACAACCTATAGTGTTTTTTGCTTTTAGTCCTTTCATACCCATTACTAAATATAAAGTGCTGGTAGAATGTGGGCATAACATAAAGTAGAATAACAGCTGAGTTACTTTGGTAGAATATTTAGTTTTCTAGTAAGAATGAAATACATAAGCAGGTATTTACTAAAATTTTGAATTGTGTAAGTTTAGTAATTCCATATCCATACTAAATGCTTGGTATTTACATTTAAATTGGCATTGCACAATATAAAATGAATACAATTCATGTTAATAATTTAAATTTTTAGTTTTTCTTTATTTGAACAAAATAACAAACAGCAAACATTATGACAAGGTAAGAGAGAAGGCCTATAACACCCAAAATATTCATTTTGCAGTAGGCACTGAAAATAGCTTTTTTTTTTTTTAATTTAAATTTTATTCCTCAATTACAGTTTACATTTAATATTACTTTGTATTAGTTTTAGGTGTACAGCATAACAGTTAGACAATTTTATACTTTACAAAGTGTTCCCCCAATATTTCCAGTATCCAACTGGCATCATGCATAGTTATTACAATATTACTGGCTATATTTCCTATGCATCTCCCTGACTATTTGGTAACTACCTTTTTGTATGTCTTAATCCCTTCATCTTTTCACCCAGTCCTCCAACTCCTCTCACCTCTGGCAACCATTATTCTCTTCTCGGTATTTATGAGTCTGTTTAAATTTTGGTTGTTTATTTTGTTCTTCAAATTCTACATATAAGTGAAATTATATGGTATTTGTCTTTTTCTGTCAATCTATTTACTTAGCATAATGCCCTCTAGGTCCATAGATGCTTTTCGAATAGGTGTAGGGTGGGACTGGATCTGTGCCTTTTTAACCAACTTTTATACAGGTAGTAACATAGAGTACACTGCCCCTATAACACTCATTTCATTTTTGTGAAATACACCCTCATATTATTATTTGGGTTTCCATGGATATAGCTATAATTATGTAAGACTACAAGATCTAGCAAGTAAGTTATATGAAATACTTTAGGCATCTTACAGTTTTAGCTGAGTGTTTTCTGTATGGTATTTTTTAGAGAATGGCTCTTCACTATTATTTGTATGCTTTAATAAAGAGATATCTGATAATAGTCTAACTAAGTAGCAGTAACCGAAGTAATCTTCACAATAAGATTAAATTTAAGAAAATACTGTATTTGTTGTGACTGTCATGACCTATTTTTGTATAGTGTACATTAATATTACAGTGTTAACCTTAAAGTCATTTCCATCTAAAAATTATAAACACATTAATTGCTCCCAATTATAAGAAACTACTGAATGCATACATATAGATTTATGTTTTAAGCCAAGATTTTTTGAAAGAAATTTAGTGGCACAAATGTTTTTCTAAGTGAAATCTTATATGTAAACTCACTATTTTGAACATATATTGGCAGAACTGTCCTCTTAAAAGGAAGAGCAGAGAAGCTCCACCCACCAGACTTCAGCCCATCTTCTCACTGACAGACTGTAGGGCGCAATTGGAGAAGGGGAAGATGTTGAGTTTACAAACGAGGTAATCACTAGATGGTCCACCCTGTTCCCCAGAATCCTCCATCCGAGGTTCAAAATATACACGTTGCCTTTCAATTTAAGTGAAATGTTTAAATTAAATTCTGTTAATATTCACTTTTAAATCATGCTAAAATGCCTTGAAAATATTGGAGAAAAGATTCTGACCATTGCTATGATACTAAGATATTAAGGCAGTCTTTAAACAGGCCAACTAATGTCTAGAAAGTGTCTATTTGAATAGATTATAAACCAGTGACTACCTGAGTCACCTGTGCGAATGAATTTCAATTTTATTCTATTACTTATAAAACAAGTGCACAAAACAAGAGGTTATTTAGTTTGGAGTTCTGCCATATAATCTTTATAAAATGAAATCCCTAAGGATAGACTCTTACGAATGGGAATGTGTGAAGTTATTCATAAGTTCAGCAGTCCTTTTTAAAAATGTCTGGGAAAGTGTTTTATACATGAATGCTCCATAGGGTATAATCATTGAATACTTATTGAAGATTACGTATGGGCTTCAGTCCTGTGAAAAAGGTGATCTGAGTAATAACAGGTTGATGGATATGAAAGGCTCAAGTACTTCTAGTATTCCAGGCCAATTATCTGTGAACAAAGAAGGACTTCAATGATAGTTCATAATGAGTCATTTGGAGCTGTTACAGTCAGTTAGGTTAAAATCCCTGTTTAAATATTGGCCTACATATGGTTAGTCAAGGTAGATGAAAGCGAGCGTGTGTCTACAAGCATGCTGTTAGTATCGCCCCAAATGACAGAACTCAGTCAGTTTCAGCAGTCCTGAGAAAACGGTGCTATTTATTTGGGACGATACTCGTGGAAACATAACTTGGTCCAAATGTAACCCACCTTTCATAAATTTTTAATTTCATAGGTTTTTCTTTCTTGAGCTGAGACTGCAGTTCCTATGTGTATACTTTGATCAGTATAATCAACTAGTTCTAAAGATGTGCTGTGATTTCATGAGGTTACCTGACATCCTCAGGCAGTAGTTTCTTCTGTATGAAGAGTGTGACTAAATTACACCAAATTACACTGTAGAGGGTTTTGAGTAGCAGTTTATGCAAATGAAAAGTTTCCCATATCTCATGCTCAATAATAATAATAATAATAATCATTAGAGCTTAACATTGAGAGATTGTGATAAAGGAAAGCTTTACAGACTGCTCATTTAATGGAACATTTTTTCTTATTGTATACCAACACAGATTATTTGAAGAAAGTATATATATGTTAATTTACTGTTTCTGTGATATATACATCCCTTATTTGTGCAATAAATCTAAAATGGCTTTTAGAACAAATTTGTTGGAAAAGCTTGACATGGTGTTTTGTGAAGATGATGGAAGATAAAGTTCATGGGGGGAAAATTGGTCATGAATATTTGAAACGATATGAAGTAATTTAAAACATTGACAAATCCATTATTGTGCTCCCCGTTCTGTGAAGGAGAGCTGGATAGTCATACAGAATGCTCTCTTGCACCCGCAATTGCATTACTATTAAAAACGAAAGTACTGACCTTGTCAACAATGGACATACACTTTTTTTCCTTGCTTGATAGAAATCAGATATTTAGGCTGCGATGTCCATGACTACTTCGTAAAAAATAAGATTTCAGTAGTTCTCATTATTCATTCTCTTACCTCATTCTAGACCACTCCCTATGTGCATGCATGTAATTATGAGCATATGAGTTTGCATATTGATTATTGTGCAAGTGCCTGGCTGATACATGCATGCCCAAGGTATCCACCTCAAATAGTTTTTAAAGAAACAAATGTTTTCACTGCAGTCCTTTAAAAATTCTATAATGATAGTCAATATAGTCTAGTAATGAAAGTGATCTAATTATAGTTCAATTTGGTATGCTATCCTTGCAACTTTAATACCTCTATACATATCTTGGTTATCATTTTCAGAAATCAAAATTTCTGATATTAGAAATGTTTCAGCTGCTGCTGCTCTGCTCACTCCAGCTACATCCCAGACTCTCTGGGACTCACCATAGTGGATATGCTATTGAAAGCAAATGACACTTTTGCCTTAAAACTTTTGAAAAAACTGGGTGAAGACAACAGGAAAAATTTATTTTTCTGGCCCATGAGCATCTTCTCTGCCCCGGCCATGGTCTTCATGTGAACAAAGTGAAACACCACAGTCCAGAAGGTCCCAGCACGTTAAGTAACAGTGTTGGTGGGAGCTGAAGAGGTCCACCAGCGTTTTTTTCGCTTCTCAACAAAGTGAACAGGACTGGCATGCAGTACTTGCTTAGAATTGACCACAGGTTCTTAAGAGAAAAGTCTTATGATTTCAACTCATCTTTCAAAAGTTCCTGCTTCAAATTCTACCAAGAACAGATGAAAGAGCTTGACTTCTTCAAAGATGCAGAGGAGGCTAGAATCCATAAACACCTGGTAGCTAATAAGATAGATGGTAAAATTATAGAGTTTCTGTCTCCAAATCAAGTTACTTGGCTGGTTCTTGTGAATGTCATCTGCTTCAAAGGAAACTGGGGTCATCAGTTTAACAAACAGCAGATCACGGAAAGACCAATTAAAGTTAGCAAGAATAAGGAGAAACCTGTGTGAATGATGTTTAAGGAATCCACCTTTAATAAGATCTACATAGAAGAAATAGTCCCCCAAAATCTGAAGTTGTCTTATATTGGCAAAGAGCTGAATATGATGATTGTACTTTCCGATGAAAATGTCGGTGGAAAAGAACTTATTTATGAGAAATTCATAGGATAGATGAGGCCAGATACGATGGATGAAGAGGTGGAAGTATTTCTCCCTAGATTTAAACTGGAGGAGAATTATGACATGGAGGATGTCCTTTGTTCTCTGGGCATGTTCATGCCTTTTAGAAGGACAGGGCAGACTTTTCTGGAATGCCATCCAGAAGAGAACTGTTTCTGTCCAAGTTCATGCATAAGTCTTTTGCAGAGCTCAATGAAGAAAGCGCGGAGGTTGCAGCCTCCACGGCGGCCATTGCGATGCTTTGATGTGCAAGAATCACTCCCAGGTTCTGTGCTGACCACCCTTCCTTTTCTTTATTCAGTACAGCAAAACCAATGGTATTCCATCCTGTTGCTGGTTCTCTTCCCCTTAAGGAAACAGGCAGCACTGCATATGGCCCTTCTCCTGTCTGCTATTGGCCCACTGTTCCTCTGACACTTCCCAACGTGCCTGAACCCAAAGTAAAGTTTGGTGACAATCCAACAATAAAGGGCCTAATTTTGAAAAAAAATTAAATGTTTCACACTCTCCCAATACTTCATTTTAACCTTTGCTATTGTCTTCTTTCACCCATTTATTTCAATATCCTAAAAATAATATTTGATCAGAGATGACATGTTCAGAAACCCATATTTTCTTCCTTCAGTTTTTGTTACGCATCTTCATTTCACCTCACAGAGCAAATGAATGAGAAAAGAAATATTAGAGAGGTGCTATTCACTGTAAACTGGTACACAAATATATCCAGTAAATAAAAATCTAGGAATGCTTCTGGACACTAACGAGGCATATTGCTTTGAGCAAAACATGACATGCCAGATTATCCTTATTAAAATAAAACAGCTTAACAGCGTTCAGCTCTCTCCCCGCTTTCTTGACCCCTATAAATTTTCCTGGCACTATTTGACTATACTAAGTATATATTTACTCCATAACTATTCACAGCAAAAGAATATGGGGAATAATATTGTTGATGCATGCAGTACAAGACATTCTTACTTGCCCTTTCCCGTTTGTGCTGGTGCTTGCTGACAGTTGTAAAAACTTGTTCTTGTCATAAACCAAGACAACTCCAAAGGCACACAGGGAAAAGATGTATGCTATAATAATAACAAGGTGCCACTTAAAAAATACTTCTCAGCTTAGGGCCACATTTAAACTTTCAGGTATAGTTTGTGAAACTCATAATGTGGGAGAGTGAGTACTGGTGGTGTCTTTGAGAGTCTCTAGGGAAAAAGACTCTGAGATATTGTTATCATTATCACCATGCTAACTGAATCACAGTTAGTGCCTTGGTTATTACCCCTGAGGGAGTGACTTACTACCCTCTAGGTTGAAATAAAGGGCAAAATGAGATTCTTTTATTGTAGGAAGGTGGAACAAACTCAAGACACACAAAGGAAAAGGCACTCTATTCAATCTTATGCTTTTAAAAATTGAGATCTAAATTAAGCTGAATAGGCAATCCTCAGTTTGGCCATATAAATTAATTGAGCATATGTTTCAGCTAAACTGAATACTGATGAAAATCTTTGTACAGTTAGATACACCCTTCCTTCTGGAATATATGCATCTGATTTTTACAGAAATGCAGAAGCAAAAGCAAAATAAAACAGGCAAGAAAATTCCATACAAAAAGCAGAGTTGTACTTGAAAATGAGTGTTAATGTGCCTCAGACTGCATCATTTTTTAACTCTTAGTTAAGTTGTAAAATTGTAAGATGTTGTTGAAGTAATTCAATCAAATAAAATAAAAGTAATATTGCTGAAAACTGTTCTTATTATTATCCACTTCATAAGAAGTAGATTATAAATGTGTAGACTTTTCAAACCCTACAGCTAGAACTAGGTGTTCTACCTTCAAATATCAGAAAAGGAAATATAAATTGTATGTTACACTTGAACCTGAAATATAAAACAGTCACCCTGCCTTGATGAAATTTTGAGTCCTTTAACAATGCCGTTTTCCTCAAGAGTTGTATTTTTTTTACCTCTTTCCCTGATAGGACTAATTTTATTTTTCTATTATTTGTTTCCTATTGTGACCCAAATTTATTTAAAAATAATTATTAAGTGCTTTGTTTGTTTGTAATAGTTCAAATGTGGAATCGCAGATGAAACCAAGGATGCCTCAAAGGCATTTCTGACCTGTGATTCTGCATTTATGTGCTAAATTGCCACAGTCTGAGAAATGGTTAAAAGATGAAAATGCCACTGGGACAGTTTTCTTAATTACTTCCCAAATAAATCTGAATGATTAGGACTTCTTAAACACTTGAGATATCTTTTAAAATAATTAAACTGGGACACTTTATAAAAAGAGTGGGGTTTACTGGTTGAGCCCTTTTGACTGGAGCAGGTGACCATTGACTTTAAGTGTGAACCATGGAAATAAAAGCAGCTGTCTGTGCTTAATCATTTCCTGCACTGGAGGCAATAATCAGGGTCCTCGAATCAATTACACCACTGAAGAGTGATGGCAGGGAGCAGACCCTTTATCAGCGAACCTGCATATTTCGTATGTTTGGTTTTTGTACGTTTAGACATAAATCTTTATCACGGAGTTTGTGTTCAGACAACATTCTCTCCTCCTTCCAGGTGTTGACAACACAATAAGATTGGAGGATTTTGAGTTCCTGAGGGAAAAATTATAATGTAAGCAAACATTTACATTATTACATTGTCAGAAGACTGATACAAAAAAATAATTTTTCTTTACTCACAGTGACAGATTATTGGGGCAGACAATTTTGGAGAAAAAAATTTCAATTTTATGATATCTTGTATAATGTATAGGTATTAACAGAGTTCACTGGGATTGTTAATGCATTTTATAATGCATAATTATGTAAATATATATTTTATATATTAATATTGATATTATTAGCAAACAATGGCAGTTCTGTTTTACAGCTCTTTATATCAAGTATTTTGACTCATATCAGAATAGAAACAGACCATTTTTTTTGTGTTGATTTTATCAGTAAACACTCAAATTTTCTGATTTGAAAGCTGTCAGAGTGAATTTAACATTAAATTGTTTAGATAACATAGTCCCTAACATTAATTCAAACTAATATTTTCATTCTTATTTGTATAATACCAACTAAATATAAAACTCTACATGACTTTTGCCTCGTTGCAGCAAAGAGAGCAACATGGGACACCAGCAGCTGTTTTGGAGCCATCCGAGAAAATTCGGCCGGCGTTCTCATTCTTGCCACGTCTGCTCAAACCGGCATGGCCTGATCGGGAAGTACGGCCTTAATATGTGCCGCCAGTGTTTCCGTCAGTACGCGAAGGATGTAGGCTTCATTAAGTTGGACTAAGCGAACTTCTCTGAATGGGTCATTCAGGACATCTACCTTATTGAAGAATGGCTAGCTCTTTGTACATAAAATAAAGTTTAACAATTCAAAAAAAAAATTCTACATGATATGAATAAAAGAAAAGAGGGATCAAAAGTTATTGATTGCAATATGAAGCTAGCACTTAATGACCGTGGCCTTGAGAAATACTAAACTTAGAATTTGGAGCACAGAATAACTCTATATTTTCATCTGTAGCTTGTTTCAAATTGATAGGTAATATTATGCCAAAATTAAGAATATTAGTTTGTATACTGAAATATAGGTGAATCGCATAGTGAATAGGAGTTTGGTTGATGGATTTTATTGTATAAAATGTGATACAGTTTTGCTCTTACAATTATTTAACTTGAAGGCCATCTCAAAATAGTAAATACTAAAACACTTGAAACATTGCTAAATGCTTGTCTCCAGTTGATAATCGTATATGTAGCTTAAGGTCAATGCAAGTGACATTTCTCGAGTAACTACATACACAGAATGGAGGATCATTTACTTTTTAAAAAGTGACACACTGAAATAATTATTTAAGTTTAATAAATGTACAATATGTCAAGTAAAAGGCCATTTAATTGAATATGAATCTACTAACCATAGAAGATTCCTTATACCCATTTAAAGGCTTTAATTATGTAATCATTTGTATAGAAATTTTGTAGTAAAATGTATATGCATTTTGCATGTGTGTATATAACCATAATAGGCCATTTGAAATGTCTATATAATTGCAAAACTTATTATCATTTGTAATATTTATTTTCATAGCATTCTATTTTTTCACCATTTTGTGCTATTGTATGTGTTTTATAGGTATTGAAGTCCTATTCCTTCGTTTTCTGGATTGTATATTGGAATGGTTACATTTGGTAATTTGTATATGCTTGTTTTTCTTAAGTCAAATACTTGCTTGCTAAAATTATGCATTTAATATTTGCTTGAAACATTACATTCTGTGAAGGCTATCTCATTGAAAGTTTTTATTATAATAATTGGATATTATCCTATCATTTCCATCTGTGAGTGGAGGATATCATTATGAGAATTTTCCAATGGATGATCTAAAGAAAAAAATTGATTATTTTTGTTTGAAGAAAATGAAAAGGAATTTGCATTCCCAAGTGATGAATATCACTGATGTATAAAATTTGGTCTTGCTTTGCTTTATTTGAGATCTTATTTTAGTCTCAAAAGAAAATCAATTTTCAAAAGTAAAGTAAAAAATATATATCCACATTAATAGATATGTGTTTTGTTTAGTAGACCATTCAAAAACTAATAACCTCATTCCCAGCAAGTGCCCAGGGATAAAGAAGGAAACATCATGTGGCTGACTTCAATAATCTTGCATTCAAATGCTAGAAACTTAGAAAATACATTGTAATGTGATTTTACACATATTACCAAGAAGCTTCACACATTTATTTTCAATGCAATTGTAATGTCAGTGTTCTTTGTTTTGAAAGTCTTAAGTTCACACAGGTATTTATGTACCATATTCCATAATGTAGCCAGATGTTTAAATTATTAGATGTCAATTAGAAAACAGTGTCCTCTTAAACAGAAAATTCAGGCTTAACTGAACTTACATTTCAAACTTCACTTTTTTTAGATGACTTCACAGTAGTTTAAACTGAAAGGCTCTACCCACAGACATTGTGCCTGGGTGGGTAAAAATTAAATGCAACACCTACCATATGTTTGAATTTTGGTTGTAGGTAGAGAAACAATAGCTTTCTAGATTAATATGTCCCAGAATTTGCTAATTGGAACAATATCTCTGCAGAATTTCAATAAGTATTTACACACATACACACAGAGAGATACACAGTTTTATGGTCAATACATTAGGAAATGTGTGGTTAAACAAAGGCATATGAGTCTCTTTATAGCAAGAATTTTCAGATACTGCTACTGCAATAACTTTAACTGTCTGAATCCAAGATATGCATATGTTAGGTAAGGTATTGCAAAATGAATTGGTTGTAAAAACTATTTTTCACAAAACATAACACAAGAATATTCTTTGGAATGCTTAAAGAAATAATATGAAGATTTTTTAATAGCCACTAAATCCAACTGACACTTTGAAATCACATCTTATTTAAATTCTTATTATATTTATCATTTTTTATTACTTTGGTTTTGGCTTCTGGACATTTTTCTTTCCTTCCCATTTGTATTCTTCCTTTCACAAAGGCAAAAAGGTATAGCTAAATTTTTTAAGACAATCCACCAGAAACCAAACAAACAAAATAGTAAAAACTAATTCATCTTAAGGGTTTCTTCCCCTTATAATTTTGTTTCATGAAGTAAGGCAAACCTCTTTCATTTTCTCTTTCAAAATACAGTGAAATGAGCTTTTACTCAAGTCTAATATTTACCATCATAAGAGGAGAGGGACTTTGTTGAGGTAAATTCTAATTTGAGATTACAAAGGTCCCACAGAGTACCCATGCTCCCAGGGAAACTGCCTCTTCCCATCAAAAGTAAGGATGGGGGATCTGAGAATCCCCCAAGCATATGGTGAAAGCACCATTTCTATTTATCCCCAATTCTTCCTGTCCCAAAACTGCAAACTTTCTAAAGATTTTTTCAAAGGAGATAATAATTGGAACATATTATCACATCACCATAAGACACCATAAAAATCAATCCAAATATTCTCTTTATCCTCATTGCTATTGAGACAGAATAGTGAGAATCTAGGAAAATTCCTTTGGCAAGTAAAATAAGGAAACTGAGAAGACAGCAGAACACAGTGGCTGAGCAATTTACAGCCAGGTACAGACAGTCTCCAGGGAGGAAGGTCTGGTAGGGGCAAAACTGGGAAAAGAAGGACCTTACCTCCATGATAACTTCTCCTCCCCTGGCCTTTCCTCCCTGGAAATAACATTCAGGCCTCAGTTGTGTTTCAGCTCCAGACCCAGAAAAGCAGCAAAACCAGGTGGGAGGCACAAAAACCAACTGCAATAACTATAGGCCCTTTGCCCTGCCACTGAACAATCAGTGGAGTCCATGAACCTGAAGGGGCATCCCTGGAGAGCTGAGGAGTATTCTACTGAAACCCTCCCACCTGCAAGAAAGAGATAAAAGCCTCCAGAAAAAGGACATGCGCTTTCCCTTTGGTGAAACAGCCTGCACCATTCTTTTTCCTTTCTTCTTACCCCCCACTTCTGTCTTCAGAGGCATGCATATTCTGAATTCTAAGGCAATGGACAGCTGGCAGCTTATTTCAGGGTGATCCTTTGAACCTCTCCCCAAGACCCCCTTTTCTCTGACTGCCCAGTGAGCTAAGAAGACAGCTCAGCCTAGGATCGACTGTCGCTTATTCTCTGCTAAGCCCTTCCCTGTTTCACTCTCCCCAGCTTTAGGAAATGTATCCTACACAAAGTCAAGAACCCACACACTACAGCTAGCCATAGGTAGGCTCATTCAAGGTGAGACCCCTGTCCATTGGCATCTTAGGTAGTTCAAGCTCAGTTCTTCCTTAATCATCTGGATTCTTGAAGACACAAGGCTCTGTACATCCACTGGAGTGACTCATTCTCTCACAATAGAAACATTTTTTAAGTGTGACCAATGAACAAAGAAAATCCCCTCTACTTTCCATATGTCTCAATGTTTTTTTTTTCTTTCTTGTTCTAACTAAAATTTATAGATTACCTAAGGACACTGCTTCACCAGAAGTTTTCCAAAGTAATCTTCCATTCATACCTGAGGTAGCAATGGTCCTGGTGTTAGGTTTGGTTTTCATCCCTCCTCAAAAAAAACCTATTTACAATATATCAGGAGAAAATGTGAATGTTTCATTCATAATTATATACACCTTCCCAAAATATGATTGATGTTTTATTACATTGCTTGTTACCTCTCTTCCATCAGTGCTCCTACTGTTATTATTAGTGATAGCAGTATCTATGTAGACAATTTATTCAATGCATTATAACTTCAGTTTTGTACTTTCCTCACCTCCAGTAATTTTGCCCTATACTTCACTTCAGTCACTCATTTCCATCATCATTCTCTCCAGACATTATCATCACCTACATCCGGACGAACTCCAAGATCTTAATTTAAAACACTCCTGTGTCTGACTCATATTTTCATATTAAAATATAAACTCTTCAAGAATCCCAACTTTCTGAATTCTTTGATTCAAACATGACCTCCATCCAATGAAACCTTTAATTCACTATTGATCTCCCTACTTTAGCAGTTTATTCTCCTTGTTACCAAGATTAGATTCACTGTTATCAAACTCATCTCTTTACATCTATCCTCAATTTCCTACCTTTCCTTGTCCTCTTTGACTAGACGAGCTAAAACATAAATCTTACTATATGCTTATGCTCAACTTGCACCAGGAGAGCTGGGAAAGGCTGGAAAAAGAAAAACACAGCTAATCTGATTGATCTTACTCTAAATATGACCACAAGGCTGAAAAGTGTCCTCAAGTTATATGCTACATTTCCCTAGAGAGTATACAAGTATTTTGTCTCCTCTCCTTGTTAAACACCCTTCTCCTTCCCCCTTCTAACCAGTTGTTCCCAGAAGTACTTAGAATTGCATTTGGCTTCAGGTTATGAAAAAATTTATATACTGTGGACTGATTTTTCCAATAACCTCCCATTTTTAAAGACCAGACTATTTGACTCAACTGAAACTGCTCTCACCAATGTTGCCAATGGCCTCCATAGTGAGGTATTCTATAGCCAATATTTATTATCTTATTATCAGTTTATTCTATCTGATATTTGATGTCTGTAAAAGCACAGGATAAAATTGATCACTCTTTATTGAATCACTTTGTTCAACTAATGTGACATACAGTTCTATGTATGTTTACCTACCTCACTGGCCATTCCTTCTTAGTTTTTTCCCTCTCTTTTTTTTACTGAATAATTCCCTTCTCCCATCTCTAAAAGTTAGAATACCCCAACTTATAGTAGAATAATCTTTTGTCTCACACTTTTATATTCATAACTGTATCATATAACTTTAGTTAGCATATAGAAAATGATGACATGCAAATTTATGATTCTAGTTTCAACTTCTTCCCCTGAAATACATATCTCCATGCTTAATTGACTCTTTGATATTTCTATTCAGATTTTTACTAGGAACTTGAAGGATAAAAACCTTACAGTGTTTTTCTTATTTTAAATTTTAAATTATATTTTATTGATTATGATATTACAGATATCCCAATTCCCCCCCTTTGTTCCACTCCACCCAGGACCTCCACTTGCTCCAGCAATCTCCATACCAGTGTTCATGCCCATGGGTCATGCATACAGGTTCTTAGGCTGCTCCATTTGCTATACTGTACTTCATATTCCCATGACTATACTGTAACTACCTATTTGTACTTCTTAATCCCCTCATCTCTTCATCCACTATTCATATCCCCTGCCTATCTGAAAACTTCAAAAATGCTCTCCATAGAGATAATTCTGCCTCTGCTTCTATTTGCTTAGTTTGTTTTTCAGATTAAATTGTTAATAGATATATATTTATCACCATTTTATTGCTCATAGTTTTGATCTTCTTCTTTTTCTTAAATAAGTCCCTTTAACATTTCACACCGTAATCAAGTTAAACAAATTTTGCTTATCTACACTATTTAAAAAGGCAGTAAAGTATGAATTCATACTAGAGAGCTCAGAACCATAGCAAAGTTGGGGCATAGTCTCCATGGGGGATTAGTTTCAAAACCACCATGGATACCCAAATCTGTGGATGCTCAAGTCCCTTATAGAAAATAGTGTCATATTTGCATATAACCCATACACTTTCTCCTATATATTTTAAATGATCTCTAGATTGTTGTTCTAACTAATACAATATAAATTCTATGCAAATAGTTGTTATACTGTATTATTTAGGGGAAAAAAGTCTGTACATGTTCATTACAGAAACAGTGATTGTAAGCCTAACTACATGATACATGTTAGCAACAATGAAACCTTTTAAAGATTATTTTTGATGTGGGGTTGGTTGAATATCTGGTTGCAGAACCTATTAATACCAAAGGACAAGTTTACCAGAGATATAACTATAAGCTTTAGGATCATAGATATCATTGTCAAGTTGTAATTTAAAATGTTAGTGAATGAGTTAAGAGTCATAACACACCTCCTGTAAGTTTAATGATCTCCTACCTGACCCATATCTACATGAAGTCAGTGTAGTCCAGGATATAACTTTGAAAGATATTTGTCTCTGTTCATTTACCTGGGCCAGAGTCATCACTTCGATTGTAAAGGATAGAAATGTATTTGCTAGAAGAGAGTATACAATCCTCAGGTATAAACTAAATTGTCAGTTCTCTTCTTCAGACTTTTTATATACCAGCCTACTCTACCTTCCTTAGCTAAGGACTAAGGAATTAAACTTGGTTGTTCTCCAAACCTGCCTACAATTGTGCTCTAGTAACTATTCAGTACTTGCCATCACATTTAAAAGAGAATCTAAATTCTTTACTAATGTCTTTAAAATCCAACTAAATCAATTCCTTGGGTACCTCTCCAAACACATTTATTATGTTTTTTCTTCGTATGTATGAGGCGCCCTGGTTTCCTTTCCTTACCCTTAAACACACTGCAAACACCCTGGTTTGAGTTTTGTACATTCTGTTCTCTCTGTTATAATGCTCTTCCTCTAGAAATACACATGGCTTGTACATAATTGTGTTGAGTTTTTTCTCAAAGTCAGCTCCTCTGAAAGATCTTTTCTTACTATCTATTCTGAAAAGCTGTTCAATTTCCCTCTATGCTACACTGCTTTCTCTTTTCTTCATACTCTTATTCTCTGAGAATATTTTCTTGTTTATTTGTTTCTGTTGAAGATATACAAAATGATTTATGTAATTGTGTGTATTTACCTGAAATGTCAAATTTCAAAATTTGAAATATGTCAAAATAATGTCAAAATATGAGAAACATTTAATAGCAAATTTCTATTTAGCTTTTAGTTTAATTGGGAAAGCTCGTAGGTTTTCTGTTGTTTCACTTCATGTTCTAATGAGTATCATAATTAAGTGCTGCTATAATTAAAAAGCAGTTTTAATATATGTAACAAAAGATGTTTACCCTGCTAGCTTACTTTGACATGTTAGTAATTTCAAATTCATTCATCTAAAATGGAAATGAGTATTACATTTAATGAAATCAAAAGATTATTGGGCTTGAAAAGCACAAAATAAATAAAAGCATTACTAAGTACTAAGAAAGTAAGGATTCTTAAGAAGGAAGTATGTGTTTGTTTTCTGATACCTGTGTTTTCAACTAAAGTGCAATTCTTCCTCTTTCTCACCTTTGGGGAATCAAAAATGAGAACTCAACAAGAAATAAAAGTGTGATAGTTTGTTTGCTCTTGAAAACATTAAATTCTGAGAGAAAACAAGATTCAAAATAACTGAATGGCTTATTTTCAAATTTTCCTATTTCTATCAGTGGATGTAAGTGTTGGCAAAGTAAAATATGTAATTAATATAAAATATGATACATTTCTAATATGTGCTCTTTCCTATAAATCACCAAGTCTTTTACATTTGTAGTATTGTAAAAGAGAGAGGACTATTTCTCCTCTCTATCCCTCTCGCGTTTAACAAATATAATGTATATACAAAAACACAGTATTTCTGAACTTCCAAAAATAACTGAAGAGCCTGCTCTTGCTCAATAAGTGACTGAGTAGTACTGTGTATTTGAAGTTATTACAGATCTCTGGTGTATTAAACACCAGATGCGGATAATCATCCTTTAGATTTGTTTTTGGTTGAATAACTCTGTACATCTATTGCTTCTCTTCCTAACTAAAACACTCACTATTCTCTAGCAAGCCTATTTAACTCTGTATATGAAGTTATTTCACTTTCTCCAATTGGTCAACTATCCCTCATTTAATAAACAAATACTATAACTTCAGCTCTAACACTTGACAACTACAAGCCTTTTCATCCTACTGCGATTCTACTGGATTTGCATCTGTATTCTTATGTGGGCAACAATTTTACAAAACAAAACAAAAACATAACTTTTTAAGCATCATAACTTTTATATGCTGACATAATTTATTTTTCTTTTTATGGTTAAATATACCATAAAATTGTTCCCAAGTAGAATGTTGTTTCTTTCCTGCTCTGAAGGTGTCTAATTTAATATGTGGGGAAATGTGAATTAAATACTAAAGTGAGTATTATTTAATATACTTTAAAGAAACAGAACAAATTAAATTAAGAATAGAAATACTAGATGTGGCACTTAGGTATATATTAATATTTTATTTATTAAAATATCATATTATATTTCTAAGATTAGATAATTTAAAATGACCATATAAGCTATCTGCTAAGAATGTGTTTTATTTAGTAGAAAAACTGTTATAGTAGTTTTAGCTTCCTTCATCTTACCCAATAATTTGCAAGATTTCCCAGCATATTCTTTGAAGTGCAAATAAAAGAACATGATTGCTTTAGTTTGAAGATGCACCGAGACATTAGTGTCACCTCAGGGTATCTCAGGCCCCATAGGCATGGCTTGCTCTTCAACATTAGCCTAACAATTGGATCAATATATCCTTGGGCCTTCCCTTTATTGTGCGATGTAGAAAACCAATTTTGTTATTGAACTAAAGAAATGCACAAGAGATTACTCTGAAACTAATTATGCTAATAAATTATTTTAATACTGTGTCTTTCTTATGCTATATATTCTCTTTGGAGAGATTTATATTAGACCTTCTAATTTTATCCTCCATGTCTCTTGAGTTTTTTGTGTTGTTGTTGGTGTTGTTGTTTTTTTAATCTCCTGGCTGATCTGTGTTTAATCTAGTTAATTTTTGTAGATAGTTCTCCATTTCATCAAACCTCTATATTTAGTATTGTGTAAATGCTATTTAATGTTTACCAGTCATACTAATAAGCAAAGCCATCAGTTGACCCATTTGCAAATTCATTATGTCTTTCTTACCCTTTCCCTTGCTGAGTTAATCATTCTCATTCTCTCTCTCTCTCTTTCTCTCTCTCTCCACCCCCACCTCTCTCGCTGTCTCTGTCAATCTCCATCCTTGTCTCTTTATATGTATAGTCCTTTATTTGCTAACATTTTGTGGGGTTTTTTGCTTTTACATCTATGTGCAAAATGAGATGAGCCAGTAACTGTCATTCTGCATGCTGTCATTACATGGATTTGATATTAAGAGTGGGAAATCTTCCCTTATTTGGACTGAAATACCATGTTTCTTGGATATATGTATTCAGTTACTTTTAAAAGTATATGGTTGCTCAAATTTTCACCAAATGAGCAAATCCCCATTGCCATCATCAAAGAAATAGAATATTACTAGCATCTAGAAATCTCATAACCATTCCTATCTCATGTATTCCCTCTTCCTTGAGAATAACCACAATTTTTGCCTAAAACAACAGATTAGTTGTGGCTGGTTTTAATTATTTTAACTTCATAAAAATTAACTCTTTAGTATCTGGTATTTTTAATTCAACATTAAGTTTGCAATAGTCATCCTCATGTCTAACTATAGTTTCTTCCCATAGCAGAATAAGAATATATTATGCTGTTATGTCACAACTTATCTATTCAATGTAGATAGAAATTTGGATTGTTCCGTAATCTGATTAATATAAATAATTCTGTTATAAATAACTTCACGCATGCTTTTTGTGTGCACACATATTTCTGTTGGGTGTATATAGGGGAGGAATTTCTGGATCATATATTCTGCTGAAAAATTTTTCAAAATGGTTGAACCAATTCAAAATCCAATATATGGATTTTAAGCACTTATTCAGCAGATTTAATGTTAAATATAATACCCATATTTACATTTGTTATTTTCTAATAAACAGCTTTTGGAGACTATTGTTTTGTGTAAATTTTAAAATTATTGGCATAACATTTTCCCTATCTTATATTTCCTTGTTCTTTCTTCCTTTTTTCTCCTTAACTTGTGATTCATGGTGTCTGCTCATTTTATTAGTCTTTTCAAATAATCAGCATTTGGTTCTGTTAATTCTATTTTAAATTTGTATCCTCTTTCTTGTCTGCTCATATTTTTTCCCACAGATTAAAGGTTAAATTTATTAGAATCAATTTAATAAATTTATTATATTAATTTACAGCAAGAATTTCCCATGTAGAGAGAGAGAGAGAAGCAGTAATCATTCAGATTTTGGAAGTTAATGAATCACACCTCTCCCTGCAAATGATGCATGTGGAGATAGTCCCACCAATCCAGAGGCAGGCACTTGATGATGAGTTGAATAAAGACCCGGCATTTATGTCATACCCAGAATGTATGTTAAGGCTAAGATAAAATACAATACTGCTCCTTACATCATTTCTGACACAGCACAGATGTGTCACCATTCACCATCCGTCCATGTGGCAGCGATTAATCCAGCATATTCTCAGAGGAAGTGCTTTTCCCTCCACAAGTGAATGAATTCAGGCAATGCTTTATGAAAATGACAAGGTTCAACAGAAATGTTTGCTCCAAGGCACCAAAGGTGTAAAACTTCTTAGAAGATGCACAGAAATGAAAAGAATAAAAAAGAGAATGGAGTTCTCAATGGAGAACTCTGCTATGAGTAAATAACTACTTCAGATAGATTACAATCAAAATGCACATCGAATAGACTGTGTAGTGTGAGAGAACATCTGACCCAAGAGCCCTCCTGCGGGCACTTGGGACAGCTGCTGGTAGGAGCTTCAGGGTTCTTCTTGGAGCCAGGGAATCTGTGCATCATTTGTATCTGTTAATATTTTTTTATTGTTTCTTTTCTTCTACCTTCTTTAATTTAAATCCATTGTTTGCTTTGAATTCTTTGTTGGATTTTTATATCTTTCATTATAGTATAAGTGATCTATAATAAATTTCACATTAAAATTATACAATTTGATACTTTTTATGGAATATTTCAGTTTAGACTAGATTTAGCTTTACAGAAAAGTTGCAAGTACTGTACAGTGAATTCTCATATACCCCATATCTAGTTTCCTCTATTTTTAAATCTTATATTAACATGGCACTTTTCTCACTTTATACTAAACAATTTCCATTTGGGGGGGGCTGCTCCCTTGCTATCAGATCAACATCTGAATGAAGCTATGTTTGTGACTGCAGGGCATAAGATGATCTTGAAACCTGAAATACCTTTAATGTCTAGGGTGATATTGGAGAAATACTTGACTGGGAAGGGCGGTGCCCAGAAGAGCTCCATAATGAAATAGAAATCAATTATACAAGAGCATGCTGTGTGTGGGATATAAGGAAGAGATACTGATGAGTAGGAGCCTCTTTCAGCTTAAGACTGACTTTGGAACTGCTTGAGAAGCTGCTCAATTCTTTTGCCACTTGGAGAGTGTCTTATAAGAAGTCCTTAACTGTCCAACATTTTATTTGGAAGGCCACTACAGTGGCTGAAGGAGGTGAAATAAATCAGCTTAGTGGGCTGAATTGCATGATGTTTTCCTAGCAGTGAGGGAAATGTTGAAGAGTAGACAAAGTCCATTTGGGAGTTTACTGGGCAGTGGTCAATGGTGTAGCCATATGGCACAGCAGGAGAGCAATAAAACCTGGCTTAATAAAGGGATGCTCATGGAAATTACTGTGGGAATTTTAGGGATGCATTAACATAAGACATGCCAATACATATCAAAAGAATCCCCTTCAAGGTTTGGAAGATGATGAAATTACCAAACTATTTTAAGGTGTCCACCTAAGTCTATGAAATGAGTAGATGTGGGGGTCCTGCAGCAATGCAAAGATAGGCTGATTCTAGGCATAGGTTTTTTACACCCTTGGAAGCACAAGATGCGAATAAGAGCTGCTCTGTCTGCCAGCAAAAGAGACAGAGACTGCAGATGGCTAGGTAGCAGGTTCCTGGGAAGATGGCCCTGAGCATAGCTGGCAAGTCAGACTGATGCTAGTAGACCTGGGGATTACAAATGGGCTTTGACAGGAATAGACCCTGGCTCTGGACTGGGCTCTGCATACCTGATGGTAGATGCAAATGCTCAGAGTGTTAGGGAAGAACCTGAACAGATATTGCACCAGTTTGGACAGCTGATTATAATTTCTTCAAACCGAAGAACATACTTTTCAGCTCATAATATCCAACAGTCTATACAAAGTTGGCTTCCTCACAGCACCAGTTTGATAGTTGGAGCAGGTAATTAAAATATTGGTTATCTAAAATGGAGGGGAGATAAAGGCATGAAGGACTGGCTTACATACCTTCACCAGTGTATGCTCACTGTTAACATGAAAGGGAGTAGAGCTAAAGGAGTGTCCCATTGTATAGATTTATATTTTTCTGCTGAATCTTGGGAGAGGGGGGTGGGGAAGGTGCTGGTATTCTTTCTTTCCCACATCACCTTAATTCTCCCCGAACATGTGATGCAGTGGTCATACAAAAGCAACTATGAGGGCTAGATGCAGGAATAATTACTAAGCAAGAAACTGTAGATATATTTTTAATCTTTATGTCACAATTCTTAAGGGCCTAATGGGGCAGAATGTGCCTTCCCCTCATCTGGCAAAATTGGGACTAGCAACAAATGCAACTATATTGCCTGGCGGTAAAGCTAGCCAATGAGTTCATCACTTGTGTAACCTGACACAGTTAACAGGAGTGCATTGAAGAGGAGGCACTTCTTAGACTGCTGTTGCTGCCAGTGACATAGACCAGCACCATGGCCAAACCTATTGTCCCTTCAATAGGTGGAAGAGTTGGGGTACAAAAAGAATGAAGGAAATATAGTAAATGGGGGTAAAGGAATGAATAAATGAGTATGTAGTGAGGTGAATCCACTAATATGTTAATACATGGAAGGAGGCTTAGAGTAGATACTGTCTCAGGTTAATTACAGCAGATGCCTAAAAGGGTAAAACCATATGTTTGTGGAGATCACTCTCTGCTTTTGGAACCTGACAAGATTGAACAAAAGTCTGCAAACCTGAGTGGCTTGGCCTCTCCATTGGAGTCAATTTTCATATAATATGAAAATGAACTAGAACAATCATTAGTCACTGCATAGGATTCTAGCTATGTGCAGGTACCATTAAGTGTGTGTTATTTTGTTGTAACAGGTCCATGTTGTAGGAGGTTTACAGTGGGTGGCCTGTGAGTTCATAGAAAATATATACTGCATATTGGTCTCTGTCCTGGTTCCTAGCACAGATCTCCTAAAACTCTTGTAAATTCCTAAGTGATAAGAACAGTAAGAGCATCCTTTGCTCTAATGAGGTGACTTTGGGTGGGCTCCTGGATGGGGGCAGGCCACCAGAAAGAACAGGCTGTGATTAGAAGCTTGTAATTTTCAGTCCTACCCCTCATCCTCCAGAGAGAGAAGCAGGGCTAGAAATGGAGCTAATAATTGATAATGCCTAAGTGAGGAAACCTTCATAAAATCCCAATAGTAGGGGTTTAGAGATCTCCCAGGTGGTTGAACACATCCACATTGGGAAGGTTACCAACTTCAACTCCATGGGCACAGAATCTCTGGCACTTGGGACCCTCCCAGACTTTACCCTGTGTGTATCCTTTATCAAACTCTTTAATAAACAGGTAAATGTGTTTCCCTGAGTTCTGTAAGCCACTCTAGTAAATTAATAAAACCCAAGATGGGGGTGACTGAAATCTTTTAGTCAGAAACACAGCGACAGCTGGGCTTGTGATTGGCATCTAAAGTCTGGGAGCAAGGGAGCAGTCTTGTGGGAACGAGCTCTTGATCTGTGGGATCCACTGCATTCTCCAGGTAGACAGTGTGAGAATTGACTTGAATTCTTAGACAGCCTGCTGTTGACTGAGAATTGCTTGTTAGCATGGGGCGAAATTGCCACACATTGGGGACCAGAAATGTCAGAAGTGAAGTGTTGTCTATAAAGGCAAAGGAGACATATAGGGAAGAAAGACATAGTAGGGAAGAAAAAAAAAATCATGTACAGAGGGTTGAAGACTGAGATTTTTCCTTTACACCTATACTGCTAGAACTTTTTTCCCTTTAATTTCTCAAACTGAAGTTTTATAGATAGGTTTAGTAAGTTGTATTCTAAATCTATCCTGTTCAATAACATAGAAACTAGTCAAATGTGACAATTTAAATTCATTAAAATGAAATAAAATCAGAAATTTTGTTTTGTAGCACAGCTACTCATATATTTCAAGTGCCCAGTTGCTGCCCTTGGCTCATGCCTAATGCTATGGGTAGTGCAGACATAAGACTTCTGATTATCTCATAAATTTCTATTGGAAAGATTGCTTTAGACCAGGGGTGTCAAACTCATTCTCACCGGGGGCCACATCAGCCTTGTGGTTGCCTTCAAAAGACCAAATGTAATTTTAGGACTCTATAAATGTAACTACTCCTTAACTAGGGGCAAGGAGTTGGGCACTGCCATCAGGTAGAAACAAGATGCTGGGCCCGATAAAAGAAGATGAAGGGTGGGATTCAGCCTGTGGGCCTTGTGTTCTAATCAAATAAACTTGCTTTTCACTCACACTATCTCAGTAAGACTCTTCCCTAAGATCCCACTGGCCACATAGACTCTATAGTCCTCATGTTAGCTGATGGCTTCTAAGACTGTCTTTCTGCCTTTTTATACCTGCTTAGGCTCCATTCCTTCAGTAACTTTGGAACTTTGGCTGCAGGCATTTTCACCACCTACATCTTTACCACTTCCAGGCAGCACGTTATTGTAGCTATGGAACTAGAATGGGAGACAAAGTAAGACTCTTTGCTATTCTGTAACTTTGAAGGGTATTATTAGATTGAACAGAATGTTCCAGTTCACATAAAAAGATACTGTTCACATATACTTTTGCCATTGTTCTTCAATTTGCTCCTACTGTACATGAGCTTTCTTTCAGACTGCTTGTGAGAGAGGTTTAAATGTTTTGATTCTGCAGGTACAGCCTTGTGTTAGTGATAAAAATAAGTCTTAATATTTTTTCTTTGCTTTATCTGTTTTTATGTGGGCAGCAGATAAATTCCAGAATTCCTATGAGACGTTCTAATGGAATAACAGGTTGAGCCATCAGCAGTATCAGTATTGCAAGATAAAAATATAATGCCATGAATCTATATATCAAATGTTGTATTATAAATGAAACACTATCTACTCCATGTAAAATCTGCTTCTCAGCCCTATGTTGGAGCCATTTTTCTTTGACTCCATAATGTCAGTGAATGGTTTAAGTAACCTACTCTTTTCCCTGTGAACTTGTATGGATGAATCATTTTAGTGTTGTCTTAGAAAAGACATATCAAGTCATTGGTTGTAAAAAGAAAAAAATAGATATAATTAAACCTTGATAAAGTGTTTGTCACTCTGACTCATAGAAGACAGTATTGTGTCTGACTTATTTTGCATCAACAAGGAAAGTTTAGGACTGGTGATTTCAAAGATTAAGAGGAATATGAGGCTTGGGGACCTGAATGCTTTCAACTCACTTAAGGTTTTATAGAATATGAAACATTTATTATGGACTGTAAAGCCAGATGCATTGGTTCTGAACCCTGATTGTTTAAGGAGCCAGTATCATAGACCTGCTAACATCCTAGGAGAATGCTAATGCAGTGAGTAGCCTTCTGCAGAAATGTACCACTGGGCATGTCTGATTCAGTGTATCACGCTGTGTTTGCAATTATAGTGTGTTTTTTCTTAATCCCATTAAATTAATTGGATAAAAATAAAAATAAGGATCCCTGCTTACAAAGTTAAAATTGCTTGCGATGACAGATTGGCAGTTCAATTCCCTGACCTTGCTTTGTGTTTCATAACCATGCTGTTCCTCACACACAGACTTTGACTTATAGATCAGGTTCATGACTTCCCAATTGTCAGATCTGAGCGAGTATTCTTCACAAAAGAATAGGAACAAAAGTAAAACCTGTCACTGAAAACAACAAAAAGATCAAGGGGGAAATTGTCCAGGTTTGGGGGTTGGGAGGTTGAGGGACAGGTTCAGAAGAAAGCCTTTTGGTCCTTCAAAATTAAAGGCAACTGTGAAGCTTAAAAGTCAGGAGGTAAATGTTAAACCTCACAAGACAAAAATGCTAAAGGATAGCTCAATTGACCAGGAAGGGAATTAAAATATAAGAACTATGTGAAGAAACACAGCAATATGTATCAAAGTGAAGAGAGAAGACCACCAGAATGATGAATTAAGGAAAGTCAGGTTATGCCAAGATTGAGACATTTAGACATTTCTCTATGAACGCTGACTAGCCACTGGGACCCTGAAAACCCCACTGAGTCATCTAAGTCCAAAATTGTCTTTCTATAGATTTTAACCTTGTTTGACCTACTGAATCTTTGTGAAGTCAAAGTAATGATTCACCCTTTTTCCTGAGGAATGAACTAGGCTCAAATACACACATTAAAACTATGTAAATTCTATATTAGTACTTTCTTTAGCATCTGAGCTTTGTCTTCCTGTCCTTGTTATTCTAATTCCAGTGAACAACACTTCATTATATGGAGGAGCTCTTTTCCTTGACAAATATCTATTTGCGGTAAATAATTTATTTTACTTTGAAGGTCAATATGTATGTGTGTAGACTAAACTGGTAGCTCTCTAGGTTTGCTGTCTTGAACAACACGGAGCAAATCTTGTCCACCCAGTGGACCTGGTGGTACATTTTCTATTATAAAAGGAAATTTGTGCACCATGTACTTCTTTCTAGACTACAATGTGCACATCTTTTAACTAGTTAAAATGACATTTTTCTAGAAAAGATTCAGATTGTTAAATTGGCATTCAGCACCTTTCAAATCCCAGATAAAAATTAATAATTCTAATCTAGCTTCTGATTATTGTTAACCCTATAAACCCTACTTTATATAGATTGGTCCCTCCAAATGTTGTAGACTTGCCCACCTTCATGTTCATGTGCTTATGTTGCTTAGAATTAATGTTTGTTTTCTGTCTCTTCAGATTCTGCTCATTCTTCATGTTAATGATAATTTATAATTAGTGCTATGTGTGTGAAATATCTAAATTTACATGTGTTATATGATTTAGCTTTACAACAATGTCTGTAAGCAGCATTATTATTATCAATTCTACATACAGAGAGTGTGATACACAATATGTTTAAGGCTACAGAGTGATGAACCTAAACAATTTCACTTTTAATTACCTCATTGGCCTCAAAGCCTCATTAATACACTATCTCATAACAATTGTTTTGTAGGCATGTGATATCTTTTGGGGGCCAATAATCAAGGCCAGAGCTCTCTAACAAAGCTTAATTTATGGGATATTATTGGAAAATTCATCTACGATATTGCTACATTAAAATGGACCATTTATGGACCAAATGTGGAAAAGCAGTCACAAATGTAGAACTGAGGGTTTTCTAATCATATCTTTGAAATAGGAAAACTAGGTATAGGTAGAATTGAGAAATGAGCAAAATTTACAAGTATAAGGTCTACGGAATGAAACAAAGAGTTAATGAAGGGTTTCTCAGAACAAAAACATGTATGCAAAACCACCAGCAGCTTCTTTTTTGTATTTCACCTTTATTATATTTTTCCATTATCATTTAATCCTTTTATACCTCCCTTCCCCCAGCAGTCAACACGGTTGTCCATGTCCAAGAGTACTTTTTTCCTTTTTGTTCAATAGTCTCTAACTCCATCCCCCACTATCTACCTTTTGACCCGGTGATCCCATTTCAAATATACATGAAGGAACCCAAAACACTAACAGAAAACAACATAAGCACCCCTATATTCGTTGCAGTGTTGTTTACAATCACCAAGATATGAAGCAGCCCAAGGGTCCATAAACAGATGAGTGGATAAAACCACTATGGGGCATTTTCACAGTAGAATACTACTCAGCTGTACTTTCACTTATGGGCCAGCATGCTCAAAAGGCAGCAAATAACAGCCAGGTAGTATAGAATTAAAAAACTAAATCACCTGCTTTGTAGTATTGGCTGGCATCTTTTAGTAGGTTTGGTATTTATTTAAAGTATATTAATGGCCCTGGTTGGTGTGACTCAGTGAATTGAGTGCCAGCCTGTGAAGCAAGAGGTCACTGGTTCAATTCCCAGTCAGGGCACATGCCTGGGTTGCCAGCCAGGTCCCCGGTTGGGGGCGCACAAGAGGCAACCACACATTTCTGTTTCTCTCTCTCTCTTTCTCCCTCCCTTCTCCTCTAAAAATGAATACATAAAAATCTTTAAAAAATTAAAATATATTAATGAATTGTAATTGAACATATGACCAAGCTCAGAACCAACACAGGAGTAGACCTCAGAGGTACATGGGTCCTCTGGAGCATGATTTATTGGGAAACATTAACGTAATAATCTTCCACAACCTGTTCTCTGGACACAATGATTACAGGCCACGCTATATGCAAAATAAACTCACACTCTTTCAAGAACCCCCAAATATTTCATCTCACGATGTTGAAGGCAATGGGGTTTTGCTCTGAGTTTCGTTCTGTGAGGAATTATAACTAATTTTAAGACTGGATATGTTGATATTAGAAGGATGAAAGACTAGAGTGAAAGAGGAGAAATGACTAGAGAAAAAAGAGAAAATCAGCTCCTGACATCTGGGGTTTGGCCTAGTACTAACAGTATGAAGTCACAATATTGTGACCTGGTAATCTCAACTAGGCTGTGGTGTTCTTCTGTTGCATGTAATTAATCTTACAGAACAGCAACACATAAGAAGGCCACTATGAAATTATAATAAAATGAGACCAAAAAATACCATTACATAATTTTGTCTAAGCATAACAAAAGCAAGATCATTATGAAAACCACAGAAAATAGTAAACACTCCTTCCCCTTACTAAAATTAGCATCAAATAATTGCTTACCAATTATAGGTATAGTCTCACTCTAGTGCTTTCTCCTTCTAGATAACGTTAAGATACCTAGTCTTAAAATTACTCCTGAGAGAATCAAATTCAGAGCAAAATCTCACTTCCTGGAACCTCCCCTCAAATCAAAAAAACACAAACACAAATCCTACATTAATCCTTTCTGACATCCTCTTACTAAGATGCCCCATGGTTCCCCACAGTGTGCATTATCCTTCAATGTAATAAGTCAGTAAACCCACTTGTTCCAGTGAAGGTGTATCCTGATGGTTTTGGCTAAAGAACATTGGCAGTCTCATGACTGAATTCCATGACCTGCTAATCTTCATCAAATCCGGATGAAGGTTCGGCTTCTCAACTGCACATACTCTTGATCTTGAGATCTCAAAATTAAAAACAAATGAACAAGTGGACAAGCAAACCCCTACTCTATAATGTATAGGCAAGGGCAGGATAACCATAATAGTTGCTTGTATTACTCAACGGAGGGGAAGAGTGTGAGACTCAGTAAATACCGGTAAATAGTGATGCTGAAATCTAGCCAAGCATAGCCTGTCAGGGCGTCTTATTCTAGGAGCAGGAAATGTTCCCTGATTAGTAAGGATCTGGTTTTCCTCCCTGAGAGTGGTTCCGAATCTGTCATTCTATCCTGTAATTGATTTCACCCTCTGAGTGTTTGGCTTTGCACTCTGAGATGTATTTCCTTTTTTTTAATAAATAGATATATTGGAAGCTGAATAGACTTTTTAGTCTCATTTCTATAAAAAGTCGATGGTTCAGAAGTTTCTTTTCATATTCACTTGTCTTTGATCCTTTTTGTCCAATTTTATACAACTATCTTAAAAATTCTCAGTTTTCTATTAATTTAATCATGGCTTATTTAATGCTCCAAAAACCATATCCATAATTTTTTTAGGCTTTTAGACTTCTGTGGAATAATATCTACAAAATTCTTATAAGTTTTTTTCTTGCTTAAAGGGTATATTCAGACATTAACTTCAACTATCTGAGGTATCTTTCAAAGCATCTTACAACAACACTCTGGAATGATTCTTACCTGAAGCCATTTCTTTGAGAATCTTTTGTTTTGCCCTATGAAATGGGTTTGAGAATGTTTTTTATTTTTCAACCCAACAGTACTTAAACGCTCTATATTTCCTATAAATTCTACTTGAAAAATAAACAGTTCTTTCTGTATTTTGTCTCTCTTCCTGTACCTCCATCTCTCTTGTCCTCTGCAGCTAAAAGTAGCCACTTGACTTTTCACATGTTCTCTTGTTACTTTACCAATACAAAACAGCTTACCATCCTAGCCTCTGATGGTAGTTTCCTCACTGCCTTTTCAACTCTAAGTAAAGGTTTGTTCATCATTACTCCACCCTCTGCCTGATGCTTAGTCACAAATTCAATGCCAAATGTGTAATGTTATTGAAGGGCTGGGCCCTAGATTTAGGTTCCAATTTCTATTTCAGCTGCCTATGCTTAAAACAACCACAGTTTATTTGCTTGCTGTTCTGCAATCTGGGCTGAACTCAACTGGGCACTTTATTTGTTGATTTAGTCTGAGGTCACTTTGCACACATTCATTCACCAACTGCTCCTGCAGGGCTGAGTGATTCAAGAAGGCCAGAGTCGCATGGCACCAGAGGTTTCAGGTCAGGGTACCTTAGTTCTCTTCCATATGGTCTAGAAAAATAACTCAAGTTTTTTTTTTTTTTTACATAGAGGTGTCAATATTTCAAGAAAACAATCATCAGTGTAGAAGGACTTATCAAGCTTCAGTTTCTGTTGTTTATCCTGATGCCTACTGGCCAAAGAAAATCAGAGGCCTAAGCCCATGTAAGTAAGCAATGGGCACTAACATAATAGCCCACCATGTTTTATCCATAGATATTTGGACAATGAAAAATATTTTTTCCTGAATTTTATATCTTATCTACAATGAATTTTATTAGCCCTATAATAACAATGTAAGGTAATAATGAAAAATGAATTGGATTTTTATATAATCATATTGTTTCTAAGACAGAACTGATACTTTATGAGTAAAAACATTTAAATTTTATACTTTGCTATATATATCATTAAAAATTACAATTAGACTTAGAGCTTATCAAAACAATAAAGGTAAATTGCCAATATTGTGCAGATAACACTTCATACTGTTCTTATTTATTTTTTGCTCTCTTTACCTATGTGCTATAGCGGTGTATTGACATAGCACAAGAATATTTACAAATTGAAAATGCATTTTAATTTCAGTTTTGCTTAAATAGTGTAATTATGAAAAAGATTCAGTGCAGATATTTAGGAAAATGTATGCTTCATCATTTTATTCACTACTTATCTGATACTTAGTTGATATATTTAAAAATAAAATTCATCATTCAAGTTTACTTTATTTTCTTTCTTTCAAGGACATGATTTCTCCATGAAACACTCCCCAAGAAATTCAACATGCACACCAATTTTAAAAGATCACATTGCAAATGCTCTATAACTGTCAAACATTTTTACAACTCCATTGAATTCAAAGAGAAACATGTCATTTTTAAAGTGCAATAACAAATGACATGAAACCTTTATGTTTTCAGGTGCTAGAGGAAGAGTAGCTAACATAAAATCTATGTATTCTTCTGTACAGTCTTATAATCCAAATTTTTCTAGCCCTATAAAAATCTAGTAAATTACCAAATACTTTTTGAAATCATGGCACATAAAATGTTTTAGGATCCTTCCTTGCTCTTCAGTTAGATATGTAGATAACTTTTGAGGCCATACAGACTTTATTATTTTTATTTCGTCATTTTGTTGACATTAGTAAAGTCATGTTTTGTTTAAACTAACCACCTCTACCATTTTCTATAGGCTTTTATTCAGAAAAAGTGATCATATGTAAGAGTCACAAAAGAATACACATGCAAGTCTGCATAAAAATAGATTAAGAATGAAATAAATTAAGTTACTTGATGTCTGAAACCTAGGTCCATTTATTAATTATAATTATAAATCTTCTATAATTTTATCTGGGTTATTTATTGCTGACAGAGATAGCCATTAGGCAGGAAATGAGAAAACAAGGGAGAAAATGAGATAAGTCAGAATTTGTGATCTTCCGTTCTTTTGTTGTGTACACGTGATTATTGATGAAGAAATGTGTCCTTGTCTAGTACATGCATACTGAGGGCTATGTGCTACTGTATTCCTTATTATTTTTAAATACATAAATAACTATAGACATACAGGTTTAGTAAGGATAAGGAAATGGGAAAGTATAAATGCAGAACACCAAAATACGTCTGGAGTTAATGAAGGACATGTGTACATTGAATCAGTCCTAGGGTCCAAAATTCTGTGTGGAATACTGGTTATTATATGCCGACTTGCTGTGTTATTTCTAAAGAAAGCAATAGCATATAAGAGAAAATAATGGTGGTTGACAATAAAAAAGATTAAAGGATGTATGGTATAGATGAAGAATAGTGTCACTTAAAAAATAGAGTCTTAACCATTTGAGATAATATGCTGAGCATGATGTGGCAAATAAGTAAAATCTTGAACTTTTGCCACCAGCCCCGGATGGAAATTGTATTACATTGCATTTATCATGGATTGTATTATTGCTCTTAACAGAATTTTTTTTTCAGGATGATTACATTCAGGGACTTAACCTTCCTGAAAAAATAAAACAGATGGATAATTACTCTCCCACACAGCAACACAAGAAAAGATAGGGGTAGAGCAAGTGCTCAGATTTAATGGAGAGATTGAGAGAGGGAGCAAGTAGGGTATAATGCAGCCATCCTTAGTGGAGAATGTAAAGTAAGCAGAAAGCAATGAAACAAAATCTTCCTTTCACTCTTCCTTAGGTACTCCCATCAACTTGAAGTAGTGCATGTGAAATCAGATGGATATGTCCAATATTGTCAAGGGCTTCCAGTTCAGTATTCTGCAAGAGAACTACTATTTGCCTCCCCCTCATCCTTATCCAATTTAGCTCAATAAAACTATCATTTTAACAGTTAAAACTACTATAATGAAGGAGAAGAAGAAAAAGAAAAGGAGGAGAAAAGGAAGGTGAAGGAGAAATAGGCCACTGCCAGTCTGATAAAACAATAAGAAAAAGGAATATTTCCATGGATTTCTGAAAAACCCAAACCACATGGGATAATATCAGTAAACCAGTGCAGAGAAAACTCATGCCAAAAACACTCAAGGAAAACAGTTACAGACAGCAGAGACAGAAAGTAGTGTACCTGAAGGAAATCAATGGGACTCAGGACCAACTCAGGCTTGGAGAGAACTGTGAGGAAGAAATCATGGAGGAAATTGTCAGACTACTTAAAAACTGCTGCGTAAGTCAAAACCTCTCATTCTCCATGAAAGCAAGGCTGCTGTTGCAGCATTTGCCTTCTGCTGGAATTCAAAGAAAGGATGGTAAGAGGGGGAGGTTTGTGTGGAGAGGATGCATGGTATGGGTTTTGGACTGGGGTGAGAGAAGGGGCAGGTTCTAACATTGCTGTGGAACACCACACAGAGACCAGGAATGAATAAACTGAACATCTAGTCCCAGAAGAGAGAGAAAGAAATACTACTTTTCGCTAAAACTAAGTCATTATGAAATCATTATTTTTTCTTTACTTTAGTATTCCTAGTTTCAGGCTAAAGGAGGATGGACTCTATTTTCAAAGTTATTTTTTTTTTCTCCTTTTGGCAAGCAGAGCAATCTAGTTTACGCAAAGGTCCCTGAATAGCTTCTTGACAACAAGACATTGATATTGGCTCTGGAACTTTCTAATTATTTATTCTTTCAAGGCCAGTGATAAGATAAAGGTAAAATAAAGTGTATAAAAGAGTCATGAATTGAAATAAAATTTTTGGATTATAAATTGAGCTTCTTTATTTTAAATAATCTATTACACATTTGTTAATCCTCCTGCTTAATTCTGTCTAGAGTGGGAAATACTAAGTGCAGATGTATTAAGCTAAAGGGAAGGCAGGAAAATCTGAACAGGAAGTTTTAACAGTATATTTATATTAAAAATTTTTTGAACAGAGAAGACATCACTTCAAAGGCTAATATGCATAATTCTGCTTCTCCTTTAAACTTGTTCCACTTCACCATCATGGTTAATCACAAACTGAATAAACACAAATATATGTTTATAACATGGTGTAGAATCTATTATTGCAATGGCATAAACATTAGTAATCAGATGAAATCACATGACCTAAACATGTAAGGAGAATGACCCAGGATTTTCATTTCCCCATACCTCTACAGAAATAACTATAGCAATATATATAAAAGAATATGAAAATAAAGATCAGTTTCTGAAGACTCCAGGTTGACTCTACCCTGTCCAAATTTACCTATAAACTTTCAACTTTCAGGATTACTTTAAACTGAGTTGACTTTGCAATATTATGTTGTGACCTTACCAACCATTTATTACTGTATATTTTTAAGAATATTTTATTGATTATGCTATTACAGATTTTCCAGTTTTTCCTCTCCTTTATCCCCACTTTGCCCTGCACCTCCCTGCTTTCCAGCATTTCCTTCCCCTTAGTTCATGACAGTGAGTTGTACATATAAGTGCTCTGTTTCCTATACCACTCTTAACCTCCCCCCATGTGTTTTATGCCTACCAATTATGCTTCTTATTCCCTGTACCTCCCACCCCCATTCTTCTCCTTCCCCTCCTCACTAAAAACCCTCCATGTGATATCCATTTCTCTGGTTCTGTTCCTGTTCTAGCTGTTTGGTTAGCTTTTATTTTTGTTTTTTAACTTCAGTTGTTGATAGTTATGAGTTTGTTCTCATTTTACTGTTCACCATTTTTTATCTTCTTCTATTCCTTACATAAGTCCCTTTAACATTTCATATAATAAGGGCTTGGTAATGATGAACTCCTTTAACTTGACCTTATCTGGGAAACATTTTATCTGCCATTCCATTCTAAATGATAACTTTGCTTCATAGAGCAATCTTGAATGTAGGTCCTTGCCCTTCATGACTTCAAATACTTCTTCCCAGCCCCTTCTTGCCTACAAGGATTCTTTTGAGAAATCACTTTATACTCTTATGGGCACTCCTTTGTAGTTAACTATCTCCTTTCTTCTTGCTGCTTTTAAGATTCTCTTTATCTTTAATCTTGGGTAACATAATTATGATGTACTTTGGTGTGTTCCTCCTTAGGTCCAATTTCTTTGGGACTCTCTGGGCTTCCTGGACTTCCTGGAAGTCAAAATTTCCTTTGTAGATTAGAGAAATTTTCCTTCATTATTTTTTCAAATAAGTTTTTAATTTCTTGCTCTTGTTCTTTTCCTTATGGTGCCCTATGATTCAGATGTTGAAGTACTTAAAGTTGTCCCAGAGGCTCCTAAGCTTCTCCTCACTTTTTTGAATTCTTGTTTCCTCATTCTGTCCTGGTCAGATTTTTTTTTTCCAACGAACTCTCCTGCGAGACTGCCTGGGAGTTTCTCCCTCCCTTGCAACCCCTGCAGTATTTTACAGTTAGTTTTGAATTTTTAGTTTCCCGTTCAGCCAGCCCTGCCTCACTATCATAGTCTGCCACCTTGCCAAGTGTACTCTCTGCTCGGCTACCTGTCTCCCATCTCTGCCCCTTCAACTGGTCTGGGTGAATGTTTCTTTAACTCCTTGGTTGTCAGAGCTCCATGTACTTTGACTTTCTGCACTTCTGGATGTTTATTATTTTTAAATTGGTTATTATCCTTCTTTTGGTTGTGCAAGGAAGCGAAGCCTTTCTATCTATGCCTCCATCTTGGCCAGAACTCCTATTAGTGTTTCTTTAACAAATTTAGTTTACTAATATTGGACCCTTTTACAGTATACAGTTCCATGTTTTTAGGTTACTTATAGAGTTGTACATCATGGCCAAATCTGTTTAGAATGGTTTTATCATCCTCAAAGAAACCTCATGATGGATTGAGATCATTCTCCATTTCAACTCACTCCCTACCCCTACATTTACTTGCTGATTCCATAGTTTTGTTTATCCTGCACATGTCATATAAATTAAATCAAATGATTCATCTTCTTGGGCTGGCTACTTTCATATAGCACAATCTTTTCAATGTTCATCCACAATGTAGTCTGTATCAGAATTTTATTCTTTTTTTGTTACAAAATGATACATCAGATTTTATTTTTCTACTCTTTGATTGATACATTTGGGTAGTTTTCATTGTTTTGGCTGTTATTAATAATGTGTCTATGAACATTAGTGTACAAGATTTTGTGTGGGCATATGTTTTCAACTTTCTTGGGTATATATGTAAGAGTGGAATTTCTGGGCCAAATGATAATTCAGTTTAAGATCTTTAGAGAGTATCACTTGATGGACAATTTCTTCACATCTTTACCAGCACTTGTTATTGCCCATCTTTTTCATTATAGCCTCACTAATAGCCAATGTGTTGGGCATCTTTTCATGTACTTATTCATTATTTGCACATATTTTTTAAAGAAATTTCCTTTTAAATCCTTTCTTAAATTAGATTATATGATTTTTTTAATACTACTGAAATGGAGGGGTTCTTTATATATTCTGGATACCAGCTGTTTATCAGATATATGATTTGCGAGTATTTTCTCCTATTCTGTGGCTTATCTTATTACTTTCTTCATATGTAGCAGGAAAGCTTTAAATTTTTATGCAGAGCAATTAATCTTTTTTAAATTTTGACTCTTGTGTTTTTGATGCCTTTAATTTTTAAGTTTCTAGTTGTGTTCAAGACAATGTGCTATGAGGCATTGTACACAAAGATGACTCAGAATAAGACTTGGCCTCAAGGATTTCAGAGCCTAGCCAGGTAGATGTCTAAGGAAATTGATAATATATGACATATGTATATATCATATGACTTTTAACAGAAAGCAAATAAAAATAACAGAAAAAGAAAACACACTGTTTCCTTAATTTACTATTTTTATGACTGTGAATTATTTTACTAACGAGATTTTAAAAATATGCTGTAAAGTCTTTATTCATGTACTCCTGCAACAAATATTTATTCAATGCTTCCAGTACTGTAGGTGTTGTATTATGTTTGGGGTGCATTAGTGAATACAATAGAAAATAATTTTTTCCTCTACGAATTTTGCATTTCAGTGGAGAAAGAAAGAAAACCAACAAAAAATAGAAAAAGTAAATTATATATTACTTTAAGGAAAAATACTAAGTAAATTATATACTACTATGGGGAAAAGATGAGAGTGAACAGTTTCTATGAATAATGGAAAGATGAAAAGTTCCAGCTTGAAAATAAATGATGTAATAAATATCTTTGAGAAGAAGGAATTTATGCAAATACTTGAAGGAGATGGAGGAATTGGACAAAAAGGATATCTGAGGGAGGGACAGAAAGAATGTCTGAAGCAAAGGACTTCAGATGAATACATCTGAAGAGTTTTTAAGAAACAGAAACAAAGTAGACAGATTAGAATAAATTGAGTAAGCTGGAATAGAGTAAGATACACAGCCACAGAGTTAAATGAGACAAACCAGAAAGGTCCTTGTATGTTGAAAGATATAGCTTTTCCTTTGGGTGTTATGAATAGTCACTGTGAGCTTTGGAACAGAGGAAGGACATGAAATGACTTATGCTCTTTTAAAATACTTTATTTATTTAATTTTAGAGAGAGGAGAAAGGAGAGAGAAAGCTAAAAAATCAGTTTGTGAGAGATACATGGATTGGTTGCCTCTCACATGGCCCCAGTAGGGACCTGGCCTGCATGGGTTTGATTCCTAGTTAGGGTTTACAAACTGGTGCTCAATCCACTGAGCCACAGCAGCCAGGGCTGACTTGTGTTTTAAAAGGACCACTTTCATTGTTGTACCATTGATTCACAGAGGATAATAAGAGGGCAGCTTAGATAAGAGAATGATTTTAAGGAAGGCCTCGTGTTAGAAGAAACCTATCAAAGAGAAGGAATCAACCAACTCAAGCAAATTACTGAGCACTGAGAAATTATAAGGTGAGGACTAAAACTTGATCATTGATTTTAGAAAACTAGAGGCCAATCAAGACATTGTAAAGAGAGTTTCTGTGAAATGGTAGAGAAAAAAAATCTGGCTGGAGTGGATTTCAGAGACAACAAAGGACAGAAACTGGAAATTCTTAGAAAATTTGCATTATGTCATGTTGTACGGGAGAACAAGAAAGGAAACAACAAGCACAAGTATAAATGGGGTCCAAAGAAGGTGCATGACTTGCAACAGTAAGCATTTACAAAAGTCCACAGATTGACATAAAAATGTTACAAATGAGACTAGAAAAAATAAAAAAAATTAAATTGCTGAGTCTTGGTGGATATTTAATTTTTGTTTGTTTTATTCCACAAAGCATCTATTTTCCCTTTTCTTGATATACCAACTTTTCATTATGAAGTTTTCCTTTTTTGATGCCTTATTAATAAGGCAGTGAAAATATCCTTTTGTTTTCTTAAAAAAGAACACTGATATTTTTTCCTGAAAACACTGGATTTTAATCCACACTATGATATCCCTGCTGACTTTTAAAGAAAGAAAAAGATACATAGTTCTAAATTAAATTCTAAGAATCAGTAACAAGACAAATGAAATCAATTTTCAAAACATATAAGTAGGAAGAATTCAATGTATTTTGCAGCTCTTGCAGACTATAGAATGATATTGATGTCTTTACTAATTTTCTTAATATTTTCTGGGTAATATTATGTGTACATACTAAGGTATTGTCATTTTAACAGCTTTCTTTGGAGAAAAAAATACCTGATTTTTTTCTTGTTAAAAATAATCATAATTACACATCAACTTTAATATAAACAGATAAATGAAAAGTTGGCTGCTTTTGTTTGTTATATATGATGTACATCTTTAAACTTAGTTTCCAGGCATCATTTTTTTTAAAAAGTGCCTCTAGATTATTTACCTATTTACAAGACTTCACAGTGAGATCTCCTAGTCACATGCTCTTTTTACTGAGACTTGATCATGATATGCTGAAATGTCAACAAAGACATTTAATCATGCAACATCATGCCTTTCCTATAATAATTACTGCTAGGGCTGTTAGCAAAATAGATAGCAGGACCATTTCAGAACTATTCTGAGGTATGTTAGACTAGGGACAGAAGAGCAGCAGTGGGTCTTGCTCTTCACTCCTTCACTCTCTGTGCTCTACTCTTGGGCTTGAAGATAACTCACAATGGCAAGTGGAAAGCTGTCATTTTTTTTTTTTCGGAAAAATCTGTTGTATTACTTATTTTCAAAGTTTAAAAATATTTTTTCTAATCTTTACCTTTTTTCAAGATTTTGACATAATAATATATTTGAATATAAAAACACTGACAAAGATTTCTTCAAAGACCAGTAGATTGAAATGTGGTTAACTTATATTTCATATAATTTTAATGAAAAGTGTAATTTATTATGGCATTTTAGTGATCAAAATATAATGTTATGTTCAAAGTGTCCTTTACCCAATTATCAGAAACTTAATTTTTATAAGAATATCATTATATTAGTCAACATATAAATACTTTTATTTAAAAAGTATCTTAAACTAAGAAAATTGTCAGATAATATTAGATATTGACCTAAAAATAACTTGTTCATTTTTAAAAATACAGTTTTCATGGAAATACAAATAATTCAATATTGTTAAGAGAGTCTTCTTTTTTGATCGATTTTAAATTTCAACCAAGGTAATGCTTGCAGGATATATAGTAGGTATATCAAAAAATGACTTATCAGTCATTTCTCATAGAGAAAACCATTTTTTAAAATAGCAAAGTAAATATATTGTCAAAGTAGGGGGAAATGTGTACATGTCATTTATTCTTTAAAAGAGAGGGTTACTCTATTATCCCAGACCAGACAGAAAATTCTGAGAAGATGGTCGCGCTGGATTCAGATGTACCCTCCTTCATCATTTATGAAACTGGAGATGACTTCTCCCTGATAACATAAAAATAGAGGACTTTACAAAAATGAAATCAAAGAAAACAAAAAAAACTTTAGTTAGGGTCATTTTTACAAGTAATCATTTAGAAAATAGATCATTTTTGTCTATTTTCATGAAAAGGCATACTGAAATGATATAATTTTGTTTGACTAAGGCAGGTCATAATTGCTGTTGCACTTTTTCCTTTGAAAATAAAAATCCATCTCTAAATTGTGAAGAAAATTGAATGATATTGCTGGGTGTTTTTCTTTTCTATTTCTAATTTGTTTGTACATAGATAACATGTTGTGCAAAGGATGAGAAATAATAATTTAGAAACAAAAGAAGTTCTGTATATCCCAAGATAGTGCTTGTATTTCTCACTCTCAGGGCAGTATGCAAAGATTCTCTGAAATGTTTCCTATTAACTTTTGGTGATATACATAAATATTAACATATTTTATTTTTAAATATTAAGTCATCCATTCAGTTCAAGTTAGGTATTCAGAAGACTATTATATTATAATATCACAGGCCATATCTGACTGCTAAATTAAAAGATTACTCATACAATACAAAAATGTGTAGCTACTTGCACATTATATTACTCCTTTAGATAAAATAAATGACAGAATGTTACGTGGACTAGCACCAAACAATACTTACATAATTAAAATGACATCTTTTATTTACTTAGTTAATTATTTAGCTAATTACAAAATACAGAATATGAAATTACCATAAAGAAAAAACGTAAGTATGAAAATCTCAACAAGAATTTATTATTTACTTTTGCAGAAAGTTCACTGAAAAACTTGAAATATGGAAGACAGCAGAAAGAATAACAAGAAATGGAAAGGGTAGTAATATCTTTATCTTCAGTGAATTCGAGGCATGTAATAAATTTGACCAATCATGAAGAGATGCATAAACATATTGCTATGGAGGTGACTAACACAATTTCGTGAAAGAGGTTGCCTGTGGGAAATTAGATGAGAGTTCAAAACAGATAGGACTTTCATTTTCATTTTTTATTTTTCTTTATTTTTTAATTTTTTTAGAGATAGAGGAAGAAAGAAAGAGAGAGAAACATCAATTTGTTGTTTCACTTATGGGTGCATTCATTGGTTAATATTTGTATGCGCTTTGATCTGGGATTAAACCCACAGTCTTAACACATTGGGGCAATGCTCTAACCAACCAAACCAGTTGGACAACCCCCCCCCCAAAGGCTTCTAATTTCAAGCTTTTGGGTATTATTTTAACTACATAAAGGAATTATTTTTATTAAATCAGGAACTGTATGAGGGTGGGTATTTTCATGTGGTTAATGAGCAAAATCATTTGGAAATTTTCAGTATTTAATTAAATACTGAAAAAAGCTTGGAAATTTTTTCAGTATTTAATATTGGCTAAAGTTCCTAAACTTGCCTCATTACTTAATACTTTTAAGGTTTTAGACAAGTTGTTAGAATTGTCATTTAGGTATTGTACTATGGGTAACTTCATGCAAGAATGGCGGGGTTGAGTACTTGTGATAGAGACAGCTCCCAAAGCTTGAAATATTACTATTTGATCATGTACAAGAAAGTTTTGCTGACCTCTGACCTAGAGCAAGGTAAAAAATGAGACAAAAGTGAATTGGTATCTCTCCAAGCATGTCCAAGCAGAGCAAATGTGTGCCTTTACAACATAGTCCTAATTTTTGCAAAAATTGTCCCAATTTTTTTTCTCAGACCTGGTTTGAGCCTCAGGGTGAATTATGAGACCCCAGGCTATATGATATCCATAATTAATATACTCAGGTCACCCTACAGAGAGAGCAAAATTTGAGGTCATATAAAAATGTGGTTTCATGGGACCAAAGGGAGTGTGAAGGATCCTACCTAACCAATCTGCAACTTGTAGGTGCCTCAGATATAAAAAGTCATAGTAAAGAGTTTGAGGGTTCTCTTCTGGCTCTGCTTAGTCTGGAAGCTTTAACCATCACTGGGCTTAGAACCTGAGATGCTAACGATGGTCACATAGAGGGTGGGGATATGGTCACTGGTAAAACCTAGGGATTATATGCTGTGTGGAAATAGCCTCACAGTTTTAGAGAAATTAGATAGAAACAATAAAAAATGATGACTAGAGACTTCTGGCCAAGATGGAGGTGTAGGTAGACAAACTGTGCCTCCTCACACAACCAAAATAAGGACAACAAAAATTTAGAAACAAAAAAAAACAACCAGTACTACAGAAAATTGAACTGTATGAAAGTCTGACAACCAAAGAGTTAAAGAAGAAATATTCATCCAGACTGGTAGGAGGGGCGTAGTCGGGCAGCCTGGTGGAAATAACTCAAGGTAAAGCAGCGGCTGGCGGACCTCCAGCATGCAGGCAGCAGCAGGCAAACCCATCAAGGCGGTGGATTGTGGAGGGACTTGGTGCACAAGGAGGCTGGTGGATGGGGCAGTCCCACATTCGTGCACAGATAAACCAGGAGAAACTTGGGAGCAAGACAGACCACGCAACCCAGGGTTCCAGCACAGGGAAATAAAACCTCAAAACACCGATTGAAAACATCTGTGGAGGTTGAGGTTCTGGGAGAGACTCCCAGCCTCACAGGAGAGTTCACTGGAGAGACCCACAGGGTCCTAGAATGTACACAAGCCCACCCACTCAGGAATCAGCACCAGAGGGGCCCAGTTTGCTTGGGGGAAACAGTGGAAGTGACTGAAATCCGGCAGAGGGCAGAGCAAGTGCCATTGTTCACACTCAGACCCCTCCCCCACATACAGCATCACAACCCAGCAAGGTGGGCTGTCCCACCCTGGTGAACACCTAAGGCTCCACCCCTCACTAGGTAACAGGTGCATCAAGACAAAAAAAAAAGGCCCAAACTAAAGAACAGATCAAATCTCCAGAAATAATATAACTAAGTGATGAAGAGATAGCAAACCTATCAGATGCACAGTTCAAAGCACTGGTGATCAGGATGCTCACAGAATTGGTTGAATTTGGTCACAAATTAGATGAACAAATGAAGGCTATGCTAAGTGAAATAAAGGAAAATTCACAGGGAACCAACAGTGATGGGAAGAAAACTGAGACTCAAATCAATGAAGTAGACCAGAAGGAAGAAAGAAACATCCAAACAGAAAAGAATGAAGAAACAAGAATTCAAAAAAATGAAGAGAGGCTTAGGAACCCCCAGGACATCTTTAAACTTTCCAATATCCAAATTATAGGGGTATCAGAAGGAGAAGAAGAAGGGCAACAAGTGGAAAACTTATTTGAACAAATAACAAAGGAGAACTTCCCCAATCTGGCAAAGGAAATAGACTTCCAGGAAGTCCTGGAAGCTCAAAGAGTTCCAAAGAAGTTGGACCCAAGGAGGAAACACACCAAGGCACATCACTATTACATTACCCAAGATTAAAATGAAGGAAATAATTCTAGAAGCAGCAAGAAATAAGGAGACAGTTACCTACAAAGAAGTTCCCATCAGACTGTCAGCTGATTTCTCAAAAGAGACCTTCCAGGCAAGAAGGGGCTGGAAAGAAGTATTCCAAGTCTTGAAAGGCAAGGACCTACAGCCAAGATTGCTCTATCCAGTGAAGCTGTCATTTAGAATGGAAAGGAAAATAAAGCACTTCTCAGATAAGGTCAAGTTAAAGGAGTTCATCATCACCAAGCCCTTATTATATGAAATATTAAGGGGACTTATCTAAGAAAAAGAAGATCAAAAACATGTACAGTAAAATCACCGCAAACTCACGTATTACTCACCTAAAACAAAAAGAAAAACAAACTAAGCAAACATCTAGAACAGGAACAGAACCACAGAAATGGAGATCACATGGAGGGTTAGCAACAGGGGAGTGGGAGGAGGAGAGAGGGGGAAAAGGTACAGAGAATAAGTAGCATAGATGGTAGGTAGAAAATAGACAGGGAGAGGGTAAGAATAGTGTGGGAAATGTAGAAGCTAAAGAACTTATGACACATGGGCATGAACTAAAGGGGGGAATGTGGATGGGAGAGGTTTTGCAGGGTGGAGGGGAGTGAAGGGGGAATGTGAGGCAACTGTAATAGCATAATCAATAAACTATATAAGAAATAAAAAAGAAATGGTGAACAAAATAAACAGAAAAATAAGGTTAAGTAATTAAAGGGTAAACTAATTGAAAAATTGGAGAAAAAATAAGGCACACTTCCTGCATGCAACATATAAAGCACTTGAAAATTTTGTGTTACTGAAATGTATGTGTAGACTTGGAGATTTTCCATATCTGGTGGGAAATAATTGTAGTGACCACTATACTGGAAGTTGGGTATATAGATCTATTTTTAACCAGGCCGAGAAAAAAATAAAAATAAGAACCTTTATTTCTGTTGTTGTAATAAGAAAGCAATATATGTACCAAACAATAGTGCTCACTTTGTACCGCAAGGAATTACAAATTTTGAAGATATTAGTATGTTAAAGATGTCATCCAACAAGCTAGCTTTTGTCACACCAGCTTGTTGATTTTTGATGGATGCATTGAAAAAAGTATAAGTATCTTCTAAGGGCATCACAATTATTGGAGAACTCAGAAAAGAACCATGTTTTAAATATTTTTGCACATTAAAAATCAACATATAAAATTGATTAAAAATAAAGGGTTTCATAAAGTGATTCTGGAACTTATTACTCCTCCAGTTTCATCATCCATCACTCCCTTCTCATTTTTTTAGTCCAAGTCACTTGAAGTTTCATTTCTAGCCTATACAAGACTGTGCATCCTTCTTACATGGCACATGAAATTACACTGAGTTGGCATTGTCAAATTACTTATTTCTGGGACCACTTGTTTTTTTAGGTCCAATGCTGTTATAGTAACAACACAGTAGGTGCTTGATAGCTGATGGTTAAATGTATAGCTTAATTAATCAAATTATAACAACAAAATTTATGCCCACATCATCCCTTTGTGTACTTGTCAGTTATATATTGTGCAATTTAACTGTGCTTTTTATTGTGTTGGGAACTGAGTAGGAAAAGAGGCAACTAAAACCATATACCCTTTTTGTGTGGAAGTTGATCATTTCTGAAGTGCTTAAACACAGATGCTATGTTTAATCCTCACAGCAGTGATAGTACAGTAATTATCATCTCCTTTTTTTAAAAAAGTGTGGAAACTGTAAACCAGTGAGGGCACAAGCTTGCCCAAGTTCACGAAACTAGAAAGTGCTAGCACTGGGACTTAAGCCAAGGTCTTTTGGTTTTCTTCCAAAGCTTGTTCCATTATGTGTGGATGTGGGCCAACCTGAACTGAATACTGTGAGAAAGAATGCTTGTAGCTGGGTAATTTGTATTTGTAATTTGAGATTCACTTGTAGTTTAATAACATTGCATGATTGCTGGAAAGACATGGTGAAGTGGGTAGGTTCTACAAGAGAAGGGCAGACTCAATAACTGTGATTTCTGGGGCACAGTTCTTGTGCTGAAACTTTCATTTCCCTGGATGATGGCATTAGAAGTTTATTCAGCTGAGAAAGTGATGGCCTTGGGAAATTTCTATAAAGGGATACTTTGAGTTTTATTCACTTCATCACATAATTATACTCTATTCTGAAATCAAGAATGAAGTTTCTGAAATAAAGTCTGAAGTTGCTGATACTTTGCAAAGCAATCCGATTAGTGCTAATTCTGTTTCTGTTTGGTGCCTTTCTTGGTTTCCTATTTCTACAATTCCCAGAAGGATGATTTTTTTTTTTCTGTGAACAGAAGATGTTTACAGAAAATCTTATGTTTTAAAAAAATCTCAGATGTAGCTATGTGCAAGTGGAAAAAAAATGTATCACACGGTCATCTTTTGTCAGCACAAAGTCATAAGCCAATTAAAAAAAAACAACACCACACAGGAGAGTAAGGAATAGGCAAACAGAACCTGGAAGTGATCAGCATAAAGTTGTGTGAATTTTAAAACAGCGATAAAACAATGTGACATATAGGAACTCAGCTAGGCTGATACTAAAGATATCTATATTCTGTTTCCAAAACTATCACTTTACTCACTTTATGACTCTAAGTACTTTGTCTTCGTTATCTGTATAATAGCACTGCTCAGCAAAAGGACACCAACTGGGCATGTATACAAAAATGTGACTAACTTAACACTGCTTTGGAGTGTGTGACAAGAGTCTGCTACTCTGGAATTACATAATGGAGATGTCTGTGGCAAAGCCTTGATCAGTGCTTGGAAATTACCTACTTTGCTTTTCGCACTCCTGGAGTTACTCCACTTCTATTTCATTTAAGAAGATGAAGCTGACTAGCTGAGAGTTTGTCATCCATGAATAAAAAAGGCCAATGGTCTTCCATAAGGAAAAGCTTGTAATTGGAAAAATCCCAGGCTCTAGAGACAGATAAAACTGAACTTGATTTTCAGCTTCCTCTTATTAGTTCCCTTTACCTGGATGTAGTGCCTAACTCCCTCAGAACCTTGGTTTTCCCACTGCAATAATCATTAACAATATTAATAACAATAGTTAAAATGTTAATCTTTAACATATTTTCATCACTTATGTGCCCAGAATTGTTCTAATTTCTTGGAGTGTTGTCCAATTTAAGAATAGCAGCAACTCTGAGGCAATACTATTATCATCATGTTCTATAACTGAGGAAATTGAAGCATATGTATAGATCATCTGAGTCACCCGGCACTAGGAAGTGGTGGAGACAGAATTATACACAAGTAGTCACCTTCACGAAGCTATGTGCTGAACCACACTATGCTGCTTTTCATTAATATCTCAGTATCTTTATCTGCCAACCGGGTATAATAAAATCTCCACCTGACATAATTTTTATGAAGATTAAATGACTCAATAACTACACGCTAGGTAGGACAATGACTGGCACATCATAAGACCTTATAAATGTTTGTTAAACAAAGCAAATGAAATAAACTTGTCCAGTAACAGAGCTGGTAATTGGTGGGACAGAGAATCTCACTGACGTAGTATAAATCTAGAACTCTCATTCTCCACCACTGCAACACTCTGTCTCCTGACATCACCTCTAATTAAAGCTGCCCTGCACAGATATGTGAGAATATAAATAATATCTGTAAGTCCCTGTTGCCTAAAAAGTAGTTAGTAAAAAATAGCGTTTATTATTGATCATTATAGCATGCCATATTTGACTTAAGAGAGGTACTGTTTTAATTACAATATTACTTTTTATTAAATTTATTGGGGTGACATTGGTTAATGATATTATTATGAATTGAGCCTTTATTATGTACCAGGGAATTTACTTAGACTCTTTATGATATTAACTAATTTATAACTACACTAAGAAGGTTTTGACTAGCATAAGACACTACAGAGGGCATAGAGAATTTAATAAACTTGCCCAAGTGTCCAGTTTGTGAGGAGGAGAGCAAAATGTAAATCCAGACTCTCTGACTGCAAATTCTGTCATTTTATCCACCTCATTATAGCACTATTTCACTCTCGTGGAATGCAGTCAAACAACACAGTTTTGTAGAAAAACTCTAGACCATGAAGTTTAGATTTGGTTCTGCCATCAAATAGCTCTGTAACTTTAAACACAAGAAAGAAGTAAAATCATTGAACTGGACTACAAAATTGTCCTCTATTTTTCATTTATTCATTCCACAAATGCATACCATGTCTGCTATGTGTTAAGCATGATGCTCAATACCAAATTTTATTTCACCAAGATACCTACTCATAGAATCCAAACTTCAAACAGTGGATCAGAAATCCTTCTTTAAAAAGGTGTTGATAGTAAAACTGTCTTGGGGTCTACAGGTGGCTGTTATGTCTTCAAAGCACTGTTATCAGTGGACACTGCTATTATCATCGTTAGTGTTGCTACTGGGAAAAGATCGGAAACTTCAGGCCATTCATGTGTATTTACAATGAAGGAAAAACATTTCCTACTTTTCTTCATACAGTTTTTGAGGATGTGATCCTTCAGTGTATCTTGGAGAAAATTAGATTGACATGGTCATAATAATTTAATGACTTCTTATGTGTGCTAGTCAGATATATTTGACTTTTTATTACTTTACAATGTACTGACAAACATAAAGTCAGTAAATTTTTTGAGTTCTCCTGCATTATGAACACTTTTAGCTTTATGTAGCAGCATCTCAGTTATGCTCATGATATGCTCTAGATATTGGTCTTTAACAATTCATGATAAAATAAGATACATATGTGTATGCTTGAATAAACCACAGCAGACTTATGATAAGGATTGTGTCACTTATTAATAGAAAATGTTTTTTAATTCCTTTTCACAAGATAAAAATTATTTATTATTAAGAGAAACTATATATGTGTATATGTACACATATATATGTATGCACATGTATGGTGTTCCTAAGACATAAAATATCTTTACAGACATGAAATATCTGACAAAGTGTTGTGATGGTATGACAACATTTATATTTGTAAATGATTCAATATAGGCATTCATTCATTAATTTATTATATAAATTAAAATTGATTTACTAAGTTATTCAGTGAGATGATGCACTGGGCCCTAGGTATTTAATTATGATCAAAGATACAACATGAATTAGGTTTTTATAAACTTTGCAATAAAGTATAAATACATTCAATGGTAGCACTGATAAATATAATTAGAAACTGCTACATATGGTATGAGAAAAAAATGAAGATATGAGAACATATATGATTGACTTGACCTGGCCAATGAAATTGAAGCTGAAATCAGGGGAAACTCCTCTGAGACCATGTGAGGGGTTATAAAGAGGCAACCTAAATCTTTTTCCATTCAACAGACATATACATATTTTACAATAACTCTGGTGATACCTGCCTGTGATTATCAACTTGAGATTGTTATAACTGTAGGTCTTTTAACATGTCTGTCCACAGGAAGCATAGGAAATGAACTCTGGAACCCAACAAACTAAATTCTAGTGTAGTTTGACATGTGTATTTTGGGGATCTTACTGATATTCTTCCACAAGCAATTTAAGATTGTACTGACTTTGAGATACATATCATTGTAAACCAATTGTGTGTGTGTGTGTGTGTGTGTGTGTGTGTGTGTGTGTGTGTATGAAGAGACATATTGCAAAGTATTGGCTTGCTTGATTATAGGGATTGGTAGCTAAGTCCAAAATACATAGAACATACAAATACTCACATACAAAACATACAAGTACATAAAAATACAAATTCTTTAAGAAGCTCAGTCTGGAACTCTTGGGCTCTTGCTGAAACTGTTGTCTAGAGGCAGAATTTCTTCTTTTCTCAGGAGAGCATCAGCTCTGGTTTTCACACCTTTCGATTGATCGAATCAGCTTCACACAAATTATTTAGATAATCTCCCTACTTAAATTGAACTGATCATGGACTTTAATCACAACTACAAAATACCTTCTAAACCACACCTAGATTAGCATTTAATTCACTAATTGGGATTATATTCTAATTAATTGGTATATTTCCAAGATCATCACATGATGTCAGGAATTTTTTAAATAATTATTTTATTATTGTTCAATTATAGTTGTCTGCATTTACCCCCCACAACCCCAGCCAAACCCACCTCCCTCCCTTGCTTTCACACTCCCCTTTGGTTTTGCCCATGTGTCCTTTATAGTTGTTCCTGAAAACCCTTCCCCTAGTTATTCTCTCCCACCTTCCCCCTGGTTACTGTCAAATTGTTCTTAATTTCTATGTTTCTGGTTATATTTTGCTTGCTTATTTCTTTTGTTGTTTAGGTTCCAGTTAAAGGTGAGATCATATGGTATTTGTCCCTCACCACCTGGCTTATTTCACTTAGCATAATGCTCTCCAGTTGCATCCATGCTGTTGAAAAGGATAGGAGCTTCTTCTTTCTCTCTGTTGCATAGTATTCCATTGTGTAAATGTACCATAGTTTTCTGATCCACTCATTTACTGATGGGCACTTAGGTTGCTTCTAGCAGTTGGCTATTTTAAATTGTGCTGCTGTGAACATTGGGGTTCATGGGTTCTTTTGGATTGGTGTTTCAGGGTTCTTAGGATATAATCCCAGAAATAGAATTGCTGGGTCAAAAGGCAGTTCCATTTTTAGTTTTCTGAAGGAATTCTATTCTATTTTCCACAGTAGTTGTACCATTCTGCATTCCCACCAACAGTTCACTAGGGAGGGAACTGTTCCCTTTTCTCCACATCCACTCCAACACTTGTTTGTTGAACTTTTTTTAAAGATTTTATTTATTTATTTTCAGAGAGGGGAAGGGAGGGAGAAAGAAGGGCTAGAAAAATGAATGTGTGGTTGACTCTTGAGCGCCCCTATTGGGGACCTGGACTGCAACCTAGGCCAACCTAGGCATTTGCCGTAGACTGGGAATCAAACCAACTACCCTTTGGTTTGTAGTCTGGCGTTCAATTCACTGAGCCACCCACACCAGCCAAGGATGATGTCAGGAATTTTTAACAGGAAGTACTAGTAAAGTTTTCTCCATCTTATACTTGTAATAGGAGCTTTTTAAAATTAAACAAAAACTACATTGTAGAGTCTTATTTATATTGGGGAATATCCAGGTTTTTCAGAAGCTTACAAAATTTAGAAAGTTTTATTTATAAAAAATTATAAATATAAAATACAGGATTTTTACAAACAGCCATTATAATTGAGAGGCACTAATGTTTATGGGTCACTAACTGTACCCTACATTTGCTCCTACCACATATTTACCCTGTAGCATAGCATAATGAAATTATCTCATCCTGTAAAGGCATTTTGGGATACTACTTCTGTCACTCAACATTTTTACTATTCTTTCACCTTTATATCATCAGAACATTTTTCAACTGTCCTCACTCAGATCAGTGAGAAAACAGGATGAAGCTAAAGGAGTGATTCCAGAGGAAAGCACTGAAACTCTCCTTCTTAAAGGACTTGGAACACATTTGTGTAAAATGTTGTGAAATCACTAGATTGTATTAAAATTCTATAAATATTTCACTACTTTTATTTCCTTTGTGTACATTTTTCTTTCTGCAAATATTATTAAGCTCTGATTTTTTAGTCACTTTTCAATACCGCTGTGATGCTAAAGTTCTATGAAAAAGATGTTCTACTCTCTAATTCCCTACAGTTAGTGTATTTTTCCTTTACTCCAAGGAAATAGAAGACAGTTAAAGTAGTAACTGCTAGAATCAATTAGGTTTAGAACCTGTATTCACCACTTAATGGTGTTATGACTTGACTTAGTATCCATAATTTTTAAGGTTGCTCATCTGTAAAGATAAGCAAGAGTATATGTTTAAAAAGAAGGCTTAGAAGATGGAAGTCATGCTACTTGTAAAGACATTTGCTGATAACATAGTAAGCAAATATTAAATAGCCATTAGCTGCCATCACTCTAATGATGTCATTAGCTATTATCATCCTATTTATTTATATATATATATATACACACACACACATATATAATGTGTATATTAGAACGATATGAGATCAGGAAGACTCAGACAATATGTTATAGGAATTCACAGTAAAGATATTTCCTCTTCTTAGAAGATTATAAAAATACAGGAATTTTATGAGGAAGAAATAAAATTTAAGTTAAATATTTAAGAAACTATGGATGTAAAGTGATGAGAAAAATATTTTAGGCAGCACTGGATGGTGTGGCTCAGTGGATTGAGCATGAGACTGAGAAGCAAAGGGTCACTGGTTCCATTCCCAATCAGGACACATGCCTTGGTTGTGGGCCAAGGCCCTGGCAGGGGGTGCTCAAGAGGTAATTACACATTGATGTTTCTCTCTCTCCCTTTCTCTCTATCTAAAAAATAAATAATATCTTTTAAAAAGTAAAAAAAAATATTTTAGGCAGAGGAAGTGTTATGAGAAATACTCAAAGGTGTGGAAATACAAATGTAAAATAGTAAAAACATTTCAGAGAGAAAAGCATCATAAAATAATTATAAAGTCATAACTTGTGGCAGAACTATGAAAAATTTTGTAAAAAGGTTATTGTTTGTCCTGGAAAACCTAGAGGGATATTTAAGATATTTAAACAGTAAATATTGATGTTACCCCTGGAAAATTTAAGAATATTAATTTCATTATTACTGAGTTCCATTATCTCTATGACAATCTAGAGGTAATATTTACTTTGAAGACCATTGAAAAAGTCCAGTAAAGGTTAGGCTCATACTAGGCAACGTGGTGTAACATGGTATTTACAATGCCTTTATGAACAATAAACTAGCTAAAATAGTGCTCTAAGTGTCAGGTTATTAAAAAAACCACTTTTATGTAATATAAGAACATTTACAGGAAAGTTTATTCTTAGTAACAGTATGTTACTGTTTGAATACACATAACATTTCCTTTCAATATTTCTCTTTGGAATCTGGCCTGGGATTCAGAACTTCGAATTCACTGATCTATAGTTAGGGGAATATACTTTTCCACATGTCTTGTCCTTCATATTGTAAATAATTATAAAAATTTTATGTCCACTGCAGAGATTTGTTTGTTAGTAGACAAAAGGTTCACATACACAGACACACACATAAACACAAAGATTCACATGGAACCTCCAACTCAACGGTGATGTTCAGAAAGCGCAGTATAATCAGTCATCTTGCTAACAAAATTAATATAAAAGCGATTGCATCGGCCAAACATTTAATTGGTGTTTACCTTGCTATAAGATCATATATAATACATTTCACTTATATTTAAGACCCTCTTCTTCCTTAAAATTATACAAAATTTCTTGAATTGTTTAACTTATATGTAGGTTAATTTAAGAGAATAAGGAAACCACAATTGATGACATTGTGAGGCAATTAATTTATTTTAATCATAACAAGTATTGCACAAACAATTTTGTTTTAAATCTTGTCCATAAGAAAATCAAAGATAATTTATCTAATAATAATAATTATGATATATTTTCCCACACATCAGAGTGACTGAAAGTAGAGTTGTGTCAAGGCTTTATTGACTGTTTATTATTTGCTAGACACTGTTTTAAACACTTCACATATACTAACTTGCTTAATCTTAGTGTAATTAAAAATATTTATCATCAAATTTTATTTCTCAAACGGTAAAAAATGCCTAAAGACATATCATATACTAAAGCAATGATTTTTACTTTCATTTAGAAAGAAAGTTTTTAATAGAAAGGAGAAAAGTCTACATAAAGAAAGCTAAAGTTAATTAGAAATTTTATGAGCTTTAGTTACCTATCTGTCCAAAAAGTTGGTTTGATACGGGTAAATTCAGGCTTAATCTAGACTTTATTTCCCACACCCCCTTTCCTTCCATGTCTGAGACTTGAGCTTGGCTGTTTCCCTCACACAAGCCTGTTGATTTACCACTTACTTGCCAATAGGGATTCACTAAATAAGGTCCCAACAGGACTATGAACCACACTATCCATTCTGCAGTGTTAGTGGTGCAGGGGAGAGGTGGGGGGGGGGAGAGAAAGAGAAAGAGATAGGGATGGTTGGTCACATCAGTTACAGAGAAGGCAATTCCAGAAAACAGAAATAATACTGTCTATAAGATGACAAAACATAGGCAGGAAATAAACAAACAAAAATAATCACTAAGTCTTTTACACTTGTCATTCACAATGCCTTATAATTTTCTAAAAAATACTCACAAAACCTCTATTTGAATATGTTTCCTTAATTGACTAGCAAACACAGGTTTAATGATTAATATAGAGACTTTTTTATATTAAAGTTACTGGTAAATTAAGTAATGTTTCTGATTATTCTTTCTTTAAAAGATTTTATTTATACATTTTAGAGAAGGGGAGGGAGGGAGAAAGGAGAAAAACATAGATGTATGGTTGCCTCTTGCATGCCCCCTACTGGGACCAGGCCCTCAACCCAGCTAAGGGTCCTGGACTGGGAATCAGACCTTTAGATTTGTTGGCCAACACTCAATCCACTGAGCCACACCAGCCAAGGTGTATTTTTGACTATTCCTCATCATCCTTAGTCACTTCATTCTACACTGTCATCTATCCTTTCGTTTTCATCCTAGATGAGTCAGACAGCAACACAAGAGGAGAGTTGTTCAAAAGAGGATTATAGGTGTTTTTTTCTTTTATTTATTTTTCCATTATTTGGATTTTTAAGCAAACTCAAATGCCTGAATGCAAAACACAATAATTTCATAAGATGGAGTAAAAAATGTGGAATAATAATTTGGAAAGCTTGGCTCTCAGACTTAGGTGCTGAAATTGATGATTCACTCAATGGCAATGGGCATGTACTTGTGGGCAATCCCCCTCCACATTTTCACCAAATTCTGTTTTGATAATTATTTTAAATGTGATACTTGCTTACTCTAGGATCCCATAATGGCATACATTTAAATTCCCTTTGTTCAAAGTGCTATAAAATATAGTCTGTAGTGAATGCTTTAAAGAATATTATGAATCAAAATGCTAGAATTTCATAGTTGGGACAGTCTAACACTGATGTAATATATAGGATTAATTTAAGAAAAGTTCACTTTCACTTACTCTTATATTTATGCATGTAAAGAAACAATGATTTATTCATTGTCCTCCCTCATCTGACATTGCAACAATAAAAATCTCAATAGGATAAAAATTATGCTTTTTTATGAATTCAAGGAGATGACCTCATATCACTATAAGCTGGTAACTAACAGATGAATAGAAAATATGTAATTTTGATATAAAAAGATGTAAGCTTGGGACAGTCTCAAGAATACAACTCAACAAAATGATACAAAAACAAAGAAGCACACAAGCACCTTTCTGCTAATTCAAAGACTACAGTTGAACAATGTGCGTGTGCATTCAAGCAATGCTCAAGCCCTCCATCAGAGCTTTTAAAGGTAAAGGACTACATCTTTGTCAGTGACCTTTTCCTTACAGAAAAAAAGTAAATATCAAGTTAACTATTCAGTGTAGCTTGAAGGTAGATTTTTTTTTGTTTATTTGTTTTGTTTGCTTTTTTAAAGGATTACCCCCACACAAATATTTCTATGGGCTTTCAAATGATTGAACATTAAAAAACATAACTTGCTGCAGAAAGCTGATGGAAGTCCATCATAAAGCATAGTACATGCTCAGATTTTTTCTTAAGATCTGTTTAGACAAATTCATCAGGCTAAATGAACAGCAAAGATAAAGAAAAGAGACCAGAAAACAGCCACTTTAAGAGGTTATACACAAAGGAGAGTATCTCTCCTAGTGATAATTTGTTTTTGATAATCTATTTCTTACTTATTCCAAAAATATATGAAATGGATTACAATTTAACATATCTTCATGTGTTTTATCAGGAGAAAAAAGCATTGGTTCATAAGTTTATGAGTATGTTGAAGTATGAGCAGAGTTTGTTTTTTCCCCCATACTATACTTGCTCTCCAACAACAAAAGTGGGTGACATTTTAAAATCTTCCCGGGTGATTGTGATATTTTCACCTCTATTTATAATAACAGACTAGAGTTAATGGATGTAGCCCTCTGGCACTATAACCTGATATATATTTTTCTGACACCTGTAACCAGAAACCAAACCAAACAAAACCAAACAACAACAACAAAAATGTGTATCACAAACAGATTGCAAAGACCCAGATTTACTTTTAGTTAAGTATTAAATGACTTTGTATCCAAGGGATATTATAAAAAATAATGGGTTTTATGTTTCACTTTGGCTTTTCCACACATATAAAAAACTTTTGTAATACATGTAAGATACAGAAAATTTCAGGATATAATTGCAGGTGTATAAGACTTATAACTATTTTATTTTCTAATAATGAAACATGTTTATTTTGGAAGTGTCATTATATTATGACAAAATTAAATCTCAATTAATTAAATTTCATTTTTACTTCTGGGTAGTTGTGATTACAATGCTTTAAGGTGATATAATGACAAACTTTCTTGGGTTATGGGATATACACAATCATTGTCATCAGGCATTCTCTGAGATATACATCCTTGCACTTGACTTCCATTGTCAAGTCATTCTGAGAACTTTGACATTTTGCCTGTTGACTTCAGGACAGATTGAAGTCCGGCTTTCTCTGCTATTTCTCAGCTACTTTCTGTAGTTCTTTATGGCTATGAAGAACTTGATATGATTGTCTCTAAGGCTCTTTGTCCTTTGTGTTACTTCAGAAAATGGCAAAGGCATTCTACTCCTCTAGAAGTCCCACTTTTCTCAGTACCATGTCAGAGTAAGTGGAAGATCTGGGATGCTATCTCACACTTATAGGTCATTTCTATATTGGACTCAAGAAGGTCCTGTGAGATTGAATTTATTTTCTAGGCATTACATGGGAAATGGATCCTATTTCTCTCTGCTTTTAAATGCCTTATTCTATCTGGGATATCTATTAAATATTTTCTACATATCAAAACATGTCTATCTTTATTTTTATTAAACTCTTTATTTTTGGTATGAGTTTCAAAATTTAAAAGCCAAATTTATCTCCTTTTATCTCTCTGCGTTTCTTCTGTAATATCCCTGCTACATGGAAAGGCTGTCACAGAGGGTGATTTTTTTATGTTCAAATAGAGAAAGGTTACTGATGAACAAGAAATATGAACAGAAAACATCAGGTAATAGCTTCAAATAAAATCTCACATTTATGTGCTGGATCTATAATGAAGACAGAGAACATGCCATTAGATTACAGCTGGGAGTTTGGAGACTCATTTCATACCTTCCCAAATCAGAGTATCCTACATGAATTCTTTTGGAACTCAACTGCTCATCAGCAGAATGTGTCTTAAGATAACTGGACATTTAACTTCTTTGCACAATGTGCAGAAATTAAGAAAATCTGAGAGAAAATCACCTTCCAACAAACATTTCGAACTCTCAAAATATTAGCATCCAAGAAACAAGTCAACAAGTCAATTTATTACCAAGATCAATTTATTGAATTCTATACAAAAGCTCTCAACCATTCTATTGATCTATACATTGATTTATAAAACAATTGACCTATGATGAATAAATTAGCATTGATCCCATGCAAATTTTAGATTTCTAAATAAAATTCTTATATTAGATAAATTTATTCCCTCTAGTTTTGGTCAACATATTGTATGTTAAGAAGCCAACATAAATTTAGAAGAATTATTCTGAAAAAGCAAAAAAGGGTATTCTTCCTCCTCCACCACAAACCTTCCTGGGAAATTTGACCCACTGTTTGACAAATAATTTTTTCCAGTGTCCTATAATATAGCATCCTTTTAGAATTTTAAACATTTTAGAATTGGTAGTCATGCTTTAAAAATGATCTTCTTTAATATTCTCCATCTTAGTCTGTTTAGGCTGCTGCAGGATTCCTTTTACAAGGGCACTAACTCCATGCATGAGGGCTCTACCCTAATGACCAAACCACTTCCCAAAGTTCTCACACCTTTTGAAGTTAATATTTAAATACATGAAATTACAACCAAGATGGAAGCATAGGTAGATACACTTTGCTTCCTCACACAACCAAAAGAAGGACAACAGCAAATTTAAAAACAACCAGAACTGTTACAAAATTGAACTGTATGGAAGTCCAACAACCAAAGAGTTGAAGAAACATTCATCCAGACTGGTAGGAGGGGAGGGGACACGCAGCTGGGACGGAGAGGATGTGCAACAAGGTGGTGACTGGGCAGGTGGGGAGGCAACTGGAAGACTGGGTGGTCCCACATTTGCATGCAGATAAACTGGGAGGAACAACTGGGGAGTGAGACACGCTGCACAACCCAGGGTTCTAGTGTGGGAAAATAAAGCCTCAAAAACTCCGGCTATAAAAACCTGTGGTGGTTGAGGTGATGGGAGACACTCCCAGCGTTACAGGAGAGTTCCTTGGAGAGACCCATGGGGTCATAGAATGTACGTAATCCCACATACCCAGAAATCAGCACCGGAAAGGCCCAATTCACTTGTGGGTAGTGGCAGAAGTGACTGAAAGTTGGCAAGAGCTGAGCAAGCACCATTTTCCCTCTCTGACCCCTCCCTCACACACAGAGCTACAACACAGGAAAGTGAGTTGTCTTGCTCTCATGAATACCTAAGGCTCTACCCCTTAAAACATAACAGGTATAGCAAGACAAAAAAAAAAAAAATGGCCCAAATGAAAGAATAGAGCAAAACTCCAGAAAAAGAACTAAGTGACAAGGACATAGCCAACCTATCAGATGCAGAGTTCAAAACACTGGTGACCAGGATACTTAGAAAGGTTTCAGTATGGTCACAAAATAGAGGAAAAAGTGAAGGCCATGAAAAGTGAAATAAAGAAAAATATACAGGAAAACAACAGTGAAGGGAAGGAAACTGAAACTCAAATCAATGATTTGGAACAAAAGGAAGAAATAAAGATTCAACAGAACAGAATGAAGAAACAAAAATTAAAAAAAAATAAAGAGAAGCTTTGGAACATCTGGTACAACTTTAAATGTTCCAACATCTGAATCACAGAGGTGACAGATGGAGAAGAGGAAGAGCAAGAAATTTAAAATTTATTTGAAAAATAATGAAGGAAAACTTCCCCAATCTGGAAAAGGAAATGGACATGAAAATTCAGGAAGCTCAGAGAGTCCCAAAGAAGTTGGATCCAAGGAGGGACACACCAAGACACATCATAATTAAGTTACCCAAGATTAAAGATAAGGAGAGAATCTTAAAAGCAGCAAGTAAAAGGAGACAGAGGAGTTCCCACAGAACTATCAGCTGATTTCTCAAAAGAAACCTTTCAGGCAAGAAGGGGATGGAAAGAAATATTCAAAGTCATGAAAGTCAAGGACCTACATCCAAGATTACTCTATCTAGGAGAGCTTCTAAATGATAGCATTTAGAATCAAAAGACAGATCAAGTGCTTCCCAGATAAGGTAAAGTTAAAGGAGTTCATCATCATCAAGCCCTTACGATATGGAAAATTAAAGGGACTTATCTAAGAAAAAGATGATGATCAAAACTATGAATAATAAAATTAAACAAACTCACAAATATCAACAACTGAACCTAAAAAGCAAAAGCAAAAACAAACTAAGCAAACAGCTAGAACAGAAATAGAATCAGAGGAAATGGAGATCACATGGAGGGTTATCAGCATGCAGGGGAAGGGAGAGAATGTCGGAAAAAGTACAGGGAATAAGAAGCATAATTTGTACATATAAAATAGACAGGGGGAGGTTAAGAATACTGCAGGAAATGGAGAAGCTGAAGAACTTATATGTATGACCCATGAACATGAACTTAGGGGGAGGATGCTGGTGTGAGGGAGTTGAATGGCAGAGTGAGATAAAGGGGAGAAAAAATGGAACAACTGTAATAGCATAATCAATAAAATACTTTAAAAAGATTTGAACAAATGAATTTTAGGGAAAGATAAACATTTATACCATAGCTTTCTCATTTTATAAATTAGAAAACAGACCTCAAAGTAGTGACTTGTTCAAGAAAATTTATTTAACTATGCTTTCATTCAACACGTTTATTAAGTATGATACCAGATATTATGCCAAAACACTGGACAGATGCCTAAGTCTTCTCACTATGGTATTTTATACAGTTTTGTGTTTGGCAAGGAGGTTACCAAACCTCCTGTATGTTTTCACTTTGTAAAGTGTTAATTTTAAAATGAGTAATTTATTCTTTAAAGATATAGATCAAATGCAGAGAGATTCAAAAATCTGGGTTAAATGTCTTTCCATAAGGCAACCCTCTTAGGAGAAGCTGTTTAGAGTGTGTGGAAAGGTTGAACAACTATATTCAGGAGAGTTATGTTACTTTCAGTGACACAAACACAAGGATTTGAAAATAACTCAATCAGAGCCATTGCTTAAGTGAGAAAAAGCTAACTAACCACTTTTTTCCTTTTAGTTTTTTTTTTTTTTTCCTACTCTGAAGACACAGGTTATGCTGTGCAGTAGTTTAAAATATTAGGAACAAATTAGAAATCTCATTCTTAAATTCCTTATGTAATTGAAATAAATGAATTCACTTGTTCCAGGAAAAAAGTGACATTAGGGTGTTTTGCCTCATTTCAAATGACCTGAGTGACTGATGCATGGAAAACTTCCATAGAGGATACAAAGGAGAAAGTATCAAAATAATGGCTTTATTATGCTTATTTAATTGTATTCCAAAGTAATATCACTCAAAGTAGATTATTTTGAAAGTTATTTAAATAAAAATGAGAAAATATAATACAAATTGTTCCTAATTCTAGCAATAAGAGAAAAACCACATTAACATTACATTCTATAATAGATAATGTTAATATTTTCAAAATATATTTATTTAAAATATCATTGAGATTGTAATAAAGATATTTTTAGTAACTTGTTCACATTATATTATCAGTATTTTCTGTGTTAAGTAATTTCCCACAACATGGTTTTAATATCTGAATAATAATCCATTATATTCATCTACCAAGCTTTATTTAATGTACTCCTTCTAGTTGCAGTTCCAGATTATATTAAACTTTTAAAATTATATTTAAGGACAAAATCTTTGAAATAATTTTCAAAACATATTTAAAAAGCTAAGGATCATAACTTTTTAAAGTTTTATTTGGCAAGACATTTTCTATTTTACTTTTCTCTATTACCAAATACTATCTTTACTATATCAATTTGCGGAATATGAGTTTTTCATGAAAAAAATGATGATAGCATTTACTTCCCCTTTAAGTTAGGAGTAACATGTTGAAAAAATTTATTAAGAAAATTACCTGTGTTTGTATTATTTAGAAGCAGGCATGTTATTTGGTGTTTTGTCTTTGTTTTTAAAGTAACAATTATCAAGAATTACCAAAAGTATTTTTATTCCATAGAAACATTTGCTAAACTGGCCCTAAATAGCTGTATGGAAATTTATGGCAGTCTACTTTAGTGCTCTGGGAGTGCTAGATTTTTGCTTCAACCAAAAATACATTAACTTTAACAATTTATTCCTTTACACATTTTATGTATAAAGGGACAATGGCCATACCAAATATAAATTCTGATTCAATCACCTGAAAAAATAACTGTCCAGCCAAGCAAAGAGCTCATTTTGTAAATGAGAATGAAAAACACATCAATCAAGATATGGCAGAAAGAGCAGAAGGAGAAACAAAGGAAAGAAGAAAGAAACCTGGAGGCCTCCATAGTCAGCTCTGCTGTTTCACGCAAGTTCATCATGTGAAACCATGTGAGATGTTATGTAGACCGTCGGGCAGAGTAAGTGTAGAGGGTTGGACTTGTTGAATGTTTCTAATTAGAATAATGAATGCATTCAGTCACATCTTAAACTCCAGAACCATGTTTTGAAAATAAAAATGTTGACTATTAGTCTTTATAGTAGTCATATTTTTCTTAAGTTTATCAAACTACATAAAATAAAAGAAAGGTAAGTCATTTTACTTAGAAACTTAGATGTATATATTTGTTAAAGATTTGCAAATAGTATTTATAGCAATCTTAATACATTTTGTAAGTTTTCAAGAAATAAGATGACAAAAGAATTAGTTCTAGAGATTTAGATGTTCGAGTAACATAATAAGTTCTTTTGGTAAGCAGAAAATTAAACCAACTTTACATAATTGCCAGACAAATTTACTTATTGAGAATTAAGCTGGAGGATTAACAAATATGAAATAGATTACTTAAAGCAAAGAAGCTCAATATTTAATCCAGTAAATGTATTTCAGTTCATGGAAATGTATTTGAGTTCATAGGTCTTTTGGTCTCTTTTATTTAATTCTTTCATCTTACATTTGACCTTCAGTTTTGTGTGGAAATATAAATGACTGTTATCTTTACAACCAAAAATGATGCCTTCAGTAAAAAAAGAAAAAACAAAAAGTAATTCAAGTGTCCCAATTAAACTACTGGATATTTAACTTCTTATTCTAATTAGGGGATCAGAATAAATCCAACTTGCCACAAATCTTCAGTTCATTTACTGCACCAAGCAAAAGTCATTTTCAAGTCATTTAACTTTACAGAAATGTGGCTTTTTAAAAATCATTTAACTTAACAGAAATGTGATTTGCAAAGGCATCAAAATAATATATGGTCCAACATTATGATACACAATAGAAGCCCATATTTCCTTGAGTTACAAAGATAATTTTAGTATTTCAATAGTCATTCCTCTACCTCTTATTACTTGCAGGATAAGAATCAGTGATACACATAGCCTTTGATATATTAATGGAAATCACATATTACATTCATTGTGCTGGATTATATGTGTAAGTTTCTGGTTGTGTTAATGTGATGTTGTAGAATCCGTGTTTGATTTTTGCCCTCAAGATAAAGTTAGATTCTAAAAGAAGGGATATATGATAATGATGTTCTTAGAGTATTAAGCAACCTTTTCTTCTGCATAAGTGCCTTAGCCTCTGCAGAACAACACTCCGCAGGAGTGAAGAGCCCTTGTTGAAGGAAGTTCAGCAGAAGCAAGGGCATGTGGTGCCAAAAGGAGACGTCATACACAAAAGGATTGAGAAAAGATCTCTTAGTGATGCAGCACCTGGGTGACACATTTGGGAGGAACATTTGAGCTCTGGTAATTGAAAACTTCATGCAGAGAGATATTTGACTTTAGGAAGTGGAACCTTCCAAACCACAAAAGCAAAATGAAAAGCAGCTCTCAGATGAGAGGCGCTATTGTCGCCAAACCACAGACTGACTAAAATTATGAAGTTAGAATCAATGCTAAAATGATGATCTAAGTAATATGCTTGAGTATTTTAATAAACTGAGTGTGTCTTTTAAAAATTCTGGCCCTGGACTTATCCTCAAGATGAAAATTCATGAGGTATAAAGCTCCCTTTTCATGTTAGTGATAAGTTTGTGGCATTATTTTCTGTTACTACATACACCCACAGTTCAATTGTAAAATGTAATATGTTTTAGAATTATAGTTCTACTGTTTTTTTTTTTTTTAAGTAAAAGGTGAAAATGACTTAAAACATTGAAATAGCCATGGTTCTTTTTGTTAGCTAGAATTTCCCTTGTTCCATCTCCATCTAAATGTACATTTTATGTTCTTAAATGTGGATGGTTTGAAATGCTCCATGTAAAATAAAAGCTTGCCTGAGTCAGTTCAGGCTGTTATAACAAATTAGCATAACCTGTGTGACTTAAAGAATACGTATTTACCTCTCACATTCTGGAAGACAGATATTAGGGTGCCAGTGTGATAGGGTTCTTCAACTTTGTTTACAAAGGACATTCTTCTTGCTGTGTCTTCATATGGTTGAAAGAGAACTAGCTATCTCTCAGGTCTCTTCTTGTAAGGGGACCAATCCCATTCATGTGGGCTTTATCCTCATGACCTAACTAACTTCCAAAGCCCCAGATCCAAATACTGTTACATTAGGGTGAGAGTTTCATGATATGAAATTTGGGGGGCCAAGACATTCAGTTCACTGCAATACTGATTAACTTGACTAATCCTAATTCACACTGAAAAAATTCCCTGAGGATCTGTATCCAAGAAAGGAAAAATTAAGTTTTTGAAAAAGATACTCAACACAAAGTTGTGGTTAGGAAACTAATGATTTATAGAACATGGTTCCTTTACAGTTATCTTATTTTGACTACCCAAGCCTTTACACTATTAAAATTAAAATTCTTGAATGCTTTCTTCTTATAAACATGATATAATCATTTAAATATGTTTCTCTGATTATTTACTTCATTTCTATGGAATGAGTCAGGACTGAATATTAAAGCAATATCTTATCAGTTATGGAAAATGTTACTTCCAAGCTATGTAAGAAGCTATATGGTGAATAATTATTCACAAGGAATAATACTATCGATTCTATTTTATTTTTTTGCTTTATTTGATTCGGTGGTGTACAACCAGTAGAACAATTAATAAGAGGTTGTCTTTGCATTACTGAGAATGTATAAATCCTCTCTACTTGGCCCTTTATCAATGATATTCTATTTAACATGATATAAATTATTTACTAATCATTTGCTTATAAAATTGAAAAATATACTTAAATTGGACCATTCAAAAGCTGTATTTTATTCTATCTCCATTGCTGAGAAAAAAATTTTAATTACACATTTCAGGCAATTCATCTTCTTTCAGCAGTTTATTTAAACCAAATTTATACTTACAGAAAAGTTTCAAAAATAGTAACAACATTCCTGTATATCCTTCACTTTACTTCATCCAATATCATCCTTTGTGTAACTACATATGTCTTTCAAGATCTTGATAGCTTTGAGGAGTACTGATTCACTCTTTCATAAAATTTCCTTCAATTTGGATTTGTCCCATGTTTTCTTCAGTACAATTATGCTATTATGTGTAATATTAAATTCCTTTGTTAGTGCATAAATTCCACTTTGGCTTTCCTGTATATCCTTCTTAATTTCACTTGTTTATTTTGATGGAGGGAAGAGTGTGTAAAACATAAGTGTCTTTCTAAGAGTCAGAGTTATACAACAGTTAAACTCAAGGACGCATCACTCCCTCTTCATCTCAGCTGCCCCTTTCCCATTCTTGGTTTCTACCACTACTTGGTCATGTTCCCTGAGGGTTACCAGTGTACACATGTGTGTCTATATTCATCTATCCTTCTTCCTCTAAATGAAATATAACATAATATAGGTACTCTTCTAGGCTTTTTTTTACTTACCAGTATGTTCTAGAAATCATTCAACCATCAGCTAGTAGATATTTCCCTCATTTTTTTACAGATACATAGTGCTCCACAGTGTACATGGATCATAGTTTTTTCATCCACAATTACAAATAATGCCTATATTTAGTAACTGTAAGAATATACACTTTCAAATAACTATAGTTACTTATTCAGGATGATCTCCTGCCCGTAATTTCATAAAAGTAACTGTATAAGCAGTTTTATTATTATCAAATATCTGCATAGCCCAGAAGTGTTGTATAATTTGTATTATCACCAGCAATGTATGAGAGTACTTATTTCCCAGCAGACTACCACCAAAATGTGCTGATAGATAAGTAGGTAGATATTGCCAGCCTGGTAAGTAAGAAGTATTATATTGGTGTTGTTTTAATTTCATATTTCTAACTATGAGTAAGTATAAACATGTTATTATGAATTTAGGTGTCACTTTTACCACTTATTTTGAATTGTCTATATATTTTTCCCATTTTTTACTTTAGGTTTTGAGTTCTTCAATTATCAATTTTTAAGAAGAATACTTATTTTAGGACTGTAGTTACTTTGTATGTGCTATATTTTGTGATTTTTTTTTTTTCTGGTCTTAGTAGTTAGTTGTCTTTTGATTTTGTTTATGGTGGGTTTTCTCATGCAATTTTTAAGTACTCTTATTAACATAATTTTGTCTTGTTGCCTCTAGACTTGCAGTCAAAGTTAAGAAAACTTTCCCTACCAGGGTATAAAAAAAAATTATCAGCATACCATTTGCTATTGTTTTCCTAGGCACTAATTGTGTGGATGAAGCTCATCCTCTAATAGATTTCTCAGGAAAGCCTGACAGATGCAGCGTCCTCTGTCTCCTAATGTGTTGGGACATGTTTGAACATGTTTTTATTTTTTTCCTACTGCCTTGATGTTTTAAAAAAAATGCTTAACTAGACATAAAATATATGTTACACACCTTCACTATAATTTTAAAAGTGCTGCTGAATAGTGGCTTGTCTTCTAGATTGTTTGAAAACATCTGAGTCTAGAAATTTTTTGGAATTCATCATTTAATTTTTGTCTGGTGGCTTTGAAAGTTTAATTTTTATCTTTAAATTCTAATGTATTTCCTAAGATATATTTTATGATCGATCATTCTGAGTTAATTTTCCTAACTACCAGTAAGTTCTTTCAATGTATAGATTTAGGATTTTTTCTATTTCTGAAATAATTTATTGCATTATAGTTTTTGATATTCTCTTTCATTGTTTTATTTGTTTACTTCAGAGATTTAATAAGATATTATCTTTTTTTTGTCTTTCTTCCATTTCTACTACTTTATTTCTTGCCATGTTTATTCTTCCTGCCATTTACATTATTTTAGTTGACTTCTTAACTTTTTTCAAAATTCTTTAGTAAATTTTCATCTGTGTCTATTTTTACTTCAGTACCTCATAATATTTTTTTTTATTTCTGAGGTAATTTTGTCATGTTCTTCAATTACTTTTCAAAGTTCCATCAACTCCTTTAATTTCTCCCAGTTTTTGTTCATTCTGTTTATTTATGAATATTATTTAAAAAAACTTTTATTAAATGAATTGGAGTGGCATTGATTAATAGGATCATATAGGTTTCCAGTGTACATTTCTATAGCACTAGATCTGTATATGCACTGTGTGCCCACCGCTTAAAATAAAACCATCTTTTGCCTCCATGTGTTAGGGCCTGTTCACCGCCCCACTCACACCCCCTTTCCTCTGGCAGCCACCACATTGATGTCTGTGGCCCCATGTTTTAGTTTTATACCCCACATAAGAATGAAAGTATATGGTTCTTAGCTTTTTCTAAATGATGCATTTCACTTAGCATAATATTCTTGTACATTTTTGTTCACAGCTTTTGAAACTATAATTTATGAAACATTTATCCTCAAATGCTTGCTTGAGTATGTGAAATTTTATTTGGAGATTAGAATTATAGTTTACTTCTGCTTCAATATTTTTCAGATGAAAATTTTCATTTGATTTTTGTGAAATTTTGCTTCCTGGTTTAGTACAATAGTTGTCTATAGATTTTCCCTTTGTCTATTTTATGATATTGGAGTATTTTCCAAATTTCTAATTTAATGTATTTTTTCTGCTAGTGTATAAAATTCCAAGAATATATCAAAGGATTTTGTTTCTATATTTTGCAGTTATGAGTACTATGATTTTTTGCAGTTCTCTTTTGTCTTACAGGATCCTAAAATGTCCATCTTTATTTTTTTCCTCTTCATCATTCAATTTCCAAACTGTAATTATTTCTGCTTTTTTTTTTTTCTTTTTTACCTTTCATTTCCATCAGAAGCTATGTCTTTGGAAGTAAGTCCATTTAGATCAGGCTTGTTCATGTAAACCAAGTCTCCAATTAAATAGTCTGCCTTACCCTTTATACGATGTCTGGTCCACTAAACTATTTGAAACCCCTTTCATTACTCCATTTCTTATCTCCTCAGTTACTTATTTTGTACTATCAGATTTATGATCTGTTTGATATTTATTAATGTTTTCCCAAATCTCCCTTAGTTCCATAGCTGGCACCACCCCTTGTTTTTTGTGTATATTTTTCCTGATTTGAATTTGCTCACCTCAGAGCATTGTTGTACAGGGGAGTATGGTGGGAGCATGTAGAACTGTAGACTAGGATTTTTTTTCTTTAGTCACACCTATTTTTCCGGTTTTAACATGCTCTTCTCTCAAGTAATGCTAATTGTATGGTTCCTCATAGAATTTCCGAAGCTGTGAAGTCGTTTTACATTTAGGGTGGGGTAAAAGTAGGTTTACAGTTGCTCATACAGAAAATAATAAATAGTTAATAAATAATAATGTAAGAATAAACTCTGTATTTTATGTACTCACAACTGTAAACCTATATTTGCCCACCTGTGTTTTAGGGAGGATTACTATAGACTTGATATTTTCTTCCTCTACTATATTCTTAAGCTTGAAATTTCTCAGGTGTTTATATACTAAAATCATACAGATAATTTGGATACACTTCTTCCTCCCCATCCTAACCTCATTAAAAATTTAAGTGCCACTGAATTGCAACAACCTATCAACACATTTTATTACTTTTCTTGACACTTGCAAGAATTTGGAAGTACTTATTTGGCTTCAAGTAAAATAATGATTGTAATCCATCATCCCACACTTCAATAATTATTGAATCTGCATAGAAAATTACATAATATGCACATAATTGTCTCTAAGTACAAGAATTTTATAATTCAATAAATAGAGATATTCCAAGTTCTTAACTTTAGATCTTCATACATTATGTACTTCAAATGAAAAGAAGAATTTTGAATGATAAATTGTTGAGATTTTCCCTTATGTAACTTTCAAATAATTCCAAGGTAATTGCTTAATAGAGCAAAAGTGCAACACATTATTCTTATTTTGCAGTTCTCCCACAACTGTCCTCAGGTGGTATGAATGACAATCATACTTCTCCTTGCTTTGAACTCTAAGTCAATATAATTACCTTACCAGCAGTTCTGCTTTTTGAAGTTCCTCCTCATATTCTCACTCATCTCAGGAGCTGTTGCACAGGCTATAAATGTTCTCCAGTGCCCAACTTGTCTTATTTTTCCTGGAGCCTTGCCAGGCTTCATTTTGCAATCTCTGTTGCACAGCAGTATGACCTATGACTGAGTTATGGTGAATGGATGGGAGTAAAATGATCGGTGCCACTTCTTGAACTGGTCTTTAAAAACATCCAAGTCATGTCTTTTCCCTTCCTTAGCTATTGGCTTAATGTAATGGATTCAAACAATACAGAGAAAGAAATTGTCACTGGGCCATCATCTAAAGTACCCCAATGTTTGTCAATATCTACATTAGGACCCATGCTTGCTTACAGGAACTGAAAAGCATTCCCTGCCACAAAATGCAAAGGGCCAAGCACAAAGACCAATGTGCTGAGCACAAGAACAAAAATGCTGATGGTCATCATGTGCAAAAAGGACCGTGTGCAGAGGGCTGAATGTCACAGAAGAATACCTACACATACCTAAAACAATATAAACACTCCACCCCACAGCCTATAAATACAGAAGCTCCTTCCCATATCTGCCTGTGGTATATTCCAAAGCTCTCCCCTCCAATGTTGTAGACACCGTGAGGCTCCACTCTGGTCCCTGTTTAAGGAAGGATTTATTTCCATTTGTGGGAGTTTTGTCACCAGAAAGCCTCCAGGTATCAGCTCCTTCAGGGGCTGCCTCACCTTCAGAGAACCGCCTCACCCAATGTCATGTCTTCCTGGGAATGGCCTGGGTCTGGCTTACAACTGAGGTGGAGTATAAAGGTTTCGACATTTAAATCAGATACAGAACTCTCTGCAGGGAAATATTCCCTATAGAATTTTCCATTGCTTTGTTGAGTTTTTGTTGTACCTTTATCATAATTGAATTAACCTGGTTACTACTGATGCTTCCTTCTTTGTCCACAGATACTGGTACAAGTAAACATCTTATACTTCAAACTTCATTTCAGTATGTTTCCAGAATACCCACCTCATGACACTTGGCTCTGTATTATTTTTCTTACAAACTAAACAGGCTTATAAACTCCTGCCATCTAAGACTCATGGAGACTTTCTGTGTTATCCCAAAGTAGTCTGAGGAAAGAATTCTTACTAAGTTCTTTTTTAAATTTTTTTTATTTTTTACATACTTTTGATTTTTATTGTTGTTCAAATACAGTTTTCTGCCTCAATGTGATGTCTATTATGATTTAATTGGTAAAAAAAATGGCTGGCTAAGCAAAGCAAGCCAATCAAATAATAACAACAATGATAGCAACAAAATAGAAGAACAGCGAGGCTGATAAAGGAAATTAAGGGAAAAAGGAGATGGAGGAAAGTAGAAAAATCAGAGGGAACAGGCAGTGTCGGCAAAATCAAGTGTGTGACAGTTACAATTCAGTGTTGTCTAAAAATAAAAAGTAGCATTTCATCACATATTAAACAACTTGGAAAACCATGATTTTTGTGAGAATATCTACAATTCACAATGGCTGCTTTTGAAACAATCATTTTATTAAAAGAAAGACCTGCTTTCCTCTCCCAGTTACTTCCAATCAACAAAAAATAAAAGCCAATAAATCAAGGTAAATGAATAAATCAAGGTAAATGAATGAAAAGAACCAATGAATAAATACAATTAAAAGGAAGCAATCAACAAACAAACCCACTCACATTGTAGGAACAATTACATTATATCCCTTGGGGTCTCAGTCAGTGTGGAAATTGAATGCTCCTGGAAGCAGTGCTTGTGTACCTACTACTCTTGTTCAGCAGTGGTAGTTGAAGGATCATTTGCTGTGGGCAGGAGGGAAAACAAGCGGAGCACAACAATACCAATGTGATATGTACTGCAGTGCTCAGCAACTGAAGTGATAATAATTGGCTAGGCAAATTAGATGCTAAGTAAAAATGATGGGAACAAAACAAAATGATATGTGAAAATGAGAAGTCTGAGTGAGCAAAGCACAAACCTGAATGTCTGTTGAGGGATGCAATTTATCAAATGAGGAGTATTCATGGCTAGTTTTAGAAAAACTTACACTATTTTTGAAACAAATTAAAGGCATAGATTTGAAAAAAAAAGTGCCTAGGATATGTTTTAGTGATTATATATTCAGTTGAGAAAAGTTTTGGTTCAGTGACAAAAATATAACATTAACATATCCAATCTCCAAGTTTGATGTACATGCAGAGCTAAGTCTTTTTTTTTTTCTGAAAAAATATCCCATTATGCATAGTAATTCCAAAGTCTGTGCAGATTTTTGAAATGGATGCACTAAGACTCAGTTTCAGTTTCCAAAGAGTCTGTTGACAGAGCAAAAAGACAGGGAATGTGCTTGAGAAAGTGAAAATGCTTACTCTGTGGACAACTGACACCGTTACTCTCCTAACTGTAGATATTTTCTTAAAATAATTATTTGTAGTAGGATCAAATTTTATTTTATTTAATTGATGGCTAGAAACTTTCTTTTATTTCCCACAACATCCAATTGAAGGAAAATAATATCCAGAGGTCTCACACGCTTTCTCAGCGACAGTTAATGGGTAGCAGAGTCAAAAGAGGGTGCATGTTGTCTAGTCTTGAGACCACCCAGCTTCCTCCCATCTCTACGAATATGAATTCACAGACTGAAAAACTATCATTATTCCTCATGAAATGGATATGTTGCTAAAATATGTCATGGTAGTAGAACTTTACATTAGGGACTAAGTGAAAGAAGGGGGAGACTCTTATCATAGTAAGGAGCCAGTAAAAAAGAAAAAAGACTTTCAACTCTCCTGTTGAGTGCTAGTAGACTAAGAAAAAAAAAAAAACGGAAATTAACAGTCCTCTCTCTGCCAAAAAATGTTCATCCGTGGTCCAGAATTAACCACAAATCTATATACCCAATCACTTTGTGACAAAATCTATGATAAAGCATTTTCAATGAACTCATGGGGAGAACATGAGTTTTTGTCTCACAACTGGACTTTTTTTAGATGATATATTGCACTGTAAATATTTACTGCATAGTATACATTTAATTATGCAGCCATAAAGCATAATAGCACAAAATACTTTAGCATATTTTAATATTTATTTGATTTTAAGATTTCAATAGGGAGTTTGTTTAGATCAAATTCAGACTACATGAGAAATCAGATGAATTGTATGTTTTGAATAATATATTACATAGTTTGTAATACAATGTGTAAAATATAGATTGCATTCAATAATGAAAATAAATAGGGTCCAAAACACTTTTAGGATGACTCTACAAACGCCATATTTTAGAAACATGGTAGATGTCCAAGGCCAGTCCATGGTGTACTTTGAAATTCACTAGTTTAATTAAGTTTAACCACATGTTACTTTTTGCCAAATGGAGCAAATTAAACTCTTTGCTACATTTTATTTTAAAAAGTATATCACATCCAAACATTAGTTTTACATGTCTTTTATCTTAAATATGCAATTTTATAGTTATTTAAGCAACCATATTTATATGTGTGAGACATTCCTCATACACCTCCACAAACTTTGTTGATAAAATAATTATTTCTCTTGCTCTAACTGTATGATCAAAAGATCATATGGGAACTGCCATAGTTTGTATGTTGCAGTGCTTTCTCACCAATGATTGTCCCTCAAATAGCTCAAGGTGGACCAATGGTACCATTTCCACCCCACATTATTCCCAGTAATTTTCCTCAAGGGCAGGTACTCAGGATTAATTAGCATTCTCTGAAAGCTATCTGCTGGCAGAATTCCTCCTTTTCCAGATAGGTCACTTTTTGTTCCATTAGGCCTTTAATTGATTGGATAAGGCCCACCCACAATATGAAGGGCTTTATTAAAGTCAATTAATTTAAATATTAACTAGACAAAGAACATTTATGAATGTCCCATGGACATGGACAACGGTGTGGGAATTGACTGTGGGTACAGGTCGTAGGATGGGTGGAAAAGGCAAAGGGGGAAAATTAGGACAACTATAGGAGAATGACAATAAAAACAATTCAATGTGATAGATAAATAAATAAATATTAAACTTATCCAAAAAGCACCTGCAGAAACAACCAAAATAGTGTTTGACCAAATATCCAGGCAGTGTGGTCCGGCTGAGTTAATGAGTAAAGTTAACCATCGTAGATGCTTCTGTAAAGCTGGACGCATCATGGGACTTCGATCTGAGCAGAGTAACACCAGCCTGTTTCAGACACAGCCCAGCCCCTCACAGTGTGTCTCTGCCAGCTCAGGCCACACTGGTAAGATCTACTTTTCTCTGTTTGCACTTCTCTGAAACCTCCAATATGATACCTATGGACTTTTTTTTTTCTTATTTACCATTTAGATTTATACTTCTTGGTATCATTTATTACTTAGTGACTGAAATCTTCAGGCAACGAACATGTTCAAAGTTGCTATCTAGATTCGGAATATGCTTAAGCTGTCTTTAAGTAATATGGAAAAGAAAAAATAAACATTAAAATTTATTACAGAAATCTATACAGAAAGTCTCAGTTGAGAGGTACTGTTTAATGTGTGTAACAGATGCTTTGTGGTCCCACCCAAACCTCCCTGGCACTCGCAATTCTGACAGCCTCTTACTGCAAACACCTGTGACTCTCTGTCTGCAGGCATTCTTTGGCTATAAAAATATTCTCAGTCTGTGGGCAAAGGTCAAGGCAGAGTGCAAACAATTTAATGCCCCCATCAGCAGTATACAACCAGTTGATGGATGGAGTTGATGAATGGAATCACACTTCGGGTGGAATAACTTGGAGGCATTTTCCAGCGGGATTGAACGTCAGTAACTCACTTACTTATGCACCTGCATTGACTCCCTTCCTCCTCCGTCTCACATTGCTGCTCTCCCACTGGTGCTTCCTGAGAAGACCTACCTAGTAAACTGCTTGCACCCATATCAGGGCCTGCTTCTGTGGGAAACCAGCATAAAATAATGTTAGCTGTGTCAAGACATGTGCATTTTTATAAACACATTCTTGCAAATCATCTCAGCTAAAGGAGCTATTTTGTGTTATGAGAGGTATCTACACTTTATCAGTGAGGGTTCTGTGAATCCCGGTTCCACAATATCTGTCATATTCTAAAGTGTATCTCATATCTACTCCTCCTCTTATTCCCATGCACCTTGTAGCATCTCAGCATCTCTAAGATTATTTTCACAGCCTCAAGAAGTATCACCCTAAATCTACTCTCCCCTTTGTAATACATTCTCCAAACATGCATCCCAATCAAATCTATTAAAAGGCTCATTCCCTAGCACTCTCCAACCTTATGCCCTTCACTCTAGTCAAAATGAACCATTGGAACTTCCCCTCAAATAATGGGTTGTTTCAAGTGTCTCTACCACATCCATTACTTTTCCTTCTGCTGGAGCGGTCTAAGAATTCTCCAGGAGCTTTCTGCCAGTGTTTCTGGACTCTGCACAAAGGGGACCTCTCTTACTCTCTTTTGTCTGTCTACACCACCCCTTATGCATTTCTAGGATTCCACCTTATTGGTGGTATAATTTTATTTATGTATTGTTACTAGTGTGTATCAAAATACTATAAGTATTTTATATTTGTATTGTTATTAACATGTATCAAATAATGTAAATATAATGTTATTTGTGAAACATTAACCTTAAGGAAAATTACATTCATCTCAATGTTTCCTGTGCCAGGTTGGTAAGAGCTCAGTAAAATATTATTGAATAAGTGAAAAGTCATTGTCATAAATTTTATGACTCCATGCTTGTCCTAGTACTTGAGTCAGCACGTCAAACACTTTACTGAAGACCATCTGGCAAACCCAGTGTTAAGGTCAGTAGGTCAGAGATTACGTAAAAATGCACCCGCCCACTCCCAGCCTTCAGTGACAACTTCTGTGCTCTCTCACTTGCATGTAACTAGGGTAGCTGGACTTCTTTGTCATTTTATTCGTTTAGCTAAGAAAGAGTGAGATTCTTGGGCTGAAGGGTGATGATGAAGGGGTGGGGACTGACAGGAGAGCATTATGTAGAGGAGAACATGGTGCGTGCAGGGGAGCGAGGAAACCGCCATGCAGCTGGATAGACACAGACTCGGAGGAGTAAGGGAGACCTTGCACCCCTGCTTTTGCCTAGGTAAAGAATGCACGATACCTTTCAGCCATCCTGCTTCACCCAGGCTATTTCACCATCTGCTGGAGTAGCTCTCCTGCTTTTTAGAGACAGAATCAGAACAGACAGCTTCTTTCAAGAGCCTTTTATCCCGGACACAGCCTCCTTGAAGCCAATCCAAAACTCACAGCTTTGACTCAGATTTGCTACTGCTAGATTGCAAACAAGCACGCCATTGTTATGGTTCCTGAGGGCGGATAAGTATAACCTGGATACTTCAGAATCGTGATGGTTTGTTGTCTGTATTCAAGGACAGTTAGGGAGGGGAGGAAGCTACCTTACCAGTCACAGTACCAGCCCTTGTGTAGATATAAACAGCTTCACTTTGTTGGAGCTGTAATAGCTGCTACAGTCTTTTTCAGCCTGCTTTTGCTTTTTAACCAGGCTGATGTGAGTCCTCATCCTTTGCCTATGTCTTAAATATCAATGGTTCCTAAAGATCTTTTTTCATTTATTTTCTGAAATTCCTTTACTTATTTCTATACTAACTCATCTATGGTTTCCTTCAGTGTCAGGTGTACATAAGTAACATGTATATGTCCCAGACTTTATTCTTGGCTCTAGATATGATTTTATTTTTAAATATATTTTAAAGTAATTTACTGTGGATATCACCCCATATTTAATCCATCCTAAAAAATATTGCCAATGTTTGGAAGTTCCTCTTAATTTTTTACATATGTCTATATATTTTATGCAGCTTTATATATTAATCTGTTTATAATTTGCAACCTGGCACTCACTTAACAATATATCATACTTATATGCCTTTTTAAAAACTTCATAAATTATTTTATAACACAATGACATTTCATTGACAAACAGTCATAACCTAATTGTCCTTCCTTTATCACTAAGTACATCAACTGCCCTCAGATGTTTCAGGTACTATTTCAAGGAGCGCTTACTGAGAAGTTCAATCCTGCTTTTATTTTTACATAGGGAAATGTTTCATAGTCAGGGTTGAAATTAAAGAGGGAAGAGGTCAAAATGTGTGAATTTACAGCTTTTGGCAAGTATTCTAACAAAATATTCCATATGAATATCTAGGATATTCAAAACCATTTTATTAGTTCAAAACATTTTATTTCCATTTTTAGTGGAAATAAATAAGTATAGTAACTGATACTGAAACTATACTTCACCTCATCAAGTATTGTTATATACATTTTCTTTTAACATTAAGAAAAATAAAACTGCATTAGTGTTTTCAATTAGGTTTTCTTAATTCATTTGAACAATTTAGGATATTTTTATATTTTACCATGTAACTTTATGTTTGTGAATTTTTCGTTCACGTGATTTAGTTACATTTTTAAGCAAATTTATATTTCTAGTTAAGTATTAAAAGTGTTCTCATAGATGTCTTTTAATTCATTTTGAGATGCTTTTTTTAGTCATTGCATATTTTGATAATATTATATATTTTTTCAGGATTTGAAATCATAATATACTAATTTATTTTGAAAATTAGGCCTAGAAATATAAGTTCATGGAAGAAACATGAAATTTTTGGGACACCTAAAGTCCCGTCCAAAGGGTGATTGATGCATTGTAAATATTCTGAGTTCTTTTATTAATCATACAGTTGTTTCATATTAATCTTTCCAGCAGATAAAAAAACCTAACCATGTTTTTGTTTTATCTCAACTTCCCTATGCTATAATTGGAAAAATATTTATTTCAGATCATGATCAATTCTTTTACTTAATATTTTGAAATGTCATCTCATTATTCGTTACTTTTTCATTTTTTTCACATCATTTTGTGTTCTGACTTTGTAGCTTTTTTGCCATGTATGCCTTTAACAAAAAAGGCCTCAATGTCCTCTTTGAATATTTATTTACTACATTTCCCTGCTCCTATGCCACTTCACCACCCGCAGCCTTCACCAGCCATCAGGAATCCATGAAACAGCAATATTTGTAAGGGATTCTTCCATCAGCTACAAACCCACTGAATTTTACCATCATCTATTTTTTCTTTCTTATTCATAATGTCTTTTAGGAAACACTAGCCACTTGTGTTCAAATTTTATTTCACACTATTATACATAAAAAGCACATGAATAGTGTGATTTAAAATTCATCCTCTCTTATTCAGAATCATTGGTCAAATCATTTGTGTAATAATCACATATACAATAAAATAACAATAATTATATAACAAATAGCTATAAATTGGATAGCCACATAATTATCCTCATCCATTGACTCAGAATTTTAAAATATTGCTGGACTATCATGATAAATTGTATCTTATAATCCTCACCACTTCATCATGTTTTAATGTGAGTCTCAAGTTTATGGATGAGGGGAGGGTGAGAAAGAGAGCAAAGGGTATTTACTACTCACATCAGTTCTTTTGAGAGGTTATAGATGCTGTTTCCTTGGCATGAGTCCCTCCTTCATGCATATGCATTACACTATCATGTTGACAAGTAGCAGCATATGTCCCTATAAAATTAACTCAAGTATCATATGATTTTCAGGGAACAAAAGCACCTCAGATGCTCACAAAGATCACCTGAATATTTCAAAGCTTTTTCTACAATTCAACCAACTTTCATGTGAGCAATTGTACCTGGATAATCACAGCCATATTCAGATTACAGTTCATAATTCGTCTCCTTTAAAAATTGAGAACACCACCTGTTTTCATTCTGTTTTCAAAAAAAGATTTGATAGGATTAGGAAACACATCCAGTCTTTGTTTTTAGCTGGCCCATTTTGAAAATTGGGGTCATGGATGATGGCTTCCTGAGTGGGGCAGCAAAAGCAATGGTAATGGAGTAACATTAAAAAGATTCAGATGTGTGGTTCTAAGCAGCATTCGCAAATGTGTGAGTGCATTGACATGCTTGATTATGCAAAAGCTGAGCTGTGCAAATCATAATAATAAGCTTTCTCATTAGATTTCCTGCATTTTCTGCTTCTTGATCAGCCAGAAATGCAGCCAAATGTTCTTGTTCTTTTTACATTTTCCATTTACACTTGTTTCAACCACTCAGAGGAAAATAGGAAAAATAGAGCGGTGGAATAATATTTTAATTAAGAGGGGAAACGGAAAGTGTTCAGATTTCATAAAACTCAAAAGATATGTGCACTTTGGTGGTAGTCAGCTTAAAAACAAAATTTTATTTGGTACTCACAGAAATTAAACCAGTTCATAAGTCAATAACTAAGTAAAGAAGTTAGTCCAACTATTTTAAATGTAAACCTAAAAATGATAATATAAGAAGGATAACAGAATTATTTATTTCAAAAAGAAAAGTTTTATTCAGAGAATAGGGCCAACTAGAGTAATGTATGATAATAATATTAATAAAGACTCATTTGAAAAGAAAAAGAGTGTTCACTTTTCTAAGATATGTCCAGATATTCAAAACCATTTTATTAGTTCAAAATATTTTACTTCCATTTTAGTGGGAATAAGTATAGTAAGTTATAGTGAAACTAAAAATAAAATTAAGAAAGCATCCAACGTGACCAATGCAGTCTTTACATCCATGATACAATAATATCTGCCTTATAGATCAATCATAAATTAAAATTATTTCATCTTAACAATCATGTTTGTAGTTTTTAGGCTGCTAGATTTAGTACCAACTGAGAGAGGCATCAAGAGAAACTGAAAAGATACTGGGACTAAGTTATATGCGTTGACATTACATATTCAACACATCAAAGCATTTCCACTTGCTGCAGATAAAAGTAGAGCTATCTTTCCCATTACGTATGTAGAGGTAAATGCTAATTTACTTGATTGTCCCATTATACTTGAAACTATGTTGCATATGTTATTTATGTCAGTATTATAGTGAGAAAATCAATAGGAGCTAGGGGTAAAGCCAATTTAAAGATCAGTTTTGTATCCCCAAATTCTGTAATGCAATATAGTAACAAGGACCTCTGGACTCCCCAGGATCAAGGAAACTGCAACTCCCAACGTCCTGTTTTTGCTGCATCATGGAAGATCAAGAACAAGCATATACAGATGGGAGATGGGGACTTCCAGTTTCCAAAATCTGACTGGCTCTAGATTGCACATTCAATGATCTATTATAACCTGCTTCTATATGCCAAGTTTGTTCAGCCAGCCCCTCACAAATTGCAAATACTAGTTGTGTGAATATTGAGAATATTAGATCATCCTGTTATTTTGTAAGTATACATCCATGGTTTCACCTAGTTTGCATCTTCCATGCCCTATATATTCATACTACATTTCTGTGTCTCATACCCTCCACTCACTGAAATGTATCACTCATTCACCAAACTCTTACAATGAGCAGATACAGAATCATACCCAGAAGATGACACCACCCCTTCTTGGAACTCAGTATCTCAGTGCCACCATCCTCACACTGCCCACAAGTCTCTCACCCACTCTTGATGTCACATATATTTAGGTTTAAAGACTGATGCTCTCACTCTGTTATGCCAGGCACCTGATTTATAAAGACTCATTTCAAGCAGCTTGAAATGAGTCTCAGTTGTCACAATGCTTTAAATTTCACACACTCAGGTATAATGACTAATGGTCTAACTCCAATATCAGTCAAGCACATGATTAAAAAAACTTATTTCAAGCACCTTACATACAACTTTACAGAAGGATGAGGGTCTTTCTACTTCCTTCCCTCCAGGAACAGTTTCCATATTCTTCAGAGAGTAGCAAGTGTTAGAAGGGCCACACTGCAGATCCCCTGCCTCATCACTTCACCTCTCTGAATCCTGCCATCCCCACCCGACCCCGCCCACACACACGCACACACACATTACTTTTCCTTCCTTTGTCCTTCAGTTTGCTCCTTTTTTTTATCTGCATGTGCTAAGTATTCACTATGAGAATTGAACTAAAATCCCCATAAGGACACAGTAACATTTAGCTTCAACTGAAATCAAATGATCAGTTATACGATTAAAAAATCTTGGGGCTCATCACTTTTTGGATACCTCACTAAATTAATAACCCTAATTATACATTTTTTCAAAAGTAAGCAGCAAGAGCCCTGGCTGGTGTAGCTCAGTGGATTGAGCGTTGGCCTGGGAACCAAGGGATCGAGGTTCAATTCCCAGTCAGGGCACATGCCTGGGTTGTGAGCCAGTTCCCGGCAGGGGATGCATGAGAGGCAACCATACATTGATGTTTCTCTCCCTCTCTCCTTCCCTTCCCCTCTAAAGATAAAATAAATAAAATCTAAAAAAAAAAGTAAGCAGCAAGAGAAAATTAACTGATTATTTCAATAGTTAAAATATTATGCAATTCATATTTATCATTTTGCTGAGGAAAATATTTAGATTTAAATATTTAGGCCATAGATATGCAGGGCAGCTCTAAGCAATAGATATAATGAGAAACTATTGAATTATAATAGGAGTTAGCAACACTTTATCAATATTCACTTTGCAACTACATCCTCATCCTGATCACATCCCTTGTTCATCTATAGAAACAGACACATTCACCACCTAATTTCTTTAGCAATATTCTGAAAATTCCTTTCTCATTTTATAAGATTTGCTAAGATTACAATGACTAGCACCACTGTTTGTGAATCTATTGTCACAGAACATTCAAGAAATACAATTCTCTTTTTTTACATTTTATTTATTTATTTTTAGAGGAAGGGGAAGAGAGGAAGAAAAAGAGGGAAATACACATCAATGTGTTGTTGCCTCTCAGAGCCCCCTACTGGGAACCTGGCCCCCAAACCAAGCATATGCCCTGACTGGGAATCAAACCAGATGCTCTTTGGTTTGCAGGCCAGCACTCAACCTACTGAGACATGCTAGCCAGGACAAGATATACAATTTTTTAAGCCAAAGTTGCAATTTAAGCAGAAGCTACTTACCCAGCGATTGACAAATGCATATTTTTTTCTTTCTCACTAGACTTGTTCCACTCAAAATGATAAGAACCATAAAAGAAGATACTTCATTACTAATACTCTTTTACATATTAAAAGTAGCTTAGAGAGTAGATTTTAAAAGTTCTTACCACACACAAAAAATTAGCTATGTGAAGTGATAGATGTAATAACTAACTTTATTGTGTTAAGCATTTTACAATATATGCATGCATGAAATATTTATGATGAATACCTTAAACTTACACAGAGTTGTATGTAAATTATGCCTCAATAATTTGTAAAAGAAAAAAATACTATTTTTTATTTTTCCAACATCATGCACTCAAGGCTAAGTACATAGCATGGCAAATAGAAGACAGACAGAAAAAGTTAGCAAATTAATGAAATACCAGTGTCTCTGATCTTAACATGGGAATAACTGTTTATACAAGAAGCAAAATTTCCTTATGAATATATTTTGCATAAATTTATAAATTGATATTGCTAAACACTATAATGTAGAAAATGGTTCATAGATCCGTATTTCAAAATCAAATGAAAGAAACTTATTTTGTGTTTAGGGAAGGTTATGTAGTTTATTGATTTAATAAAGTATCAGTAAACTATTACAAATCTTTAAGAACTTTCCAAAGCATCTCCCTTAAAACTATATTGTCTTCCCTTAGCACTTAACATGTTTACTCTGATCAGTCAATCCAGTAACACATTTTTTATTCAGTTCCAGATAATTCTTTGGTGGAGAAAGACATTTTTTCCTCCTTGCTAAATTGTAGAAAATCGTTTCCATGTGATAACTCTTACTAGAGGCTTTGGTCAAAGAGGGTGTTATTTAATGACACTTTGACCTTTGACTTCTCTAAGAGATGTATCAAAAGTATTAATACATCCTGGAAATAAATATTCAAAGGACTCTCGATCAAGTCTTAAAACTGACTCTACTCACTCCCAATTGTTTCTTAGATATCTCATGAATAAAAATTTCAACTTCTTATTCTCATTTGTTTCTTATTTTTAAATATTTTAAACTCCTGATATTCTATTAAAAACAGAGGACTATCCAGAAACAACATCTGGGACTGCTTAACTAATCTAATTTTCTTAGGTTATTTTACTAATACTCAGGCAATTAAAAAATAGTGGTACACTTTATGCTGTAATTCAGGGTGTTCATTTGTAAGCTGTTTTATTTCTTCTATTTATTTTTTTAAAATTAGAGTTCAATTAGTATTAGCTATATAAACAATTAATTTTACATTAAAATAAATGGCTCCAATTGATCACAATTCTAGTCAACTGCTGGAATTCAGTGCTCATTTGGAAATGACAGGGAGCATAGATTCACAAAGATGAGGAGTTAGGTTTGAGTTGTATGTTAAAGAAAATTCTTTGGATTTGTGAAGAATGGTGATAAAATTTCACAGTGAATATGATAAAATGCCTTCATAATATTTAAAGGCTAAGATTAACTTATTTAATCATGTACATTAAAGAATAAACCATCTACAATACCTTGAATTACATAAGACACATTTATGAAGGAAAGGTAACTACTATTTATTGCTGGGAGAGAATGCTTGGAAATTGTAAAATCGTGACATAATCCTGCAGGATATTTAAAAGCACAAATATACAGTCAATGACTTACAGTACTTCTTAAATTCTATTTTAATAATAAAAAAATGTATACTTAGAAAACAGCAGTAATTCAATTTTAAATAAATAACATGCAGATCATCTATAAAGCATTTCAAAATATAATGCTGAAACAACTAAAAAGCCATATGCAAACAATTAACATAAAATGGAAAACTATGCACTTTTTTAAAAAATAAGAAAAAATATATGACCTTGGATTCAGTGATAAGTTGTTGATACAACACCAAAAGCATGATATCAAAAGTATATTTTTATGAAAAAATTAATAAATTTGACTGTATTAAGAGAACTTCTGAACTACAAGAGATGTACTAAAAGTATGACAGATAAGCTACATACAAGAAGAAAATATAGACTATATATATTTATATATATATCTGATAAAGTTCTCTTACCTGATATGTACAAAATATATTAAAGCTTAACAATAAAAAATAACAAAACATGGGCAAAATATCTACACACATACCTCCCCAAAGAAGATAAACAGTTGGAAAATAAGCATATGAAAAGGTGCTTAATAGCATTTGTTATTGGGAAAATGACAAAACAATGAGTTAACACTACACACCAATTAGAATCATTAAAATCTAAAAAAAAAACTAGCAATACCAATATTTGGAGATGATTCAGAGAAACAGGAACTTTCATTTGCTGTTGAGGGGAATGTAGCTAAATAGAGAATTGAGAAAGATGTTTGGTAGTTTCTTATAAAACTGAACATAGCCTTAACTATGTAATTCATCCACCATATTCTTAGGTATTGACTTGAATATTTTTTTCCAAACAAACCTGCACACAAATGTTTATAGCAGCTTTATTCATAACCATAATAAATTGGAATTATTCAAGATGAGTGGATCAAACAACCATGGCACATTTACACAATGGAATGCTATACAGCAGAAAGAAAGAAGGAGCTCCAACCCTTTGCAACAGCATGGATGGAACAGGAAAGCATTATGCTAAGTAAAATAAGCCAGGTGGTGAAAGACAAATGCCATATGATCTCACCTATAAGTGGAATCTAATCAACAAAACAAACAAGCAAATAAAATATAACCAGATGCATTGAAATTAAGAATAAACTGACAGTAACCAGAGGGGAGGTGGGAGGGAATAATGAGGGGGGGAGCGGAGAAGGGTTGTGACAGAACATGTTAAAGGACACATGGACAAAGCCAAAGTGGGGTAGGATGGAGGACAGGAGCAGTCTATGGAGTCTTTGTGTGCCCTCTCTGGAGAAGTGTCTGCTCAGGTCCTTTGCCCTTTTCTTAACTGAGTTGTTTGTGTTCCTGGAATGGAGTCATGTGAGTTCTTTATATAGTTTGGAGATCAAACCCTTGTCAGAGGTATCACTGGAAAATATCTTTTCCCATACAGTAGGTTCCCATTTCATTTTGCTGATGTTTTCTTTAGCCATGCAGAAGATTTTTATTTTGATGAAGTCCCATTTGTTTTTTCTTTCCTTTATGCCCCTTACTCTAGGGGATATATTGGTGAAAATATTGCTGCATGTAATATCTGAGATTTTCCTGCCTATATTCTCCTCTAGGACTTTTATAGCGTTGCCACTTATATTTAAGTCTTTTATCCATCTTGAGTGTTATTTGTGTCTGGTGTAAGTTGGTGGTTGATTTTCTCTTTTTTCTTTTCTTTTCTTTCTTTCTTTTTTTTTTTTTTTTTTTTTTTTTTTTTTTTTTTTTTTTTTTTTTTTTTTTTTTTTTTTTTTTTTTTTTTTTTTTTTTTTTTTTTTTTTTTTTTTTTTTTTTTTTTTTTTTTTTTTTTTTTTTTTTTTTTTTTTTTTTTTTTTTTTTTTTTTTTTTTTTTTTTTTTTTT
>PVKU01001274.1:0-305075 GCA_004027475.1 Anoura caudifer
CGCTTCACGGAGCAGGCCATTGGGAACTCCTGTGGTACCATCGGACCTACACACGGCCAATAATCCAGGCAAGCTGGAACGTGAGGATGGGTCAGTTCTGAAACGGTTTCTTTCTGAAATGGAGCAATTGTCTCCTGAAGACAGAGAAGAATGTTCGCGAAGAATGAGGCCATCCAGGCAGCCCACTCCGGCATGGCACAGGAAGGCCAGTGTCCGGTGGACGACAAAGTCAACTTCTATTTTATTCTGTTTCGCAACACGGACGGCCACATCTATGGACTTGACGGATGAACGCCTTTTCTGGTGAACCATGGCCCAGTGCCGAGGACTCGCCACTGCAGGATGCGGCCAAGGTTGCAGAGCGTTCACTGAGCGTGAGCAAGGGGAAGTCCGCTCCCCTGCCGGGGCCCTCTGCAAGGCTGCCTGTTGCCCTGTGGGAAGGGACTAAGCTATTCTCCCCTCTTCCCCTCATCGTGAAAAATATCTCCCTACCAGTGCAGTCCTAAAATGCTTTAGTACTTGTAGAAAACAGCTGTTCTCCGTTGGTTCTGCAGCTGCACTCCCCCTCAGCCACACCCAACGTTAGCAGAGCTTAGCCGTCGATGGAGCAGTTCCGTGTAAGCAGTTCGGTCAGACAGGGAAGCGTTTCCCACACTGTGTGTCTTGTACCTCAGTATCTTATGCTTTGAACGGCTACTTTGGTTTATGTCTGTAAGGTGAGGCCTTGGATGTGGTATAAATTGTTTGTCTTTATAAGGAACAAAACTTTTCTGCTGATAAGAAAGAAATGCATGGTTAAAGAAAACATCAGCAAAATGAAAAGGGAACCAACCGTATGGGAAAATGTATTTGCCAATGATACCTCGGACAGGGGTTTGATCTCCAAAATATGTAAAGAACTAACATGACTCTACTCCAGGAAGACAAACAACCCAATTAAAAAATGGGCAAAGGACCTGAACAGACATGTCTCCAAGGAGGACATACAGAGGACCCAGAGACATATGAAGGGATGCTCAACATCACTAGCCATCAGAGAGATGCAAATTAAAACCGCAATGAGATACCACTTCACACCGGCCAGAATGGCCATCATAAACAAAGCAACAAACAACAAGTGTTGGAGAGGTTGTGGAGAAAAGGGGACCCTAGTGCACTGTTGGTGGGATTGCAGACTGGTACAACCACTATGGAAAGCAGTATGGAATTTTCTAAGAAAACTAAAAATGGAACTGCCTTTTGACCCAGCAATTCCACTGCTGGGACTATACCCTAAGAATCCTGAAATACCAATTCAAAAGCACCCCAATGTTCATAGCACAATTTACAGTAGCCAAGTGCTGGAAGCAACCTAAGTGCCCATCAGTGAATGAGTGGATCAAAAAACTAGGGTACATTTACATGATGGAATACTACACAGCAGAAAGAAAAAAGGAGCCCTTACCCTTTGCGACAGCCTGGATGGAGCTGGGGAGCATTATGCTAAGTGAAATAAGCCAAGTGGTAAAAAGAAATACCATATGATCTCACCTATAAGTGGAAGCCAGTCAACAAAACAAACAAGCAAACAAAATAGAACCAGAGACATGGAAATAAAGAACAAACTGACAGTGACCAGAGGGGAGGGGGAGAAAGGGGAAGGGTCATTAAGGAACATGTATAAAGGGCCCACGGACAAAGCCAAAGGTGGGTAGGATCGAGGGTGGGAGGTGGGGGTCAGTGGAGCTGGGGGGAAAATGGAGACAACTGTACTTGAACATCATTAAAAAAAAAATTCAGGCCAGAAAAAACAATGGCCCCCAAGCACAGTGCGGAGGCGCGGTTCCTTCGCTCAGCGAGGCTGTCATGCGCCTGCAGAGAAAACGTGCGCGTTCAGTGAGCTTCATTCAGGCTGACGCGAATGAATCACTTTCACGAATTATAGTGCTATGGACCAAACTCAGTGTTAACGAATTAATAACATATATTAAATAAGGTGTCTTTAAACAGAAATACACATAAAACAAGGTCATGTATTGATCAGTTGATAAAAATGAGACCAGAAGCACATAGGAACTTAATCCTGGTAATTCAGTGTTTTGGTGACTTTACGTAACATATCTTTCAAAATATCGAAAAGTGACCGTACTTCAGTCTAATGAGCATATTCTTACAGGACTACAGTGCCTTTATCACACCTAATGAAATTAATGTTGATTCCTTGGTATCATCTAATATCCAGCCCATTAACAAACTATCTCAAGTGTTTCAAAAATATCTTTTGATGGTTATTCAGACTGGGCAGGATCCAAACAAAAGCCACAGTTCACGTTTTATTTTGATAATTCTTAAGTTTCTGAATCTAGAGCATTTCTCCCCTTCCTTGTAACGCTTTTTCATGCCATCAATTTGTTGTAGAAACCAGGTCAGTTGCACGTGAAATGTTTCACAGTCTGGATTTTGTCTGTTCCCCTCCTTTTGATATCATTTACTGTCTCTTTATCTCATATTTGGGGGCAATGGAACTCATCTCTAGAGTACTGTGTGACTGGTGGGGTAGAGGGACAAAGACTTGGGTGGGGATGGAGGTAGTGTTTTACCGAAGAGGGTGACATTAGGGTGGGGTTGGGCTGGAATCTGAATTCAGGGCAGAGCTGCCTTTGGCAGGATGACCTAGTTAAGAGCCAAGACTCAGGATTTCTGCGTCTTCCCTCTAAATAGTGGCTCTATCACTTATTAACTATTGACCTTGAACACGTTACGTAACCTCTTTGTGTCTTGGTTTCCTCATTTCTCAATGAAGATAACAAGAATCCTTGCCTCATAGGGTTGTCTGGGATTTAAATGAGTTCATATGCGTAAAGCACTTGGACTGGTGCCTGGCACATGGTGAACGCTGCGTGTTTGCTATTCTGTTGTTACTAGGGTTAGACTTGGAGCTGAGGCTGGGCTAGTTGCAGGGTAAGGATGACTCTAGTTCATGACTCTACTCGTTTACTGGAGGCTCCACCTCGTGGGCAGAGGGGTTTGGGGTGGGAGTGCCAGGATCATCCCTCCCTTGGGATGGTCTTCCCTCACTCTCTCGCTGGGGACCGGGTCAGGGTTGAATGGGGGCCGATGGGGCTCCGTCTCACTTTCTGGTGGAAGTTCTCCCCTTCTCTAGCCAGCTCTGACTCTGACCCTTCTCCTTCCTTGTCCACATGCCAACAGGGCAATGGACATTCTTTGATACGACCACAATCCCCAGAGGTTTTGGAAGGGTGGAGGGAAATAGACCTTGGCCTCTAACTCATTTTCTGAGAAAGGAAATTTGTAGAGTGAAGAAGACACATGGGTGGACATTGGGATCAGTTGCATTGAATCGGAACGAAGGGCTGATACAATTCCAACCCAAGAATAAGGCAAACATACAGTGACCAGTAGAGGTGCTGGTGGATATGATTACAGTATTCATCTAACCATCCATGCAGCATCCATGCATGCATGCATGCTTACATGCATCCACCCACCCATCCATTCCTCCACCTGTCCATCCATCCACCCACCCATCCATGTGCTTATCTGTCTATTCACTTATCCATCCGCACAACAAATACTGGGCACCCCTCTGAGTCAGGTACACTGTCCCTGCACCCAAGCAGCTCATCGTCTAGTGAAGGACGTACATGTTTGGTGACTACACACTGTACAGTAGGCAGAGAGTGTTCTGGAGAGGGTGGAACCATTTATGGCTGGGGCCGGGGCTTGCGAAGGAAGCCGCCTCCTCCTTCCCCAGGGTCTGACTTCTCTGCCCTGGGTGGCCACTCCTGTCCTAGGCCTGGGTCCAGCGGCAGGCTAACCCTTCCGCTTCCTGGTTCTAAATCACTGGGTTCAACCTGAGAAGAGAACTGTTCCTTCTGGGAAGGAATTCTAGAGTTACCAAATCACTCCACCTCACCTGGCTAGGCACCCTGAGGTCTCGGCCAAGTTCTCTGGAGATTGACTCTCTTCCTCATGAACATGCCCTTGGAGAGATATGGACATGAAATATCCAGGTCACCGCCATCTGCTGGGGTGGCAAGACCATGGATACAGTACTGCCGACCCAGTTTGGGGCTACTGCCTCTCTCCCTTACCTGGGGCAGCGGGCAGAAGTTCCTCTTCTACCCTTCCACTCTGTCATCCCCCAGCCCCCAGCCTCCGGTTTATGTCTCTTGGTAATGGCTATCGTTGTCAGGTATCCTCACGGGGAATATTTTGCTTCCAACTAACTGCAGGCTCTAAGAGTGAGAGTGTGGGAAATGTGATTCCCCCCATGAGGCTGAGTTTCACGAGGCTGCTGCGTGGTGGGGGCCGTGTTTGCCACGGGCCTAAGGGGTCAGATGCCAGGTGTTGCGTCTGCTCCATCCTCCTAAGGCAGGGCCTGGGGCCTTGTCTATGTCTCTCCCCAGCTCCAGAGAAGGAACAAGCCTGTCTCACAAACTGGCCTGCTTATGGGGAGAGCCTGGCCAGGGCCTGAGGTGGTTTCGGCACACTCTCCCTCCTCCATCTGTCTGACTAATGTTCCCATCTGCAAGCCTCCGGTGAGAGACGGCAGCGTCTCTCACTGCTGCCCCAGTGAATGGCTGTGTTTGCGGTGTAACTGCCTGATGGTATCTCTCAGGGTGGTTTGGGTGAGCTGTCTCTTGGGAGTGTCTGCCTGTTGTTTGCCTCAGCCCCCACCTGGCCCCCACCCCAGCCCCTGCCTGAGCTCGTTGCATTATTCATGGAATTATAGGAACAGCATCCCTGCCCCAGCTCGGGGAAAGACACCTGCCTGGCTGACGCTGGCGGGGGGCCTGTTTCAGGGAAGGTGGTCCTCTCTGTACTTCCACTTGAACTATCTCCCAGGATTTCTGTCTGACATGTTGCCAAGTAGAAGCTGCGGGGATATCATGGCTGCCAGGGTGTCTCCAGATGGGGGACCCATTTCCATCCTCTGGCTCACAAAGAATCCTGGCGGTGAGCCCTGAGATCTGGGCTCCCTCATTCTGGAATGACCTCTCAATACCCTCTTCTGTACCGATGAGTTCCACTTCCTCGCTTGAGGAGATTTCCTCTCTGTTCCCCTCAGCTGAAGAGGGCCTCTTCCTGGCCCCAGGTCCCTGCGATGGTTAAGAGAAGACGAGGGACAATGCCATCAGCAGCACCTGTTGCCCCGCCTGGCTTCCCCTCTGCCACCAGCTGAGTGACCCACCGCCACCAAGCCACCCCTCCCACCTGGTCTTTGCTTCCTAACCTGTAAAATGGGACAATGGTATGAAGAGTCCTGTGACACCAGATGAGATCATGCGTGCAAATGTGCTGGGACACAGAGCCCACAGTCCTAGCATCCTTTCTGTTCCCGACTCTGTCCCCTCAATCCTACATTGCCCACAGACGGTCTCCTGGGCAGCTGCCAGGTACAGGGTGTCAGAGCAGAAACAAAGACACAAGAGGTAAAGGAGAGAGAGGAGCCCAGTCTTTCAGGATCCTGCGAGCTGATGGGAGAGATACACTCTCGTGTGTGTGTGTGTGTGTGTGTGTGTGTGTGTGTGTGTGTGTAAGTGAGGAGGGGGCATTGCTCAGACAGGGGACAGGAGCCCTGACGTGCACGTCCAGGCTAGACAGTGACTATTGCAATGTGTTTTTAGCAGGCAGAGCCATCAACAAATTCATTAAGTTCCTGCGTACACTTCCATTGTCAAAGCTAATAATTTGATTTAACTAAGCTGATTACCTTCATTAAAAACTATTAGTTCCCATAAGCAAATGATCTTGTGTTTGCATTTTCATAATTACGTTGGCATTTCACAACCTGCATTTCAAGGGAGGCCTGTGCTCACACTCAGCCCTGTCCACCCAGCTCACGGGGCTCTCTCTGAGCTGACCTCCTTAGCCCCAGAATTTTGTTGGGTGTTGTGGGACAGTGGGGGACAAGATAGGTCTGGCTGTCTGTTGCCCCCAGCCCAGGCTTTGCTGACGTCCTGGATGGGCCTGTCCTTGTGCCTGGACGGCACCACCGGCTGTCTGTGGATGGGACCAAGGCCAGCCTTACGGCCGGTCTCAGGCACCTTTTGGTGCCTGGTTGCCTAACCAAGTATCTTCACGTGGGACAGCACTCAATACGGCCTCTGCAGGGCATCATTGATTGACACATCCACAATTAACTGGGAAAAGGGAGGCTCCCAGGGTCTCCCTTCAGGGAAGGGAAGGAACCAGTGTTTCTTGAACACTCATAGCTGCCAGTGGCTGGCACTATGGCTCCCTCTTTAATCCCTCCAGGAACATAGCAGCTTCTCCATTTGACAGATGATGAAACTGAGTCTCAGAGAAGTTAAGTAACTTACGCAATCAAGCACACATGGTCAAGAAGAGGGTCTGCCCCCTGAGCCTGCACCATTTCCAACACATCTTGCCTTCGTTCCTCCGAGATGAACAAACAGGGCCCTGGGCCAGGCTCTTCCTACTCCTGGCTTGCTGGGGTCCCAGCGCCAGCTTCACCTATCTCCGTTAGGGAGGAACGGGACTGGACCACATCGTGCCTTGATGAAGGTGGGTCTCAAGGACACCAGCCTTCCTCCACTTCCCTGTGATTTCCCCCTGTGATTTTCCAGGTTCTGGTTTGGTCCCAGGAGGAACCTGAATCCCAAAGAATCTTGCGATTTTTTGTGAATCTTGTGAATCCTGTGTCTTTTGGGGCCTGGGCAAAAGAGCGTCCACCATCCTTTCTTCCCTGTGGCCTATATTCTCTGACATCCCTGAACCTGAGACCCCGCGGGCAGACTATGCCTGGGGCAGCGGGAGGCTCCTATCTGCCCTTCTACCTCTCCGGCAGAGCCCAGGTGGGTTTTCCTGGAGGCCTATCCCCCTGGAGCAGAGCTGGGGCCAGGCAAGGCTGGAGCTGGGGAAGTATGGAGATGGCACACCCTCAGGAGAGCTCCAAACAAGACAGAGGATTCCAGGCTGTGGAAGAGTAACAACTGTAGGTGACATTGATTGAATCCCAGCTGTGTGCCCAGGCCCTGTTCTAAGCCCTTTGCCACTGACAAGCAGGAAGCTGTGCCTCTTGGACCCTCAGTCTCCTCATCCGTAGAATGGATAGAAGAATCTGCAGTGGGGAAGTGTGCTTGGTGGGGCAGATGAGAGGGAGGAGCTGCCACAGGGGCTTTGCACTTGGCTTTCCTGGTCCTGTGGAAGCACCCTCCCTTCCTGCTGGGCTGTGGTGGAAGGAGAAGCCGTGTCTGTCAGAGTCTCCCAGGCTGGCCACGGGGGAAGCCTAAGCCTGGAGGAAGGAAGGGCCCTTGCATGGGTGGCATGAGGGGGGCCACCAGAGCTGCAAGGGCCAGCCCAGAGGGGGAATCTTCCTGCAGCCTGGCATGACCTGCCCCACTGGTCCCCTCTGCACCCTTGCTTCCTTCTCCTCCTGTGTCCTGGCTTCCTGTGTGGGCTGTCTCCCCACCCCTGTCTCTCCTCGCCCACTCCCTGACTCACTCAGGGGCAGCCCTGCCGTGGGTGCTTTTCCCAAGGACAACCCTGGCCGCTTCAGGATACAGAAAGTCAGTCCCACCCCTGCCCGCCTGCATAGCGCTGCCCCATCCTGGGATCCTTTGGCCCTCCACATCCACTGTTCCCTTGCCTCTCTGCCTTTTCCTTCCCTCTCTTCCTTCACCTCCCCCTTCCTGCCTTCCTCTTCCCATAGGGTGTCTTCCGGTTGTGGATGCCTCCCACCCCTGTTCTGTGCACACTCCCCCCACCTCATGGTCCTCTTTCTTGCTGCCTCCCACCCCTCCCTCCTCTCGCCCTTAGCCCTGTCCTGGACCCCCACTGTACCTCCACCCTTAGACCGGAGACGGCAGTCTCTACACAGGAGGGAGGCAGAGGCAGAGGGCCTGGACTGAGTGGTCAGCAGCTGCTGGTCTTGGCCACTCAGAGGAGCCAGGCGAGCCCAGCCGAGGAAGCACATGTTGCTCAGAAACCCAAGAGAACGGGTGGTACTTTGTTAGCATGTGTCTCTAAGGTAAATCCCTGCCTCTTTTGGAGGACAAAACTGACCTTTAAAGGAAGCCTGTGCGTCTGTGTGCCTTGTCCGTTCACTCCTGCTGTGTGAGCATCATGCAGTGCAAAAGGCCTTGCAAGGAGGGAAGAGAGCCACAGCCAGCCCTGCTTATCTTCTAGAGCCAAGTTCGGTGGGCTGGGCACCTGAGGCTGCACAGAGAGCTTCTGGATATGAGGGAGGGCGTCCAGTTCTCACCAGGGGACAGGGAACCGAGATGTGGGAAATCTTGAAAGTGTTTGCCGCTGGGATGGGAAGAACCTGGAGGCACAGTGCCAAGGTGCAGGAAGCAGGCCTGGGGCCGACTTCGTCTGAGTTCCAGTTCCCCCACTTTCCAGCCGTGTACCCTTGAACACGTGACTCTCTGGGGCTTGGCTGTCTCACCTTTAACATGGGAATGGTGCTCATCCCATTCTCAGAGTTTGTGTGAGGCCTAATGACCGACTCCCAAAGAGCGCAATACATCTTGGCCTTTATCAAGGGCATTTCTAAATAGTGTCCCATTTCAAAAACATTTTTAAGCAAAGCACACAGCCTTCCGAGCTATTACACCGGACCACCCAGCCTTCAGCATCTCAGAATGGAAACGCCGGATCCTGCTTTGTCTCTGTCCACCTGCTGGGTACCCATCTGTAAGATGAGGAGGCTGTAATGGATGTTTCTAAAGTTCCTGAAGCTTTGACATTATTTCCATGGCAGTGGGGACAGTTAAGTGGGGGCTGGGTGGTGGAGAGAAGGACTCCTTCTCCCAAGAGCCTAGATGCAGGAAAAGCAGACCCAGAGAGGAGAACTTCAGTCTTGAATCAACTTCTAGAAAGAAACAGGGTCTGTGCATGCCCTGGAGTCCCAAGCCAAAACACTTGGCGGCTTCTGCACTGGGGTGTGGTAGGGCTGAGTCACCCAGTGGGGGAAACAATTGGGAATCCTCTCTTCTTTCCTTGTCCTGGTGCTCGTGAGCAGGGACGCTGAGCAGGATCAAAGCCATACACACTTCCTGAGATGACACACTGGCATGTTTCGTCACCTGGGTGAGTTGGGGGGAGGCTATTGCGGGGTGTGAGAGCACACGCACCCTCACTCCCCACCAGCTTGCAGCGGCTTCAACGAGCCCCTTGGGAAGTTATGGCCCTTTAAACAGATCACGTCCATCCACGTCAGACAGAAGGAAGAAAGCGTTATTAATAAGCCGCCCTGGGCACCCAGTAATGATTGTAAGCGGCTGTGAGCCAGCGTGCACGAGGGCAATGCAACTTGAAAGGGAACATTTCCCAAAGGGAGGTGATAGGTCTTGATAATTGTTATAATAACAGTTCAGTGGGCCTGGGTTGGTTCCTTTCATCCTGTGAGGTCATAAATGGCTTTCTCCACTGGAGAAAGGACAGGGCCTCCACCCACCGCAAAACACCCTCTCGCCCCCACTCACCCAGCTGGGGATTTGCCCAGCTGTTATTTCTGAGCTGGGGAAACTTTGGGATTGTTAAAACAAGGTGAGCTAATCATGCCTGTGTGCGCCATTCTCCCAAGACGGGAGTGGAAATTCCACTTGTCAAGTAGGTTCTCGAGCCTTCTGCCAGGAAGCCTGTTCGTTACATTGGCTCAGTTTCCGAACCTCCTCGTCTCTCACACATACTTGTAGTGCGCACTGTAGTGAATGCCTTGCTTGTTGTGTGAGTGAGCACAAGTCACTTTCCTCTTTTCCTCAAGTCGGTTGCGTTCTGAGGATGGCAGAGTTAACGCCGCTCTGACTTACCTCTTGGTCAGGCTCAGGTGTCTCTTTAGGATGCTAACGGAAACCTGGCAGGGCCCGCAGCCAAAGGGGTGGGGGCTGGCAGCACCAGCGGGGGCCTCGCGCTAGTCCTCCGGGTTGTGCGTTTACAAGCAGAGACCCCAACAAACCCAGAACTTATTTATAAAAAAATTGTGTATTTATTCCTATATGTTTCAATTTCAGTCCTCATGTGATGCAATCCACCTGAGATGTTTTTCCACTGCTCAAAACAGTTTTTGAACTCATTGATTTTGATGCTTTTTAGGGCTTCTGCTGTTTTTTGTTTCACCTCTTCCACGTTGGCAAAACATTTCCATTTGAGGACTTTTTCTGTCTGGGGAAACAAAGAAAAAAAATAGCTTGGGGTGGGATAGGATGAATAGGGAGGATGGAGCATGCCGTTTTGGGTTAAAAACTTCTGAATACTCAGTGGGTAGGTGTGCTCATAAATCACCCATCATAAAATGGGCAAACGCATTGAATGAGTCTTCAAAAAAATTCACTGATTGTTGAACGCAGCCTCTCACAACAACACCAGCTGGCACACTGACACAGACTGATTCCTAGAACACTCACCTAGCGGGAGAAGCCTGTACTGCAAGGCACCCACCCTCCAGAAGATAATTCCGGGCTTTTTTTGAGTTCTCCTTGGTATTTAAGTCTTTGTCTTCTGCCTATCCTCCTTCTTTTACCTTGGTCTAAGATGAGAGGTCACAGGAGCTGTGTGTCAACCTGAGACCCTGGTACTTGGCACCCCTCTCATCTTGTCCTCCCTGAAGAAGAGTGGCTCCACATTCAAGATCACCCGGTTTGTAAGGTGATGGTGTTCCTCTCCACTTTGCTCTTGCCTCTGCCCCAGCCTGCGGGTCTGTCTACGTCCCCTCCTCCGCCCTTCGCAAAGGTCCTCTGAGGTCTTCCGCTACCAGATCACTGGCCTTGCTTTCCCTATGATTTCCCTATAAGCCTAGTAGAAACCACACGCCCCTGGCTTTCTTGTGAATCTTGGTTCAATATTCAGGCCTTTGTCATATGCTGGGTCCGTGTTTAGAATTTGAAAAAAAACACCCCTTGATTTTATCCATCATACATGTAGATACCTGGCAGCAACTCATATGATCCTAAAATCACGGTTGACTTGAGCTTTTCATGTTAAGCTCTGTTCTCTCATCTGACTGCACAGACCTGGGCACAGAAAGGGCTCCTGAGAAGTGCTGCCAAGGCCCAAGTGGAGGTCATTTGAAGATAGGCGGGTTTGCAGAGAGCTTGGGAACACTGGTTCGAATTTCAACCCTGCTGCATGTGAACTGGGGCAAGTGATTTGTCTTTGCTGCTTAGTTTCTTCAGTTGAAGAATGGGGCCAGTAATGTACAGGATTGTGCAAAGGCGAAATGAGTTAATGCATGAAGAACATTCCGAACAGTGCCCGGAACATAGAATGCCAGCTGCTGTAGGAACAGTAATTATTTTTTTATTATTGTGAAAGTAAAGGAGGAGACTAACACTGACCTTTCCAAGTCCTGTTCCCTAGAACCTGGGATCCGCGGATCACAGGTGTGCAGCACAGTGGGACATCAGCAGCTACCAGACATGGATCTCATTAAAAGCCTCCAGGAAAAAGCATTCTAAGACCATACTTAACTCTTAGGAGCTTCAAACTTCCTCTGTCAGGAAATTCTCAGCCTGCATGTTGCAGCCAAATCACACCTCTGTACCTCCTTTCATACTTAATGCAGGGAAAGAGGATGGTCTGGCTTCCCAGGCTACGAGGAATCCCAGAGACCAGAGCCCAGAAGATGGGACAAGGCCAGGGCAATCCCTGGGCGTGCACAGCCTGATACTTGTGACCCCAGTTCCTTGGATTCAGCCTTCAGAGCAAGAGCAGCCACTCAAAAGTCCAAATGAAGTGTCTGTAAAGGTTTACGAGTCCTCACTCTGTCCACCCCACCCCAGAGCAGCCTCTGGCTTCGAGGTCCCTGCCGATATTCCTCCGCCATGGCTTTCATCCTATCACGTGAGGCACAAGGCGTGTTTATTCCCCCAGCTGCCATTCATCAACCTTGCGGGTGCCACTGCAAAGGGTATTCTTTTTGCTCTGGGATAACTCCATTGCATCCTTCATGGCTCAGCTCACATTCTCTCCACCAGGAAACCTTTGGTCCACACCATCCCCTCCTTCTCTGAATTCCTCTGGCCCTGGCCCTTGGCATTAATATAAAGTAGGCCAAAGATTTATTGCGGTCCATCTCACCCTCCCACCCTATTCCCCCAGGATGGATGAAGTCTGTGGCCAGTGTGAGGTCACAGAGTGTCACAAAAATCTCTTCAGAAGCAAGATATAGGCCTGCTTTCCTGATCTTAGGAAGCTGGAACCTTCCTTACATGGGACAGCAATGGAGCCCTGGCCACATTGCTTCTGGAGGGATGGGAATAGTTACTGGACCTGACTTTGAACTTGCTATGGGATGCTTACAGGATTCAAAGTCAAAGGCCGGGATAGGGGAGGACAGGCAGGCCTCCCTCAGTGTTGGGTTTGGAGGCTAAGAGTGGAGACAAAGCTGTCTGGGAAACCCCAGCGTCTCAGCGAAGACGGCTCTGAGGCTGATGCCTGTTCTCCCCGTCTCCCTGATTCCCTTCGGATCTCTCTTTGCCTGGCTTCCGTCTCTTGATCTCCGTGCCACTGTTTGTCACAAACCTGTCCGGATCGCCAATTCTCCCACACTCACCTGGTGTGTTTGTAGACCTGGCTTTGGCACCGTGAGTGTTCTGCCGCCTCCTGCCACTGGATCCCTGCCTGAGGCAGCAGCAGCCCGTCTCCAGGGCAACGGACTGGCCAACTGTCTCCCGAGGGTGTGTTTTCCAGGCTGACCCTGGCAAATTCCTGCCATTGTCAGCCAACCTGACCTTGAAATGCTAACCTGCTTCCATTCCCCCACATTCTGGATTACGCTGTAATGAAGCACCCCAGGCTCAGAGGGTTTTTTTTTTTTTTTTGTCTGGGATTATTTACATCATAAATTATAAAGAGAGAAAATAACTACCTCCAGAAAAGAGAATTCAGGTGGTCCAAGACAGGACATGACTGTGACCCAGAGGTAACCTCAGAGGTGGCTGGGCTCAGCAAAGGTGTTCTCTGACTCCTGCCTCTCTTGCCAAGGCTCCCACTTAGCAGGCAGCCGCAGAAAGTGAAGAAACCATGTCAGGTAATCGGGCAGGATGGTGGGACATTGGGCGGAAAGGGGCAACACAACTGCCTCTCCATCTCCTAGGGTCCTCTGGGGCCTCATCCCCTTATAAGCTGAGGGTCAAAGGTCAGAAGAGGTGTGGCCAGGACAAGACCACCACAGCTGAGGGAGGACTTGTTCCCAGGTCCAGGCACCTTTGACTCCTGGCTGGAATCACCTTGCCTCCCTCTCTGGGGATTGTCCTTCTGCCCCGGGAATTTTCGCACACAATGGTTGGCAGACTTTGGCATTTATTTTCACCACTGTTTTTAGGCTGAATGGCATTTGTCACATTCCTTCCTGGCTGGCTTTGATGTGGGGTGATTTCCCACTCCCTAATGACAGGTGAGAAGCTGGCCAGCTAACACCCAGCACCTCTGGGCAGCCTCACTATCCCCGCCAGATCTGGTTCCCACAGCTGCTGCTTGTTCTCAGTACATATCTATTTCGGGGACCTTAATTAAGATCTTCTTTAATGATGGAGAGGAACTTCTCCAGAGATTACCTCAGTTTTACAGCTCTCTCAGGCTCTTTCTCTCTCCCTCCTCCTCCACGGCTCCCACAGTCTCCACTCCTCACCATGGTCGAGACGACAGCGGATGCAGCTTTTCCGCAGGGCTTTGGGGTGCAGGTGGAACAGCCACCCAGACGTTGCGGAATTGCTCAAGTATGCCATAATAAGGACGTGCAAGATCGTTTTAGGGCCTGCACCCTAAACAAACTGTAAAGCCACAGTGTGGCACAATGCCTGGCGCACAAAGGGACTCCACAAATGACTGCTGGCTGAAATGAGTAAAACGATTAGCGTATGGGTGAGTTTACTATCGAACACAAAATATCTGGGGCAAGACACTCCTGTTTCAACTGAAAGTGGTCTTAGGTTCTGAGCCTCTCTCCCTGAGCACAGAGTTTGTGTTCATCAGTTCAGAGATGTGGGGATCTGGCCATGAGGTGGGGCGTGTTGAGGACAAGGCCCACCCATTGGGGAGAGCAGTGGTCCAGGCTCTGCATTTTCCATTTCCATTTCCATAGAAGATTGCCCTTGACTTCACTTTTCTGGCCTGTTTTCTTGTCAATGCATTGGGGATCCCAACACCAGTCACACAGGTAGATTGTGAAGTGGCGAAGACAACCTGCATGGAGTTAGCTTTAGGCTGTGCTAACAAGACAGGGAGTCACGGCAGCTCTACCTAAAACCCAGAAACAAATACAGGGAAACTGCCAAAATGAGGAGACAAAGAAACATGGCTCAAATGAAAAAGAAGATCAAAACTCCAGAAAAAGAACTAAATGAAATAGAGATAAGCAATCTTCAGATGCACAGTTCAAATCACTGGTTATAAGGATGCTCAAGGAACTTAGTGAGGGCCTCAGCAAGATAAAAGAGATCTAGTCAGAAATGAAGGGTACACTTATTGAAAGAACAGTTTACAGGAAAACAACAGAAGAGTGGATGGAGGTGAGAATCAAATCAATGATTTGGAACATAAGGAAGCAAAAAACAGCCAATTAGAACAACAAGAAGAAAAAAGAATAAAAAAAAAATTAGAATAGTGTAGGCAGCCTCTGGGACAACTTCAAGATACCAACATTCACATCATAGGAGTGCCAAGAGGAGAAGAGAAAGAGCAAGAAATTGGAAATCTATTTGAAAAAATAATGAAAGAAAACTTTCCTAATTTGGTGAAGGAAATAGACATATAAGTTCAGGAAGAACAGAGAATCCCAAACAAGATGGAGGCAAAGAGGTCCACTCCAAGACACATAATAATTAAAATGGTAAAGGTTAAAGATAAAGAGAGAATCTTAAAGCAGCAAGAGAAAAGCAGTTAGTTATCTACAGGGGAGTTCCCATAAGACTCAGCTGATTTCTCAAAAGAAACTTTGCAGACTAGAAGGAATTGGCAAGAAATATTCGAAGTCATGAGAAGCAGGGACCTACAGCCAAGATTACCTTACCCAGCAAAGCTACCATTTAAGGCAGATCGAAGGGCAGATAAAGACCTTCCCGAACAAGAAAAAACTAAAGGAATTCATCATCACCAAACCAATATTATATGAATTGTTAAAGGGACTTATTTCAGAAAAAGAAGATCAAAACCATGAACAATAAAATGGCAACAAATGCATACCTATCAACAACTGATCTAAAAAACAAACTAAGCAAACAAGAAGAACAGAGACAGAATCACAGATACAGAGGGCATTTTAATTAATGGTTGCCAGATGCAAGGGGGGTGTGGGGGAATGGGGGAAGAAGTGAGGGGATTAAGGACAAATAAGTAGTTACAGAATAGCCATGGGGATGTAAACTACAGTATAGGACATGGAGTAGCCAAAGAATTTACATACGCATGACCCATAGGCATGAACAATGGTGTGGGAATGGCCTGAGGGAGGGGGGCAAAGGGGGAAAATTGGGACAACTGTAATAGCATAGTCAATAAATTATAATTTTTAAAAAAGAAAAATTTAGAGAAGATATTGGAACATAAGGAAGATGGAACCGAGAGCCTAGTTTTCAGAAGCTGGGCCTCATAGGGGTGTGGAGGGGCTGACAGGTCCGGAGCCCATCTTGCAAGTCAGGTCTTCCCAGTGCCCTTAGCCTAGGTGCTTGGTTTTTATTTGCCTAGTGCCTTCCTTCCCAGGAATGCAGAGGAGGTGCACTGTATTATCTGGTTGGCTTTCAACACCTAGGAGAAATAGGGAGGGGACTAGGATCCTTATCAAGGGTGTGACGAAGGGCTGGGGAGGGCTTCCACAACTCTGCTTTGCCTCCCATAAACCCATCAATCGCAGTCTGGATTGGGGGCAGCTGATTTCAGCATTTGGACCCAGGACACAGTTGGCTATGCTATCTAATTATTGCTAGATAGAAAGACTTCACATCAAATGCTCTCTCAGCACAGTCATTATTTTTGGTAGCTGTCCTTTGGCTTTTAACAGCAGTGAATCATTGCACACAGGTCTGCTTGCAGCTACCTCGGGTTCCATTTCACAAATGGTTTGTCTTGGAAGGTATAGCAGGAAGGAGACTACCCAAAGCTAGGCATCCCAGGAGACTTTACTGACACTTAAAAAAAAAAGTGGGTCGATGTTTGGCTGGCTCTGCCTTAAAATTTTCCCAGGCTCAAGTCACTCACAGCACATTTCATTGGGTTCATTATTTTCCCAGGAAGAATCCTGGTCCTTGTAGGGCCTCAGTGATTTAAAAAAAAAAAAAAAATGTTCAGCTTTTCCCAGCTTGACGTGCGTCAGGTCATTTGTCTCATGCAAACCTTTAGCTCTAAAAGAGCTTCTGTCAAGGAGCCAGTTACTAGATCCTATGGTTCCCCCACCATCTGCCTGAACCTGGCCTGGAGACACTCTCTTTCAAAGGCATTACTTGGGGGATCTGCAGCTGCCCCCTGCCCCCTGCCAACCAGTTGCTCTTACATCCACCCCTGGACACAGACCATCAGGCACGCGTGTAGTTGTACGGAACCTCATGCCCCACTCCCCCAACGAACTGCACGTCACAGAAGGCAGACCCCCGAAGCCTTGCTGTGGAATGTAAGGAGCTGTGCCTGCTGCAAAGATGCCTCTAAGTGCTTCACTCATTGTCTTGTCCCCTTTGGGAGGGGTTAGGAGACATTTCTTTCTGTTCTCTGGGACATCAGGAATGCTGGTGTTTCTCTTAGGCAAATGGTTTGCTTTAATCTGGAGGATCCTGGGAACTGCGCAGCTGATCATGTTTCATCTTGGCCCTGGCTCTTACAAGCTTTAGAGCCAAATTTGTGGCCCACCCCTCGCAAATGGATCAAAGTTTATAGGATGTTTATTTTGTATTAGTCCCATCCTTGGCTCTACTTTATGGCTTTACCCTTGCTTTTACATTTTTTCTTTCTCACCTGCTTCTAATTTATGTCATCTTGCTTAATTTCATGCACCTTTGTAAACTGCTTTAAATCCTTTGGTGAAACCAAGAGATGTATGCGCAAATAGACAAACAAACACATGCACATTCTGTATCATCACTAGACAACATACCATAATTTTTGGTGTGGGTAATCGAGTCGGTATAGCTCCTCTTCTCCCCAGGGCCGCCATTCCTCTATAAGACCAGCCAGGCAGATAAACTGTGAACACAGGCAAGCATCTACTCTCCAAGCAGTAGGGAGACAACAAAAGCAAAAAAACAAACAAACAAAAAAACAACCAAAAAACTACATCAAGAGTTAGGTGGTGTTAAGGGCTGTGATAAGGTGGGGCAAGGGGAATAAGGCACCGACAGCCTGGTCAGGGCTGACCCTACTGAGAGAGGATCTTGAGCAGAGCCTAAGGAACACAGGGAGGTAGCCGGGGCACCCATGGTGGAAGAGCATTCCAGGCAGAGGGACTGGCTGGTGCCAAATTTGGGGGCAGGCTGAGAATGGTACAGGAACTCAAGGAGACCAACACAGCTGGCACAGAGTGAGGATGGGAGCGGGTGGGGATGAGCAGCAGGGCCTTGACCCCACAGGGTCTCCTGGGCTCTCCTGTGAAGAGAAGCCTCCGATGGGTCTGGGCAGAGGTGTGACTTGATCTGACCTACCACAGTTTGCCATGTATGATGCGCACCCACAGTTTTGTTCACATTATACACAGGATTATCGTACCCATGGTATGTATTCATTATACTCATGTATAATGCACATCCTTATTTCCCCCCCTCAGGATTTGGGCAAAAGTGTTCATTATACGCAGCAAAATACAGGGTAAGTTTCAGCATAATCGCCATGAGCATCAGGGGCAAGGACAAAGCAGGGAGGTGAGTTAGGAGAATACTATGGTTATTCAGAAAAGAGGTGATGAGAGTTTGAGTTATAATAGCAGCAAAAGAAGAGGGAAGAAGGGGACAGATTCTGGAACTTTCTCCACACTGTATTACCAAAATAGAAGTCTGTTTTGTCTGGTTTTGTTGTCTACACATACTTGTCCTTTTCAGACCTCAAACAGTGCAACCTGGCTGCTGCCCCCACCCCTTCACAGGTTGTCAATAACTCCTCTGCACAACTCAGGGCTCCTGGGACTCTGTCACCACCCACCTCTGCTGTGTCCCCTACCACCTGGCACAGGGCTCCAGCACAGCCTTACTGGGCTTCTCTTGTACCATCTGCTCCTTTCAGTGTGAAGCTTCAGTGAGTTTTTTCATTCTCCTTCTTACCCTCAAAAACCACCACATAAATTGCAGAGCCCAGTACAAAATGGAAATGTGGGATGCCTCCTTTAAAAATTATTAAGAAATTCTAAATGGTGACAGTAGGGCATTAAGCTAAGCCCAGGGCTTTTCTGAGCACAGGGTCCTGTGTGGTCCCACATCCATGAAGCCAGCCTTGTCTCCTAGGACATATTTTTTCTTGTACCCCAGACCAAATTATTGGCTCCAAACTATTGACATCAACATTTTGTCATTTTGCAGTCAACTTGAAAGCAGTGAGTTCAAGACCAAACTTTTTATCTTCCCTGCAAACCAGCTTCTCCTCCTATATTTTCTATCCTGATAAATAGCAACTTAATCCTTTGAGTTTCCCAAACCGGAAACCTCTGAGTCATCCCTGACTGTCTACCCTCTGCCTTACTCCCCATATCCAATAGGTCTGCAAGTTCAAGTGATCATAGTTCCCTGTTTTCTCTGAGATCCATCTCCTCCTCTCAGTGTCCTAAGCCATGCACAGCCCCCATTCAGGTGCTCAGCAGCTCCTGCATCTTCTGGTGTAGTTGTCTCCATCTCTCCACCTCTTGTTTCTTAGCTCCCATCTACCCTCCTCCACCCTGTCATCACAATGTGTTTCTAAAACACATACCCAATTACCTCACTCCCATTTTAACAACTCCCAGAGTCTGCAGAACAAAGTTTAAACACTTTGGCATTGTATGCTGGCTCCTCATGGTCTGATCCCTGTCTACCAGCATCTCCTGCCCTTGACCCAGGCCACACCCCTCCTACCTGAAAATGATGTCAGTGGCCCAGCTACCCTTGTTTCCCCATGACAGGCCACGCTCTTTCACACTGCTTACCTCTGCACATTCTGTTCTCCCAGCCCAGTGCCTGCTTCCTAGCTCCCTCTGACAGCCACACTCCTTCTGGACCTTCATGATGCAGCTCCAGTAGAGAAAGAGGAGTCTTCTATCTCCCAAAGTCATAACGAAATAACCAAAGAGAACAAGAGCTAGAAAAAAATCCATAGCAGAGCTGACAAACAGAGGAGGGTGCCATGAGAAGAGAAGGCATTTTTAGAAATTTCTGAAGGAAACGAACTAGAGTGGGTCAGGTTGAAGGGACAGCTGGCCAGTACGCAGGTGAGCACGCACTATAGGTAAAGAGGGTGCCCCTGAAAGGGAGGGGAGGGGCCTTGCCTACAAAACTTCAAAGAGCTCAATGCTTGCAGGGGTGCATGGTGGGATAGGCTCAGTTGGCAAATTGAAAGTATGTGAACTGTAAACCGGGTCACTTCCCCCTGGTGAGAGTGGTGGGTTCATTTTGTGTATGTTCCCTACCAAGTCTCAGGGTGGACTAAAGGATAAAGTGGGGTGTGTCAGAGCCCCAGCTAACTCTGAGCAGTACCACAAATACGGAGAACTGAGATAACTCTGAAGGGTGGTGTAGCCCCCTAAGGCCCTCAGCACCCACGGTGGGAACTCCTTTCCTTCTTCCTGTTGAAATCGTCCTTTTGACATCAACCACTTCGCTGGAGACACACGTGCACCAAAGGTCTCGGGGTAGGAGGCCAGGGATACACAAGCAGGGAGCAATCTGATGGTCCTCCAGGGCTCGCCCAGAGCTCCTCACACCAGCTATTGTCCAAGGTGCTCTGCAAACCCCCTCCTACTGCGCTACCTCTAGAACAGGCTGTATACCAGGTGGGGATGAGGAGGAGACCAGGAGCCTCCACAGCTACAAACCTTTTACTGTGGGCTCTGGGCCACGGCTTGGTTCTCAGCCCAGTCACCCTAATAGAAAGCCCCCATCAGTGTGGTCCAACTCAGGCCCCACCCCAGGCAGACCTGAAAGCTCAGTGTAGAAAGGTATGAACTGCTAGAAGTGCAAGAACTTGAGGAACCACAATCGTAGTGGGAGGTTCTAACACACCTTCGTCAGAATGAACAGGTACTCAAAAGGATTTAGGGAGCACAGTTACTAAATTTGATTTAATGTATACAACTTTATACCTAACACATAAAAAAACTTTTCTGATACCTGTGACTCATTTACAAAAATTTGCCATGTACGATACATGAACAAATTTTCAATAAAGCTCCAAAACTTACCACATTGCAATAAAACTAGGATGAATAAGCAAAAAGTTTTCTAAAAAAAGGAATTACTTAGAAACAATTAAAAATTTTTTTCTGTATAAAAATTAGTTTAAAAAAAAAGAATATATCAAATTTATGAGATGAAGCCAAAGCTGCACTCAGAGTAAAATTCATTGTTTTAATTATTTTATTAAAAATAAAAGATTTAAAAGGTATGGCTGAGAGTTTTGTTTCAGAAACTAGAAAAGAAACAACAAGAGAAGTTAGGAGGAAAATATTTGGGCATAAAAAATAAAAAATAATACAGAAATTCAAAACAAGGCTCTGTTGATTCACTCTGTCAGTAAATGTTGATTTCATGTTGATGTGGGCCAGGTCCTGCACAAGGCCCCTGGGGATGCTCCGATCACAGTAGAAGTTATTGATGCTCTTGTGGACTGTCTTTGAAAGGATTTTTAAAAGATTGACAAACCTCTTTCAACACTGGCAAGAAAAAAAAAAGGAGTGAAAAAGAATACAAACACACAATTTTATAAATAGGAGAGTGTGAATATTATTACATGTACTGGGGTAAATTTTTAAAATATTAGTATCATATATAGATTTATGCCTGTAAATCTGAAATTCTAGATGAAATGGGCACTTCACATGACAAATATAAAGAGTAACATTAGCTTAAGAGAAGGCAGAAGACATATCAATAACCACAGAAGAAAGTGTAAGTGTAATAAAATATTTAACACTCAGATGACCTCAGGCCAGATGATTTTACAAGTGAGTTTTATCAGATTGCCCAAGAGCAAATATTTCTTATCTATACTTAGAGATAAAGCCTTTCCAAAATAATTTTATGAGATTCATTTAGTCCTGAGACTAAAATCTGATAAAGACAACATCACACTAGGAACCAATTTATGGAAGTGTAAAAATCCTAAAGAAGTTGTTGGAAATTTCAGTATAATAATATAACTTTTAAAAGATAAAAATACTATGATTAAGCATTTTAGAAATCCAAGGCTGGTTCAATATTAGACAATTCATTAATTTAGGAATATTAGTAAATCAAATAAAAAATTATGATCATTTCAATAGATGCCAGAACATCATTTGGCAGTATCTAAATTCTGGCTTTGATTAAAAACTCCTAGTAAGCCAGGAAAAATAAAGAAATGCATTAACTTCATAAAAATTACTTACCGTAAAATGACTATAATGTTATCCATACTAGAAAAACATTATTAACATAAATAATAAGACAAAGATGCTCATCATCATTGTCATTCATTATTTATCATTGTTTTGAAAGTTTTAACCAAAACAATGAGATAAGAAAACCAAATAAAGGCCTACATATGGTAAATAAAAAGGCACAACTTGTCATTATTATGGATGATGCATGTAACTAAGGTACCCAAGAGAATCGACAATCAGATCCGTAGACAATGAGTGAGTTCTGTGAGGCAGTCAGGTTGACCCTATATAGAAAACCAAAAAGCTATAGGCATCCTAACTAGAGACAAGAACCTGTTAGAAAATAAAATGTAAAAGAAAAAGTCATGGAATAATCATATAATTTTTTAAAAGGATACAGAATATTTGAATTAATAAATGGAGAGACAAAACCAAGTTCTTGGATAGATAGATTTAATTGTGCAAAAATGTCAATTCTTTACAAATTTCTTTGTTAATTTAACTTACTACCAATAAAAGCCCCAATAAAATTTTAACATTTGAGTATGGCCAATCAATTATAATTTTGTAAAAGAACACTAATAACAGGAATTTTTAAAAAGCTATCAAAAATACTATACAGATACAGTAATTAAAATTGTATAACAGAGATACAGAAAAAAATTAATAAAAGAATAGGGAGTATAAAAATAGATAAATGTTGATGTATATGTAAAGGAATAAAGTATGTAAAGTATGCAAAAAGGTTACAATCATAGTAACAGGAGAAGGGTTTTTTTTAACAAATAGGGTCAGAGTATATGGATATCTATTTTGTCTATAGTTCCTTGACACCATATACAGAAATATATTTCTCACTAGTAAGTAATTAAATGTATAACATGTTACAATAAGTGTGTTGGATAATAGTTGCATAATCTTTCCATTTGAAATATCTAAGCATAACTTAAAACCTAAGTTATAAAATAAAGAAGTCAAATTTTATCAAATCTGATTTTATTAATAACTTCTGTCCAGCAAAAGACTTAAATAGGCTTAAGAATTCAAGTGCTTTCAGAAAAAATCATTAGTATCCATAATATAAAAAGAACTTCTTAAAAATATTGATAACTCATAGAAAAATGGGCAAAGATTATGAAGAGCAATTCAGAAAAGTCAATCAATAAAAGATGCTCAACCTTACTAATAATCAAATAATTTAGTATTAAAATACAAATTTATCAATTTGATAGAAATAATTAAGAATACAGTTATCCAGTAATTGGTATGTGTGCAAGTGTAAATGGATGCAAAAATTTTTAAAAGATTTTATTTATTTTTTATTTTTAGACAGAGGGAAAAGGAGAAAGAAAGAGAGGGAGAGAAACATCAATGTGTGGTTGCCTCTTGCATGCCCCTTACCAGGGACCTGGCCTGCAACCCAGGCATGTGTCCTGACTGGGAATCGAACTGGTGACCCTTTGGTTCACAGGGGGCATGCAATCCACTGAGCCACACCACCCAGGGCCTGATGCAAATTTTTAAGAGGAGTACATTTGCAATGTCTGTCTCTTTTACTCAGCAGTTCCATTCCTGAACTGCTTAATTGGTAAAAATATTTACATAGGTGCCCCCAAATTATATATAAGGATGTCGATTACTATATGTTTGGTAATAACGAAAAATCAGAAATGGTCTGAAGTTTCATCATTTGGGGACTGATTAAGTTAATTATGATGAACTTAAGCACCGAGCTGTGGCAAATGTGTACAAGAAGGTGAGGCACTGGGAGGAAACACCTGGCAGCACCATAGCTCTGTTTGAACATCACACTCCTGAATTCTGGAGCCTGAAGGTCATACTCTACTTGGATACTAAGAGAGAACTTGGAGATTTAGATTTAACTCTTTCATTTTAGAGATGAGGAATCCAATCCTGACACATGTTCGCCCATATTCTTTTTGAAGCCCTTGAGTGGAAACCCTGGCAAAACCTTCCTTATAAAGCAAATCCAACACTCTGAAAACTACTTGACATGTGGAGACTGGGAATGATGGTTGGAGTCAAAGGACTCAGAGTTGGATATAATGAGGACAAACCCTTAGCAGTGACTCAAGGTGCCCTGGCAGGAGGACTGCTGGGAAGCACTGCAGAAGAAAAGTACACAGTATTTGTGGGAATTGACTAATTGACAATCAAGGTCACTTCCGGCTCTGAGATCTCATGATTTTTTTGGTCTCAGTGGCTGGACTCCTATTTAGTACTTTGGGGAAACACAGATTTAGCTTGATCTCTTCAGATATTTGTAGGAAACTCTCTAGCTAACTTCTAGTATTTTCTTCTTCATGCTCCTAACTCTCCTTTAAAAAAAAAAAAAAGAAAGAACATTCTCCTATATTATGACTCCTTGATTCTTCATTTTTCTGTTGAACTTCCTGTGGTCACTTTGTAATCTTAAACCATGGAACCAAGAATTTAACGAAGAATTCCAGCTGTGGTCTGACTAATATGGAATATAATGAGATTTTTTACTTTCCTTGCTTGGGACATATAGTTCTTGTTTGTAAAGTCCTAAGCTACAATACTTCTTTGACTACCAATTTACATTGCTGAATCTTATTAGACTCACAGAAGTGATGCACTAAACCATTGTGAGGTTGCACACTGCACAACTCTAGGGGGCTCTGTTTATGACACATGATAGATTTATGTTTCTTATTATAATTTTCCAGCAGATGGCAGTAAAGTGTCTGAGGAAGGGGGTGCCATTTCTAATTCAAAGACCTTCCACGGTTAGCAATGACCCTGGCTCAGAGTCAACTTAAGCATGAAATGTTTTTAATATGAGTATATTGTCTTTATAATGGATTCTCCAATATTCATCTCTTCCTTTTGTTTTGTAACAAATCCCAGTTTTGTTCAAATATCTACCCCTCTCCCATGTTACCTTGGAGGAGGCAATCACTCAGCCACCCCCACTAGGGGTAGCTTTGAATTACTCTCAATCAGGGATTCTTAGCACTATTGACATTTGGGCAAGATAGTTCTTTGTTGTGGAGGCTGTCCTGTACTTTGTGGGATGTTTAATAGCACACCTGGACTCCCTTTGCTCACTAAATGCCAGTAGAGCATCCCCTTTCCCCAATTTTGGCAACTAATAATGTCCCCAGACATTGCCAAACACCCCTGGGAGCACATTATCCTCCCATGATTGTGGATACTAGCCAGAGTAGCTCAGAGAAGTAAAGCTTTCACAGCTGCAGCTACTTTTCCTTTTTTTTTTTTTTGTTATAGGAGATGATACATTGCCTTATAAATCTTGCATCAGGTATTTTGTTACTTGCAGCCAAAAGCATCCTCATCTAATACAATACTGCTAACTTACATCTACTCTTTCTGTGGTAATATTATTGTTCTTTTGTGCCTAAATTAGAAACTTATTACTACCTCTGTTTACTTTGCTGTTGCTAGCATTAACCCAAATTCGAGTCTACCAAGAGACTTTGGAATCACAATTTTGTCATCCAAACTATTAGCTACCCTCCCAATTTGGCATTGTTTGGGTAAGCATGTCATACATACTCTTGTCTGAGTTGCTGATAAAAAATATTTTATCAACATCTTTTAGGTATAGTTGTTTAGCTAGTTGCAAATTCACTGAATTTATTAGCCACCAACTCACATTTCTTTATCCCATTTACTAAGCTTTCCAAGGAGGCTTTGTCAAATGGCTTATGAAAGCTAGGAGGAGCCATACCCATAGTAATCCCTGACCCATAAGTCAAATAACCAAGTGGAGATAGACTAGGTTATTGGGTGTGAGCTAGTCATTCCTTGAGAACCCATGTTTATGCATAGTGATTTAGAAACTGTCTGCTTATTTGTCCATTCTAGTGTTTTGCTGGTAAGAGGTATCATAGTCTGCAATTCCCACATGCCATCCATCTTGCCTACATGAACAGTATTCAACACCTGTCAGTCTCCTGTGTTTTGTGGTCCATCTCTAGTTCTCCACAGACTCTTAAAGTTTATCAATAATGGTTTAGTAATCACATTTGCAATGATATTTGTTGCTCTCAGACTTAAATCATCCGAGACATGAATTCATTTAAAGTTACCTCTCATGTTGAAGAAGTTAAATAAAGAAGCCTATACATTTACTCAACCAAATACCATAGTTGCAAAGGAGTGTCTACTAACACACAGTGCTGATGGGCCTGATTAAGAAACACTGTTAAGTGTTGCCAGACTCCACCTCTGCATCCGAAACAAATAGCCAGGATGTTTGGTAAACTAAGGGGAAAAGAGACCCATCCCATGAGCATGAGAAGGATTCTGCTGAGAAGGGGAAATACAGAGAGATGAGTTAAGCTGGTAACCTCTACTAAATTGGATTGTGTTCCTTTCTCCCTTCCCCCGACCAGTCCCTTCCCCCAACTTACTTCTGCAGCCTCTAACCAGAGAGACCTTGTTGACAGGGAACCACAGTGAGAACAGGGCTCACTTAGCTGTTAGGAGTGAGCATTGCAGCAGATGCCAGCCCCTCAGAAATAACAAGGTCAACAAGAGGAGCAAAGAGACCACACACAGTGGTTCTCCTTGACAATGGGGAACTGGACGTCTCATCACAGGGCTGGATATATGCACCATGGAAGGACACTGACTTCTCAGTCTGCACCAGAATTTCATGGAACCCAGAGTCTGCTGCGGTGGAGGAACAAATCTGCAGGGGCTGTGGACCCCGGCCTAGGCTCTCAATTTTCATCTGTAGGTCCCATATAAGAGGGCTGGAGTCAGATTAATTGCGTTCAAATAATGGGTCCCCCAATTATTAGCTGTAGAACCTTGGGCAAATCACTTAACCTCTCTGAGTTTCATTCTCCTTGGGAAATGAGAGCTACTGTAACTTTTATACCATCTGCTTTGGGAACTTCCTCCTTGCAGAGGCTGTTGAGAAGAGAAGGCCAAGATGATCTGTGCTTGATCCGTAAAACAAGAATTGGCCCCGGGGTTTATATAGTCCTATGAAGAGACGTTGAAGTTGAAACAAAGGGTTCAAGTGATTTTCTTTGTTACTGGAGCTGAGTTCTTGGATTCATCCTTGGGCAATGGCTTTTCTGACTAAACAAAGCAAAGGCGGTGGATTCCAAAGGCCTACGTTTCTCTGCATAACAATTTTAACAGGTTGTCTTGAAAGAGAGCTATGGAGGTAAGGAGGGGTGGCCAGAGTTACACCTCTACAGAAACCCTCCTTTAAAGAAATGCCTTTCACAACTACTGGGTTAGGCTGTCTTTCTTGGCATAGTATGGCTTATTCTCGGAGGCATTTCTATGTTACTCTTCAAACATTTGGTCACAGATCTTAGAGGAGATCCTGAAGATGACAGAAAGTCTGTGGAGTTCTGGTCAGCACTGCTGCTGGAGGAAAGAGGAAAGTGGAATGGTTTTGGCTTGGTGTGAACTCTTGATAGCTCACAGATGGTATTTTTCAAGACCAAATAAGCTAGAGTTTGGGAAATATTTTGATTTGTAACTTTGGGTTCAAATATATTTTAAGGACCAAAGGGTATGACCTCATTCCTGTGGGTGGGTTTGTTTTCTTAATGAAAGCTAATTTCTCATTGTCACTCATACTTGCAAAAAGTTAATCATAAGACTAGAAAATAAGAACTTTTAGAAGGTGTGTCCTAGACTTAAGTGAGGAAAAACTGCCTCCTGTCTCTAGGCCTTGGGATATGACTTCATTGGATCTTTGGCTGCCACGCTCAAGACCACTTCCTTTGGGGTGAGCCTAGTGACAGGCAGCATACTAGGGCAAGGAATGGGGGCCAGCCTCTACCGCAGTGAAGTGGGCCAGAATCAAGAGAAAGAGGAGTGAAAGGACAATGCCAGCCCCATTTGCTATCATGGCACCATTTGTGGAGCAGGCCTATGACCTTGTTAAACATGGTTGCCATTGCATACTTCTGAGTGTGTCCCAAGGACTGGGAATTACTGGATGCAAGAACAGAACTAACCTTCCCTATAGCCACAGGCAGAAGATGAGGTTGGAACAAACTACAGCCTCAAGTTACAAGGCTCCAATAGCCCAGGGGCCACAGGATAACAATGTCCCAGCCCTTTTTTAATCCAATAAAAGCTCAAAGCCTCCACCCCTCAAGGCTGGTGAATCTCTCTACACCATCCCCTTCTCCTTTCTTGGAAAGTGAATAAAACTTTATTCTCTGTACTTTCTTCTCTTTGTGAATTCTTTCACAGCCTGCATCACCAACCACCCTAACAAGGAGGGCAACAGTGGGTCAGTGGGAAGGGGCCTGGGCCTGTTGAACTCAAGGCAGTCGTCAGTGATATTCAGCGTAAACCCACAGCGGAACTCAAGAGTTAAAGCTTTTATCCGTAGGTACAGTTTATAGGCTTAAGTTACTAACGCCTGTGGAAAGCTGTTGTTCCAGTAACTGGAATAGATGACCTATGTGACTCCAGAAGGTTGACAAGCATTGTGTTCTGGAGAGCGATTGTCACAAGCATTGTGTTGCAGGGAGGGAATGTCCTTGATGTAGCTAAGGAATTGTTGATCAGCAGATAAGGAAGTTCTGGGCTGTCACAGTGGAACTGCTGCTCATATCTGATCAGCCTTTTGTCTCATTTATTTATTTATTTATTTATTTATTTATTTATTTATTTCCGTTACCATTTGTCTCCCTTATACCTCCTCCCCCTTTTAACCACCACACTGTTGTCATGTCTATGAGTCTTTTTTCCTTTTTGCTTAATCCCTGTACCCCATAACCCCTCCCCAGAGTTTTTTTTCCAAACGCCTTATCTACTCTTTTCTTCTCCTTATAAAAAGGTCAGTTTGAGATGAGATGTTAAGGCACTTTTTAGGGTACATACCCACTGCCTTCTCAGATGGCTGGCATCTGAACGAAGTGCCCATAAAGATCCAATCCTTGTCTCTACATACTGGTTCTGGGAGTGTCAGGTAGCTCAAACTCTGATTTTTCTGGTTTGGAACCCTTTGTGTGCCAATTTCACCTGTCATAGCCTAGGCTTCAGCCAGCATGGGGTAAATTCTACTTCAGCAGAGGAATAGCAGGGGATACTATTGGGGAAAAGTTGGTTCAAGGAGGGCAGGAGCATCCTAAGGAATGCTGATCTTGAGCTTACAGAGGCCACATTCAAAAGAGCTAGCCAGAACCAGATGATGCCCTGAGGTGGGAAGAACACAGGCAGCATCTGATGACACCAAATTCCCCAGAAAGTGCAGATGGAGCTGGGAAGAGACAGGTGCTCAGATATCTATTAACCAGTGATTAAGAGAAGGTGTGTTTTCCTAAACTGGAAAAGTTTGAGATGTCAGGGTATGTAACTGTGTCCATTTCTACCTGCATGGCTTTGTGTAAATTACTGATCCTTTCAAGTCTCAGTTTCTCCTTCTGGGAAATGGGGATAGTACTAGCGATTACTTCATAGTGTTTTTAGGAAGATTAAATGCGCCATGCTAATAACCCAAGTCCTAGAAACTGTTGATATTGTCATTACTAACCTCAGGAGTGGTTAGAAAGAGGAATTTGTGCAGTAAGCAAAAACCCATTACACCTAATGGCCCGGAGAATTCATGCAAGGTGTATAGATGGAATTGTTCCGTAGAGAAGAGGCATTCTTAGCTCATCACTGACTCGAGATGACGAAACAATCCGGACCTGGGAGTCTGAGGTACTGGGGTCCCCGGAAGCTCTCGCTGCCTCTTTCTCTGCAAGCTACCAGAACTGGGTCCAGCACCAACATCTCAAGGCCTTGAATCTCACCTTCCCTAAGAAGAGTCACGTTGGCGGAAATCCATGTGCAGAACCCAGGGATAATTCAAAGAAGAGTGCTAACGCAGCGAGCGCTGCCAGCAGTGGACATTGAGGATTTAGTGCCAATGTGCCTCAGCCCTTCTCCTCAAGCTCGACTTCAGCAGAGGCAACAGCACAAGAGCTTCACTATAATTCTATCTGGGTCCCTCGTTAGACTGTCATGCCGGTACCGGGGTGTCTTGACACTGAACCTCCAAAGTCCTTCTCAGCCCATCCTTGCCTGCCCGCCTCCAACTCCTTCTAGACAGGCTTCCTGTGGTATTTCCTTGGGCATGTTGGCTCCTGCCATGGGGCCCCCCTTGCTGACCCCAGAGCTGTGGCCCACCCCCAGCCTTGGTGCCTTCCTTCTCAGGGTGACTGTTTTACTGAAGCTTCCCCGCATCTGTACCCCCGAATAGGCTGAGTTAGCAACGAAGTGCCTGTCTTTGGCACTCTATTAGTATATCATGCTTATCTCTTTCATAGCGTTCTGCACGGTCACCGGCCTGCTGGTCTTTCTCCTGCGGGAACGTGTGCTGTTTGGGGGGAACGGCCATGTCTTCCTTTGTTCCTATTCCTAGCTCAGTGTTTATTCCTACTTCTAGCGTAGTAAGCATTTTTTTAAATGTGAGTTAAACAAATTAATGGGTAAGTGAAATGTACTCCAGTATGGAGTAGTCAAAATAGAAAAGGTATTCACTCATAAATTTATTCATTGACTGAGCACCTCCTGAACTCCAGACACCCCTACCTGCCCTGGAGTCACACTGGTGAACAAGAGACCAGGCTCGGCCTCGGCGCATGCTCATTTCATCGCTGCGACAGGAGGTAAATGAGCAGATGGTGTGTTCTCAGGAGGCAATGTGTTATGAAAAATGAAACAAGTAAAGGTAAGGCAAGCCACAGTTATTGCACTGAGCATCTTAAAGGCATTTTTAAGACAAAAAAAACTTCAGTAAAAATGTTATAGGTATTAAATAAAATTGCAAAAAAAGGAAAAACAGTTTAATTATATTTTAGAAGCAAATAATGGAGCTCATAACCCTGGATTAAAACTTTTAAATACCTTAAATGACTAGAAAGAGGCAAAGTAACGAATTCATTTAATCTTTCATAAAATGACTACAGAGTTATTATTTGGTTTTTGTCTTTTAAAGACATTTAAATTCTTTATACACCTGCACAGGTAATTTTATGTGAAGTCAAGGATGTGTTGCTTTTGTTTTCTTTTTTTTTGCTTGGCACCTCGTTTCCCTTCTTGCCTCCCCTCCTCCTGCTATAGCACCCCATCTGCGTGGGTGCACTAGCGTGTTACCTTCCATAGTTTCCTCTATGCAAATGGTCATTCACATGTGCATGCATGCACACACGTACATGCTCATTTACATAATAAGAGTTTTTGTTTCTCTCTTTTTAAAAAAATTAAAATGTAAAGAACAGATATTATTTACCCTTTTCTACATCTTGCTCAATAAAACTTCATGTAAATTCCTCTAGTGCAAAAAGCATATTTCTAGTCCCATTTTTAAAAAGCAGCTGCATAATACTCCATGGCATGGTAAAACCGTATTTTCTCAGACATTTCCCTACTTAAAGGCATTAATTTTGCTTCCAATTTTTTTCCCACAGTAACAATGCTGCAGTAAATGTCCTTGAATATATATGCTTATGTACTGACGTTCTTAATATTATGGCTGGATTTCCAGCAATGAAATTATTAGGTTATATATATATACGCATGTATATATATACACACACACCCACATATGTATATGCAGTTTAATTTTATAGGTGTTTGCAGGTTGCTTTTCATAACAGCTGTAACATTTCACATGGCCATCAACACAATATGTTAGAGCTCCTTTTCCTCTCTACGTCCTCTAGAAAGAGAAGTTGTTGTGAAGTGACATTTCGTTATTCAATCTCTATTTCTCTGTCTATTAGTGATTACATTTTGTATTTGGGCTTCAGTGATTCAATGGATATAAATTTCAAGCAAACATTTTGTAGAAGTATAACATATAGGCAGAAACCCTATGCATCAGATCAATGAGCAAATCCTCGTAACCAGCATCCAGATAAAAAATAGAACCTTATCATCCTCTCAGAAGTCCCTTCAGGACGCCTACCTGTCACTAAGCTCTCTGTGACCAAGGGAAATCGCTATTTTGATTTCTATCACCATAAAGATGTTTTGCCTATTTTTGAGATTTATATAAGTGAATCACACCACCTTATTCTTTCCAATGTTATTTTGTGAGATTCTTTTGGATTGCACGAAGCAGTAACTCCTTTACTCTCTTTGATATAAAGGTTTACAGTATGTAAATAAATACACCATTTATCTGCTCAAGTGTTGATAAGCATTTGGGTTGTTTCCAAACTCAACTATTACGAACAGTGCTTCCATGAACATTTTGGTACATGTCACTCCTGTTGAGGATATGTCTAGCATCAGAATCGCTGGACCATAAGTATCCATTTGTTCACTTTCAGGAAATACTGATAAATATCTCCCGCCAACGAGTACTGCCCAAAGTGATCCTGACCGCTTTACACGCTTTACACTCCCTTAGTAGTGCTGGAAAGCTCTTGTTGATTTATAACCTTGCAAGCATTTTTGTCTTTGTAATTTTAGCCTGCTGGTATGTTTTTTAATTTGCATCTCCCTAATGACGAATGCTAGAACACACCTTTTCATATGTTTATCCACCATTTAGATATCCTCTTTGGTGACATGCCTATTCAAGTCTTTTACCCATTTCTCTACTGGTTTATCTTTCACGATTTATAAGAGTTCTGCGGTGTATATTCCAGACACATGCTCTTTGTCACCTTTGTCACCTGTATCTGTTTTAAATATCTGCCACTTTGTGGCTTGGCTTTTCTTTCTCTTGATGGTGTTTTTTCATGAATAGAAGTTTTTAATGTTAACGTAGTCTGATTTATCATTTTCCCCATTGTGCTTAGTTCTTCTTGTGTTCTATTTTGCAAATGTTTATCTACCTTAAGATCATAAAAACAGTTTCCTGTGCTATCTTCTAGAGCAATGATGGACAGATGTTAAGGGTCCTCACCATCCTCACCTCTTATTTGCATCCTTGTGTAGTCCTCTTCCCTTGGGTACAGAAAGGACCTGTGACTTGCTTCTAGCCAATAGAATACTGCGAAGGTGATGGTCACTTTCCCCTTGATGTTACCTAAGTTACAACAGCTCTCTTGCTAGAACACACTTCTCTCTGCTGGTTTTGAAGAAGCAAGCATCCATATTGTGAGCTTGCCAATGAGGAGAGCCATGTAGCAAAGAACTGAGGGCAACCTCTGGATGACGGCCAGAAAGAAACTGAAGTCCTCAGTTCCAAAGCCTTCAAGGAACTGAAAGCTGCCAATGATTGTGTGAGCTTGGCAGTGGATCCTTCTCTAGGTCAGTTTTCAGATGATCCATCCCTGGGCAATGCCTTCATTGCAGTCTTCCAGTGACCCAGATAAGCTGTGCTCAGACTTCCGGTTCACAGAAACTGTGACATAATACATGTGTTACTTCAAACCACTAACTTGGTGGTAATATTGTTATGAAGCAATAGATAATTAAAATATCAATCCCCCCTACCCCGAGGAGATGACATTTTCCCCCTCGTAACCACTACTTGTCCCCTTACTGGGCAACTTTAATACTACCTATGTACTTATACCTGTTTATGTAATATGAGGTCTGTCCAGAAGTTATCCAGACATGCAATATGAAAAATAGAGACTTATTGAAGAGGATACAAGATACATAGGACAATAATGCCACAGTCCCCTTCAAAGTAGGGACATTTGGACCTCACACAGTTCTCCCAATTACCATCAGCTGTACCGTCATATTTTCCTGAATCTCATCAACAGTCTGGAATCTCTTCCCTTTCAAAGGTGAATTTGTTTTGGGAAAAGCCAGAAGTTGCAGGGCCCCAAACCTGGGCTGTAGGGGGACTGAGTCACCCGGGTGATTCCATATTTCTCCAAAAAAGTAATGCATAAGCAGCCGTGTTGTCATGGTGAAGTTGCCAATCACCAGTTGCCCGTAGCTGTAGCCTTCTAAATCATCTGAATAGTTTCCATGGTGGAATGTTTAAGCTTAATACAAAATTTGATGCAGATTCGTTGCTCCACTTGCTCAGTCATTTTGAATATGATGGTTGTACTGTACACATGCTCACTCAGTGACATCTACAGCCCCCACTGACTGGTACAGTGAAATGGTCATTGTTCACACATGCATGTTCCAGTCCAATCTCCTTGGCTGCCAGGTTACACTGATGTTGTGCAAACTGTTCTCATTATATTGATAATGGCTGGACTTTTTCCAGACAGACCTCATATATGTTCATCTGTGCTTTCTACATAAAAACAACAGGGTTTTTCACCACCACCCCCTCAAAAACCAATGTTTACTCTCTGGAGGGCAGTATCACCTCTGTTGAGAATGCCTACAATGGCGTTGACCATCCACCTCTTTGTAAATAAAGTTTTATTGGAACACAGCCATGTTTGTGCTGCAATAGTAGAGTTGAGTAGTTGCAAGAGAGACCATATAGCCCTCAAAGCATTAAGTATTTACCCTCTGACCATTTACAGAAAATATTTGTCAACCACTATTTGTGAACTTTCACAGTTTTGTCTTTCATATTGAGATCTACAGTCCACCTGGAGTTTAATTTTTGCCTACGATGTTAGGTTAAGGCCAAGATTCTTTTCGTTTCCCCTTGTGGATTTTCAGCCTACCCAGCATTAGGTACTGAAAAGGCGACCCTTACCCCAGTGCATGGCAGTGTAACCTTTGTCTGAGTCCTGTGACTGTACATGTGTAGGTGTCTGTCGTATGGGACACAGCCTGGAGACAACTGATATCTACAGCATTGAGTTTTCTAATTCTTGGCATAGTATATACTTCCATTTATCTGTCTTTTGAAATTCTCTCAATTATATTTGTATTTTTCATGTAGAGGTCTTACACCTCTACATTATTAAGGCCTAGGTATTTGATTTTTTTCATAGTTTATAAGCAGTGTAATATAAAAATTTCTATTTGCTAATTGTATGCTGCTATTATAGAGAGATACAATTGATGTTTCTATATTAATTTTCCAATGACTTTGTTAAATCCATTATTAGTTGCAATACTTAACCTTCAAATTGTTCTAGATTTTCTGTGACCACAATCATGCAATTCATGAATAATGACATTTTTTATTTCTTCTTTTTAAATTTATTTTTAATTTCTTGCCTTAACACATTGACTAAAATCTTTAATAAACATTGAATAGAAGTAATAGCAGATAACTTTGTCTTATTCTTGATCTCAGAGGTAAGTTTTTAATATTTAATCATTAAGTATGATGTTTACTGTTTTTTATTTTTGTAGATATCATTTATCAGATAAAGGAACTTTTTTCTACTCCTTGTTGCTAACAAAATTTTTTTTTAAATTTTAAAGATTTTATTTATTTTATTTTTAGACAGAGGGGAAGAGAGGGAGAAACCATCAATGCGTGGTTGCCTCTTGCACACCCCCTACCGGGGACCTGGCCTGCAACCCAGGCCTGTGCCCTGACTGGGAACCAAACATGCGACCCTTTGGTTCACAGGTTGGCACTCAATCCACTGAGCCGCACCACCCAGGGCTTCAAAATTTAAAAATTTATTTTCTCATCAAAATATATCAAGTTTTATAAATGTTTTTTATACATCTACTGAGATGACCATTTAATTTTTCCTCTCAATTATAATTAATGTAGTAAATTATATCGAGTTTTTGAATGTTAAAACAACCTTTCACCTTGCATTCTTGGAATAAACTCAACTTAGTTTTTTATACACATCACTGGTTTCACTTTGCTCCTAATTTGTTTATTTTTGCATCTATCTTCATAAAACGAGTGGGAAAGTACTTTTTGTCATTCTTTGGAACAGTTTGTATAACATTGGTGTTATTTCTTCCTTAAATGTTTGGTGAAAACTCTGAACTAGAGCTTTCTTTGTGGGAAGGTTTCAAATTACAGATTCAATGTTTCAAATATATGTAGTACTATTCAGATGTTCTATTTCTTTTTATGTCTGCTTCGGTAAGTTATATTTATCTAGCAAAATGTGTGTTCAATTGGAATTAAAAATTTTTGGCATAAAGTTATTCATAATTCCTTTGTCCTTATACTTAAGTTTTTTAATGCCTAAAGAAGCTGCAATAAAATACTCCTTTAATTATGGAATTAATAATATGTGTTCCACACTTTTTATAAATAAGTTCTGCTAATGATTTATCAATTTTTATTACTTTTCAAAGAATAAACTCTTGCTTCTCTTCTCTATTGTATATTTCCTTTCTCTTTCATTGATTTGTTCTGTCATCTTTATATTTCTTTTGTTTTACTTTTTGTATTTTTTTTTTCTTTTTCTAGATGCTTGAGATACTTAGTAAACTTTCAGTCTTTCTTCTTTTCTAATATATACTTTAAGACTATCAATTTCCCTTAGCACAATTTTAGCTGTATCCTACAAACTGCTGTTCTATTTTCATTACAGTTTTTTTTTTTTTTCTGGTTTTCATTGTTACTTCTTTATTCATCTGTGAGTTATCTGGATGCACATAACTGAATTTCCTAGAATTTAGGGGCTTTTTCTAGTTCTCTTTCTGTTATTGATTTTTAACTTAATTCCAATTTAGTCAAGAATGCACTCAGTTTTATTTATTTATTTATTTTGAAATTTTTTGAGGCCTGCTTTATAACCCAGCATCTTAAGAAAATATTCCATATTAGCCTTAGCTGGTATTGCTCAGTGGACTGAGTGCTGGCCTGTGAACCAAAAGCCTCTGGTTCGATTCCCAGTCAGGGCACATGCCTGGGTTGTGTGCCAGGTCCCCAGTTGGGGATGTGCAAGAGGCAACCACACACTGATGTTTCTCTCCCTCTCTTTCTCACTTCCTTCCTCACTCTGTAAAAATAAACAAATACAATCTAAAAAAAAGAGAAAATATTCCATACTAGCTTTAGTGTATGTGCTGCTGAAACAAGCACCCATATCATCTTCAGAAAATGTGGATTCTGAAATTCATTGGCATATCAATTAGGTCATATTTGTTAATCATGTTTTTCAAATTTTTTAAATTTTTATTGATTTTTATCTATTTTTTCTATCAGTTACTGAAAGAGATGTGCTAAATTTTTCAACTCACAGTTGGCATTGCTTATTTCTCATTTTGGTTTCTTAATTTCTGTCTCATATATTTTGAGATTAATTATTAGATGTTTACAAATTTAGAATTATTGTGTCTTGCTGCTGTGTTGACCCTTTCATTATTATTAAATATCTGTCTAGTAGTTGTTTTGGCCCCACAGTCCATTTATTGTTGTTGTATAACTACACCAGCTTTCTTCTAGTAAAGTTGTATAGTATATCATTTTCTATCATTTTACTTTCAATATTCCTTTGTCCTTATGCTTAAGTTCTGTCTCTTGTTTTAAAAAAATGTTGCCGTTGTTATTGCTGCTGCTATTGTTTTAATTTGGTCTCACAATCTTTGACCTTTGATTAGAGTTTTTAGTCCACTTACATTTAATCTAATTACTGATATTGGAGTATATGTCTACCATGTTATTTGTTTTATTCTCATGCATACTCTTCTGCTTTTGTTTACTCAACTTTATTGCCTTCTTTGCATTAAGAAGTATTTTTAAAATTCTATTTTCTCTTTACTAGCTTACTGGATATGCATTCTTTTAATATTTTTTAGCATCTATGAAATCAGCATAGATACAGAAGATTACCACATAAACTACCAATAGAGATTACTATCTATATTATTGATATATTTCAGGCAATGTAAGCACCCTAAAGACCTCCTCTCCAGGCTTTTGTCTTGTTGTTCCAATGTGTTTTAATTTCATATATTTTTTTATAACCCATGAGACTTTATTATTATTATGTAGTTAATATTCATTTAGATTAATTCCCATATTTATTCCTTTGAAGGTACTATGTCTTCCCACTCAGAAGCTTTTAAGGTTTTTCCCTTTGATTTTATTCTTAGCAGTTATGGTATGATGTGGATAGGTGTGTGTTTTCTTTGCAGTTTTAATTTCTGGAGTTCATAGTGATTCTTTACCTTTTTTGGTCACTTTTCTTCAAATAGTGCTTCTGCTTCATTCTCTTTTGCCTCTGGGTCTCTAATTACATGTATAGTATGTCTTTGCATTAGGTTCCATATCCCTTATATTCTTTTCAGTATATTCTATACTTTTTTTTTCTCTCCAGGATTTAATCCTCATGGATTTTTTATACTCATATATCTTTCATTGTACTAATCCTCTTTTCATTTTGGCTCAATCTAGTTGTAAGCATATCTATTTAATTTTTAATTTCAGTTATTGCATTTTCCCATTCTGAGAAGTGTTGTAGTGTATGTCGCTATAATAATAACTAAAACATAAAAGTGGAAGGATAAAGGGACCTATGTGATGGTAATGTTTCTACATTTTATTTGAAATAGTAAAATATTAATTATAAGAAAACAATGAAAAGTTAACTAGGTGTATTGTAACCTTACAGGAACTACAAAAGAAACAACACAAAAAAGATATATTCAAAGCAAAATAGGTGCATTAAAATGGAGTACTGAAAATTCAAAAGAAGACAGGAAAGGGACAAAGAGAAACAAAAAAATGAGGAAATAAGCAGAAAATGAATGATAAATGTTAAATACCAACATATCAATAATCACATGAGATGTAAGTGGTCTAAATATACCAATTAAAATGCAGAAATTATAAAATGATTAAAAAACAAGTGTTATGTACAAATTATTCACTTCAATTATAATAATATAAAAGTACAAATAATGTAGTATAATAATAAATAAATGATACATAGATATACACATGTATTTTTATGATAAATATATGTGATAAATAATGAATAAATAAATAAAATGGATAATAATGTGGGTTAAAAGCAGAAAAGTGGGGAAGATAATCCAAGTAAATATTAGTCAAGAGAAACACTGGAATGGCTTTAGTAATATCAGGTGAAGTAGGGCCTCAGAACAAAAAAGTTACCAGAGATTGAAAGCAACATTATATGATGATAAAAGTATATAATGATAAAATGCATATGTACTCGGCAACAAAGTTTCAAAGTACAGAAAGCAAGAAGGAATGGACATAAAAAGAGAAACACAAATTCAAAATTATGGTAGGATAGAACTGAGTAACTGATAGAACTGGCAAGCGGAAAAATCACATAAAACTGAACGACACCATCATCTGTACTTAATTAACATTTACAGAACATGCCACCCAATAAGAGCAGAGGTTATATTCTTCTCAAGTGTCTATCAAGAATTCACTAAGATAGACTTATTATAGGTCATATAATAAGTCATAAAAAATGTAAAAGAACTGAGGTCATACAAAGTATATCATCTAGCAAAAATGGAATTTACTAGAAATTAATACTAGAAAGATAATAAGGAAATCTCTGAATACATGGGAATTAAACATTACTTCTACCTAAGTAACACATGGGTCAAAAAGGTATCAAGGAATGTTAGAAAATATTTTGAAATGAAAAAGATGAAAATAACCTAATAATTTATAGAATACCCCTAAAGAAGTAGAGGGCAATTTATTGTGTTATAAATTCACTGTTTATGTTACAAAAAAAGAAAGTTCTTAAATCAACAACCCACAATTGCAGATTTGAGAGACTAAAAAAATCACAGCAAACTAAGCCTAATGAAAGCTAAAATAAAGTCATGATAATGAATAGAGAAGATATCAATGAAACTTAGAACAAAAAAATCAATAGAACCAAAAGCTGGTTCTTTATAATATCAATAAAATTGATAAAATTAATAGAATATCAGCAAAACTAACAAAGAAAAAAGATGACACAAATTACTGATATCAGTGATAAAAAGGGTATAACACCACAGAAGTTGCAGTCATTAAAAGGTAATAAGTAAATAACTCCTAACACATACATCCAATAACTTCAATGAAATAAAATTATTGAAAATCAAAAACTACCAAAATTCAAACAAGATTGAATAATCTAAAATGTTCTATAACTATTAAATGAATTAAATTTTAGTTAAAAATTTTCTGAAAGGAAATATCAAAGCCCAAATAATTTTACTTGTAAATTCTACTAAATATTTAAAGAAGAAATAACATCAATATTAAAAATTCAACTACAGAAAACAGAAGAGGAGGGAACCCTTTCCAACTTGTTTTATAAATTCGCATTACTATATATTAAAACCAAAGTAAGTATAGAAAAAAGAGAAAAAAGTAAACTATAGATTAATATATAGATTAATATTTCTCATGAACATAGAAACAAAAATATTTAACAAAATATTAGCCGACTGAACCCAGCAATACATAAAAAAAAATAATACAGCGTGACCAGATTGAGTTTATCCCAGAGTTTATGCAAATTAGTTCAATATTTGAAAATCAATCAAATCATTGACTGCTGGTAGAAATGTAAAATGGTGCAGCCACTTTGGAAAACAATTTGGCAGTTCCTCAATAAGTTAAACATATGTTTACATGGAAATTTGTGCACAATATTTATAGCAACATTATTTATGATTGCCAAAAATTGGAAACAACCCAAATGTCCATCAACAGGTGAGTGGATAGACAAAATGTGGCCTGTCTATATAATGGAAGATTACTCAGCCATCAGAAGGAATGAAGTACTGATACACACTCCAACACGAATGGACCATGAATGCTAAGTGAAAAAAACCAATTCCAAAGGACCGCATGTTGTAACTTCATTCATGTGAAAGTCCAAAACAGGGAAGTCCACAGAGACAGAAAGTAGACAAGTGGTTGCTTAGGTCTGGGAGTATGGAGATGGTAGCTGAAAGTGAGCAATTTCTTTCTGAGGCCAGAAAAATATTCTGAAAACAACTGTGTAGATGGTTGCACATGTATGTGAATATACTAAAAGTCATTAAAATTGTAGACTTTCAATTGGTGAGTTGAAGCATCAAGAAACTGTGTTTCATTAAAACTGTTACAAATGAAAAGCAAAGGAACTGGGATAGCCAAAACAATTTTGAAAAGGAAGAATAAAGTGAGAGGAATCACAGCACCTAATTTAAAAATTTACTATAAAGCTACAGTAGTCATCTCTCTGATAGCTAATGATACTGAGCATCTTTTCATGTGTCTCTGGATCTTCTCCTTGGAGAAGTGTCTGTTCAAGTCCTTTGCTCGTTTTTTAATTGGGTTGCTTGTCTTCTTAGAGTAGAGTCATGTAAGTTCTTTATATATCTTGGAGATTAAACCCTTGTCTGAGGTATCATTGGAAAATGTTTTCCCATATAGTCGGTTCTCTTTTTATTTTAATACTGTTTTCTTTAGCCGTGCAGAAGCTTTTTATTTTGATGAGATCCCATTTGTTTATTCTTTCCTTTATGTCTCTTGCTCTAGGGAGCATATCAGTGAAAATATTGCTTTGTAGAATATCTGAGATTTTCCCCGTATGTTCTCCTGAAGGACTTCTATGGTGTTGTGACTTATATTTAAGTCTTTTATCCATCTCAAGTTTATTTTTGTGCGTGGTGTAGGTTGGTGGTCAAGTTTCATTTTTTGCATGTAGCTGTCTAGATCTCCCAACACCATTTACTGAAGAGGCTATTTTTACTCCATTTTATGCTTCTGTCCCCTTTGTGAAATATTAATTGACCATAGAGACTTGGGTTTATTTCCAAGCTCTCTATTCTGTTCCATTGATCTCCACATAGCAATTCTATGCTTAACTTGCTGAGGAATAGCTAAACTATTTTATATAGCTGCTGCACCATTTTACATTCCCCCAGCAATGTATGAGGGTTCAGATTTCTCCAAGTCTTCATCAGCTCTTGTTACTTTCCATTTTTGTTTGGTTTTGTTTTACTATGGGCATCTTAGTGGGTTCAAAGTGGTGTCTCATTGTGACTTTGGTTTGTTTTTTCCAAGTGACTAGTGATTTTGAGCACCTTTTTATGTTTTTAGGCCATTTGTAAATATTCCTTAGAAGAATGTTTTTTCAGATCCTTTGCCCAATTTGAAATTGTTGTCTTTTCATTATTGAGTTGTGATGTGAGAGTTTTCCTATGTATCATGGATATTGTTCTTTTATCAGATATATGCTTTATAAATATTTTTTCCATTCTATGGGTTGTCTTTTCACTTGCGTTATAGTGTCCTTTGATTCACGAAATTTTTAATTTTGTTAGAGTTCAATTTATATATATATATATATATATTTTGTTCTATTGCTCATGTTTTTGCTGTCATATCTATAAAACCAAGGTCATGGATATTTATACTCATCTTCTAAAAATTCTGTAGTTTTAGCTCTTATGTTTATATTTAGGACTTTGGTCCATTTTGAGTTCATTTTTATATATGATGTGAACTTGGTAAATTGATTTTTGACAAAACTGCAAAAGCGCATCAGTGAAGAAAGGATAGTCTTCTCAACTAAAGGTCTGGTAACAATATGACCCTCATATGTGAAAAATCAACCTCAAACTACACCTCAATTCATAAATTAGCTGACAGAGAAACTTGGAGAGAACACCAGAATCCAGAGTTGTTTTGGGGTCAAAAGACAAATAGATGGAGAAGGCATCACTCTCTGCCTTTTTACGTGGAACCCACAAAGCTTTGTTAACCTCCCAACGGCTGGATCCTCAGAGGCACACAGAATGTGCACTTTCTTACAGATAGTGGGGGCTCACGCTCGACAATAGCCATGACAGCTTAACCATTTTAAAGGATAGACTCACTTCTCATGGCCCCCAAAGTAGCCATCTGCGAGAGAGCCCAAGAAAATACAAACGTGGAGCCTAATAATAACAACCCAATGATACTTAGCAAATGAACACATTCCCTAACCCAATTAATTTCTTACTATCCTTGAGAAGTATGAAATCAATCCAAAACTTCTATAATTCCTTCCTCCTATTGCCTGCCCTCAGTATGCAAAGAAGAGAAATGGGGAATGCAATTTTCTTTGAACCAAGACAGTCGCTGGGACGGCGCTGGCAACGGCGTGTTAGTCACGAATGCTTGACTTCGTGCATGATGTATCTTAGTCTTCCAAGACCCCTCTCTCTGACAGCAGGAGGCTGAGTTCTTGTACTTCCTATTACTCACAAATCCTCAGAGCTGAGGGCTCCTGGCTATTCCTCAGAGCTGAAGAATGAATTCCAGCCACAAACAACAGTTGCTGTGATGACAAGGTGTTACAGTTTCTCTCTTTGTTTCCCCAAAGCACACTGGTTCTAGAGGACATGAGCCAATTAGGCCTGTGTACGAGTTTGCTCTTGGCCCGGTTAGGAGTTTCTTTTCTTTTCATTCATCTTCAGAAGATTGACATGAGGGAAACATTGGCTTTGGAGCCAGATGATGACGCCCTGGTTCAAACCCTGATCTAGTCAGGGTTTTAACTGTATGACTGTGAGCAAGTCTCTTAAGCAAACTGAGCCTCAGACTCCTCATGAGTAATAACAAAGATAATAGCACTCGGTTTGCAAGATTATTGGCAGGATTAAATGCAATAATGTAGATGAAAATATATAGTAGGTGCTTTCTCCTTCTCTTTAAATGGATGACTGAAATTCTGCCCCTTGGTATCTGTGGTACGTAGTTAGGAATTAGGCTTGGTATAACACTCAAAACAACCGTGATTTAAGTTTGAGAGAAGTTATGTCTTTTCCATCTAGTGTCTGGAATAAGAAATCCAGGTGGTACAGGTGGTCTATTGTTCCAGCATCACTGTGGTCCAGGTGACTCCCCACATTCATGCTCCACCTACAAGGTACAGGAACAGGAAATGAAGGTTCATGCTCCTTCCTTCAGGGAAGTGACCGATATTGGTTACATCACTTTCCTGCACATCCCTTTGGCCAGATCTTAGTCCCATGGCCATCCTCGCTACAAGGAAGCTGGGAAATGTAGTCTTTATTCCAAACAGTCATGTGCCCAGATGATAACTGAGGGTTCTACTATTGTAGATGAGAGGATCATGGATATTAGGTGGCAACTTGTAGTCTTTGTCCAGTATCTACATATTTTCTCCTTACCCTTAGCTCACAGTTAAAATTTGCAAGCATAAGTGCAAGCTATGCAGATAATAAGTAAAATCAAATTACTCTTACACCATTAGAAGAAAATGCATAGACTAACTTACATTGGAGAAACATGCGAACGGGAAATCAGAAAAAGGAGAATTAAAGACAAAGGGGATCCCAAAAGTTCAGTTTCTAATGATGAGGGTTAAAATGCATGGGGACATTTTAACAGGAAGGAATATTCGCGCGGCACACCTTCCGCATTCTCTTTCAGGTCCACTCTTCCTCCATCTGCTCATTGCTCTGGGCCCCAGCGGGCTGCCTTGTAGGGACCGCACTAATAGCTCCCTTTCCCTCTGCTCACTCTTGGGTTTGGCCAATGGAGAGCACCAGCAGGAGACTGGGGAGAAGTTGGACATTGGGGGCAGGGAACTTAGTTCCCTAGCATCCTGCCTGCAAGGTTGTCACAGGTTGGCTCTGTCCCTCCCCTGAGGTCACAGTTCCTACAGGCGTTTCTTGCTTCCAGGTTTGTATCTGCTCTCACCTTTGCCCCTCACAGCCTAAGGAAGGTGATGGTCCCCTGGCCGTAGGGTATTGTACTACCACTGTGGTTTCACTGCCCCAGAACCACACCTTTGCACATAGTCCCTTTATCAAACCCTCCTCAAATCACCCACTTGGAGTGGGCCATCTGTTTCCTTTCACAACCCAATCAATAGCTCCAAACACTATTGCATCAAAAGTCACAAAGCAAAACCTACTAGAATTGTAGAAAGAGATTTACAAAAGCAAACTTTCTTGAGATATTTTTAACCAATCACTATCCATCTAAACAGTTAAATCAGTAATGTAAAGTTTGCATCCTAGATAAAAACACTATATCCTATTTTCCAATGCCCATGGGCAATTTAGAACATTGAACAAAATCTCCAACATCTCCAACTAATATGGTAAAAAATAATATTTTTTAAACACAAGGAGCTTGCAAACAAAGTTGTGAAAGTTTAATAAGCACATTACAAATTTTTAACATGGCTGGTAGTCAAAATATGCAAATTGAAATGTCTTTTTTTTAGACTATCAAAGTAACAAAGATTGAAAAAAATAGTGCTTGCAAGAGTGTGATATGACACTGTTACTCACAGCTGGTGGGAGTATGAACTGATAAAAGTTTTCTGGAAAGAAATTTGTTCTTCCCAGACAGCAAGACTCAAATATTTGGAATCATCAAGAGTCTTATAAAGATTTATATTCTTTCAACCAGTAATTCTACTTCTAGGAATTTATTACAAAGAAATAAAAATATGATGCAGATGTTTTTAAGGATGCATCGCACACATTATTTATAAGAGCAAAATGGGAGTTGTCTAGATAATTGACAATAGTTGATGGTTGCATTATGGTACGTGAATCTATGGAAAAACACACAGGCATTAAAATAGGAATTTCAAAAAATAAATGAAATGGGACAAAAATCTCCAAATAATATTAACTTATCATAACAGGATATAAAACTATTTTCTTTCCATTGTATGTCATCCCTTGCAGACAGATTTCTCCTTCGGTTCCCAGACTTTCAACTTACAAATCATCTGACCTGTGCCCTGAATCTTCTCTCATTCATCTCTCTTACATCACTTATCCCTTGATGCTCAGGCTTTCTGGTGTGTGTTCAAAGCTCTTGTTGAGTACACCAGAGGGGCTGTTGAGTCTTTCCAACATTCCTCCTCCACCTTCCCTCTTCCAAAAAGAAATAATTTCCTCGCCTGGCTGGTGTGGCTCCAGTGGATTGAGTTCCAGCCTGTGAACCAAAAATGTCATGCCACTAGTTCGATTCCCAGTCAGGGCACATGCCTGGGTTGCAGGCCAGGTCCCCATTTAGGGATGTACAAGAGGCAACCACACACTGATGTTTCTCTCCCTCTCTTTCTCCCTCCCATCCTCTCTCTCTAATGATAAAATAAATAAAATCTTTATTTAAAAATAAATATTTCTAAAACACTTTTTAAAAAGGAAAAAAGACACAATTTCTTTATCATACTCAAATTATATCTTGCAGTCTATAGCATTTGGGTCAGGTATGGGGATGTGATGCAAGCTAGCCAATTAAACCCCTCCCTGGGCCAGCCCTTTTCCCTCTCAAGCCAAGAGCTATAAGAAGAGTTTGGAATACCCCGGTGGTCATGTCCCCCATCATATATGAAGACCAGTCTGACAGAATAAAGCTCACACACAAAGAAGAGGAATGCATGAAAGAAACAGTCCGGGTGGTATTTGGTGCCTTGATCCAGCCGTCCCTAAAGGCCAGTTCCACCCCTATTTTCCCTGTGCGTTGGCTGCATGAATTTCTGCTTTACTGCTTTGAGTTAGTTCAAAATGAATTCCTGTCACTTCCAACCAAGTGTTCTAATGTAACCATTGCAGGCCTCTCAGAGTCACCATGATTTCACATCGCACTAGCCTTTGCACTCCTCTCTCAGAAAGCTGTGTTACCCATCTTCACACTCTCAACACACATCTCCTTGCACACGCGCAGATGCTCTGGACTGGGGATAGAGCCTGATTTCTACTTCTGTCTCTGCCAGCAAAAGCTGTGTGAACTTGGGGACAGCCTTTAACCTATCTGGGTCTCGGTTTCTTCATTTATAAAATGATGGCAATAGATGAGAGGGGGTCTAAAATGCCTTTGACCTCTAACAGTTCATGATTTTATGGTTCTAAATCCTGCATCTCCAGGTTGACTCCGCCAAGGCTCTGGCCCTAAATCTGCCTACCTAGCATTTCCAGTTGCATGTCCCACCATTATCTCGAAGTGAACAACCCTGACTCTTTCCTCATTTCTCCCCAGAGCCTGGGTTTTTTGTATCTTCAATGGGACCACTGTTTTTCCAGACACCAAGACTCAAATATTTGGAATCATTTCTAACTGCTTACGTGCTTTCCTCACAAATGCTTAAATGGTCACCAATGACCCTTATTTGTTCTTTGAAAAATTCTTAGAGCCAACCACACTTGGGTTCTTATTGCTGTTTCTTAAGCTACATCTAGATCTCTCTCAGTCTATCTGTGTCTCTCACATATATCTATGATATAATCTGTGTCTGCACTTGTACCTGACTCTGTCCCTGTCCACATCTATATTTATATCCTCAATTTCTATCCCAACCTCCAGGCCTATGCCTTCAAATACATACTGAAAAATTTTACCTGGATATCTCTCAGCATCTCAAACTCATTCTCCTCTCTTCAAAGGGCTACTTTTTCTGCATTATATGTCTTGAGTAGAGTTGTCACTTGAATTCCCAAGCCATAACCTTGACCATAACCTTATCTCTTCCTCTAATTCCCTCTGCTTTAACCCAAAAATGGCTCTGAAACCCTCCCCCTAATCCCTCAGACCCACCTCCTCCGGTTGCCCTAGTTCAGACTTCTGTTATCTCTCACTGAACTGCTGCAGTCTCCTCTTTTATCTTTTTTTAAAATTTGATCTTTACTGTATTTTCTTCCATGACCCTAAGCAGTCCCCTTAGCCGTGGCCTCTTAACAACACCACTGCCCCAATTCTCCGCCCACCCTCCCTATTCTTTGCATTGATGTTAGTGTGTCCTTTTCAGGGAACTAAACCAACCAAGCCTGTCCACTGCTTGGCAACTTTCAAGGCTCACCCTTTTCCTACCAGGTCATATTCAAAGGTCTTAAACATGGCCTGGCATGATAAACATGATAAAAAGAGGGTGTCTTCAGGGAAGATTATTCCAAATGGTTTTATATAAAGCTCCCAAGAGAACTTTATAACGAGGATGCTCAGGGTCAAAGATTGGTCTGCAGTGCCAGAGGTGTAGTCTGCTTTCTCTCCTGGATTCAGCGGTCACTTTCACTGGGTTGGCAAGTTGGGTAAACCTGGAGATATCCCCACGCTGGGGTGGGCCTCCTGGGTCACCGCTGCACATTGTACCTCCCTCTTCTTCTTCCCTGATCAGGAGTGCTCAGGACTGGCTTTCCTCACACAGCGAGAGCTGCAGGACCTGAAGCTGACTAACCTGGAGAGGAGGTCACCCAGCATGGCCAGTGGAGACCTGCCTCAACTCTGCACCTGAGACAGAGTGTCCACTGGGAACAAAGACCTCTTCCCCTTATTTTGTCTTCTATTTGTATATTCCTTCCGGGGGGGGGGATTTTGGGAAAAGTTTATTATTGAAAGCTATATTTGGGAGCCACACCTGGGCCATTTGTGTCTCTATGAATATCAATCAGTATGCTGTTCTGATGCAACTCAAAACCCCATAATTGCTTTTTGTCATACAAAGCAGGAAAAATAAGGAAGGATGGAAACATGTTTTCTGACAGATGGTATCTGGGAACAGATGACAGGCAGAAGACAGGTCAGTCAACTCCTACTGAAAGAAAAAAATTGGCTTTCTCTGCCCGAGACAGAGATCTCCATTCTTGGAAGTATAGAACAAATGTGGTTAGGAAGGAATGTGAATATAAAAATAGAAGTAGGTGGTAAGACTGCAATTTATTGCTTTTGAAAATACTTAATGGCGATTTTTAAACTTTAAAGGACAGTTTGAAACTTGAATGTAAAAAGGAGGAAAAGTCACTCATATTCCCACCAGCCAGAGATAAACCTTTGTTAACATTTATATCTTGTTCCTTCCATTCCCTTTTGTTTTAACCATGCATACATTTCTCTTCTATTTATTTTATAAATTGCAGTCTCAACATACACAAAATTTTGCATTCTGCTTTTACAAGAACATTACAGAATAATCACATTTATGTTTTATTGCACAGCCCCTATAAGCCTTTGTTAATTCAACAAAACATTTATCAAACACCCGCAGTGCCTAGGTGTGGGCTGGTCACAGTGAGGCCCCTTCTCTCATGGTGTTCACAAGCCAGTGAGGCACAGGAACAGGCAAGCCTGCAGGTATCTGAGCGTGAGACAGAGCAAAGAGAGGATCTAATACAGGATCTGGGGGAGCACGTGGGAAGGGCCCAGATGTCTGTGGGGTGGGTGTCATAGAAGCTTCCTGGAGGAGGAGGTGTCTAAGCTGAGTTCTAGAGAGCGAGTAAGAATTGGCCAGGAAAGGAATGTGAGGGGCAAAGGGTGGCATCTTGGGGTCTAGAAGAGAGTGAGAGCATGAGGAACTAAAGAAAGTTCTATCTAGCGAGGATCTGGAAATCTGGGGTGAGCATAGGAGGAGGGCAAGCTCTATAAGAGGGAGGAGCAAGAGAGGGAAGTGGTGTGGTAGGCAGAGGCATGATGGGCCCTGTCAGCCTGCCCAGGAGTCTGAACACTATCTGAAGGAAGTGGGGAGTCGGGAGCACTTTAAGAAAGGGACTGACAGGTTAGAGTTGCACTTTGGAAAGACTGCTTAAGTTATACGGTGAAGGACACCTCAGAATGAGGTGAGAATAGTGTCAAGGAGACTGATTAGAAAACTCAACAGTAATTCAGGTGAGAGTTGATGGATCTCTAAATATTCTCTGCTTTCAGCCCTGGTCACCATCACGTGTAGAGGAAACAGCTTTCCACAGACCTCTCGGCTGACTTTTCTCAGGGTGCACTCCTGGCTGGACGCACCTGGCCTCAGGGGACTGCTTCATAACTTTTTTCTGATCTTCCAGTTCCCCCTTGAGGTCTTCCACTCTCCTAGTTTTCCCCAGAATTGTGTAATATCTTATTCCTGTACTACATCCCCCATTTCTTAATACTTACCATGTCCCTGCTTCCTGACTTAACCCCGAGAAATGCAGCCGCTTTAGCTCCCGGTCACACTGGCCTGTTACTGTGTTTACCCTTCTCCTGCATGAAACGACCTTGTTGTCTTCTGCTGAGTTTGTCTTTACTACATTGTTGACCCCCAAGAGCAGGGACTTATCTGTTTTATTCTAGAAAACAGTGATTGGAAAATGGTGGAGCTCAATCTGTTGAGTGAGTCCATGAATGAATGAATTAATGAATGAATGAATCTATAGGTCCAAAGCTCAGGAGAGATCTGGGCTGTAGATAAAGATGCTACTCACTGAAGCCATGGAAGTGGGCAAGATCACATGGGGAAGAGTGTGGAGTGAGATGGAAAAAAGAGAAGTCAAAACAGAATTCAGAAGAGGAACGATGGAGAAGGAGAAGCTACAGCCAGAGGGTAGGAGCCAACTAATGTCTGCTTTGCTGAGAAAGGAAAGGAGAAGGAGCATTTCAGGATGGAGAGACAGGACTTCTGGCCAAGATGGAGGTGTAGGTAAATACACTTTGCCTCCTCATACAACCAAAAGAAAGACAACAACAAATAAAAAAAAAAAAAACAAAAAAATACCCAGAACTGCCAGAAAAATTGATCTGTGTGGAAATCCAACAACCAAGGAGTTAAAGAAGAAGCATTCATTCAGACTGGTGGGAGGGGTGGAGACAGGCACCTGGCGATGAGAGGACACTTGGAAAGGCATAGGCTGGAGGACTAGGCAGGTGAGGTGGCAGCTGGCAGGCAGGGTGGCCCCACATTTGTGTGCAGATAAACCAAGAGGAACAACTGGGGAGCAAGAAAGACCACACAACCCAGGCTTCCAGTGCGGGAAATAAAGCCTCAAAACCTCTGATTGAAAAAACCTGTGGGGGTTCAGGCAGCAGGAGAAACAGCCTCACAGGAGAGTTCATTGGAGAGAACCACAGTGTCCTAGAATGTACCCACGCACCCAGGAATCATCTCCAGAAGGATCCAATTTGCTTGTGGGTAGTGGAACAACTGGCTGAAAGCCAGCTGAGAGCTGAGCAAGCAGCATTGTTCCCTCTCTGACCCCTCCTCACATACAGTGCCACAAGACAGCAATGTGGGTTGCCCCGCCCACCCCAGCAAATGCCTAAGGTTCCTCCCCTTACTACATAACAGGCACATGAAGACAAAAAAAAAAAAAAAAAAAAAAAAAAAAAAAAAAAAAAAAAAAAAAAAAAAGGCCCAAATGAAAGAACAGATCAAAACTCCAGAAAAAACTACAACTAAGTGATGAACAGATAGCCAGCCTGTCAGATGCACGGTTCAAAACACTGGTAAAAGATGCTCACAGAAATGGCTGAGAATGGCTGCAAAATGGAAGAAAAAGTGAAGGCTATGCAAAGTGAAATAAAGGAAAATGTACAGGGAACCAAGAGTGATGAGAAGGAAACCAAGACTCACATCAATGATTTGGACCAGAAGTAAGAAATAAACATTCAACCAGAACAGAATGAAGAAACAAGAATTCAGAAAAATGAGGAAAGGCTTCAATAATTATTTGTTTTCAAATAAAAAAAAATTATTTGAAGGAAGTTCTCCTCCATGGAGAGCTTCCCTAATCTGGCAAAGGAAACAGACTTCCAGAAAGTCCGGGAAGCTCAGAGAGCCCCAGAGAAGTTGGATCAAGAAAGTACACACCAAAGCACATCATAATTATATTACCCAAGGTTAATAATAAGTAGAGAGTCTTAAAAGCAGCAAGAGAAAAGGAGTATCCTTAAGACTATCAGCTGATTTCTCAAATGAAACCTTGTAGGCAAGAAGGGGCTAGAAGGAAGTATTTGAAGTCATGAAAGTCAAGGACCTACATCCAAGATTGCTCTATACAGCAAAGTTATTATTAGAATGGAAGGGCAGATAAAGTGCTTCCCAGATAAGGTCAAGTTAAAGGAGTTCATCATCACCAAGCCCTTATTATATGAAATGTTAAAGGGACTTAACTAAGAAAAAGAAGATAAAAAATACGAAATGTAAAATGACAACAAACTCACAAATATCAACAACTAAACCTAAAAAAACAAAAACAAATACAGAAATGAACTAAGCAAACAACTAGAACAGGAATAGATTCCCAGAAATAGAGATCACATGGAGGGTTATCAGTGGGGAGGGGAGAGGGGAGAATGGGGGAACAGGTACAGGGACTAAGAAGGATAAATGGTAGGTACAAAATAGACGGGAGGAGGTTAAGAGTAGTATGTGAAATAGAGAAGTCAAAGAACTTGTATGTATGACCCATGGACATGAACTAAGGGGTGTGGGGGGGAATGCTGGTGGGGGGAGGTGTAAGGTAGAGGGGAATAAAGGGGAAAAAATGGAACAACTGTAATAGCATAATCAATAAAATATACTTTAAGAATGTAAAAAAAAAAAAAAAAAAGATGGAGAGACAGGGCCCTATATGGCTGAAATAAGATTTAGCCACAGGGAGACCTTGGAGGGAGTAGTTTCAGGAAAGCAGTGGGAAGCCACACTACTGTGGATTGAGGGGAAAGTGAGGGCAAGGAAGGAAAGACAGCAAGTGCGTGTACTTCCAAGAGGTTGGCTGCGGATGTGAGACGTGGGTGAGGGCAACAGCTGGAGCTGTGTGGTTTTAACATGGCAGACAAATGCTGATCGGAGGGACAAATAGAGAGCAAGAGGTTATTAAGTCCGGGGTGGGGGGCAGCAGGGGTGCTACATGCAGGAGGAATATCCCTGAAAAGGTAAAGCTAGGAGGAGAGGCCTGTGTGACTCTCAGTGGGATGGACTGGGCGGTGGGGGCTTGGAGCAAACAGGCGGCTCCCCCGTGTTAACCAGAGCGAGGGACTGAGGTCAGGAATCCCTGCACATCTGCGGACAGGAGATGCTGTGCCTCCCCTCCCGCGGCTCTCCCTTACCGGGCCATCCGCTCCGAGGGCTGGGCAGTGCAGAAATAAATGGTGTCTGTGCAGGAGAGCGCGGCCTGGGGCTGGGACGCTCGCTGCTGTTGCCTCCGCGAGGCCCTGAAAGCGTTAATTCCCATCTGGAGACTTGGGCCAGCAGGAGTTTCCCTCTCTTTAGGAAAAGACCATTTCTGGAGCTCTTCTGAGCCTCCTCCCCACCCTTCCTCTGGGTGCAGCTGAGGGGCCTGGCGCCTGCCCTTCCTTGCCCAGCGCGATCCCTGAAGAGGGCGGTATTTTCACAGGTGGGCTCTGCTCTAAGGAGCTCCATTATAAGAAGACTCAGGCTTTTTAAACCGGGCCAATAAAAGAATTTGCCAAGAGGGTCTTTGAAGTAATGACCTCCCTAGTTAGTGCCTTGAAACATATTTTTACATCTTACAGGAGAGATTATGAGCTGGGGGGCCTGAGAGCTGTGGGAGGTGAAAGACCTGGAGGCTGGCAGAGTCCTGGCTCTGGTCCAGAGGCCCCACCAGGGGGGCAGAGGCTGCTGCTCACAGAGGGGCCTGGGGAAATCAGATTCACAGAATTCGGCGTGTCTAAGCCCAGTTCCTGGGCAAAGCGAGGCCCATCTGGATTAGGACTGTTTATTCTCCACAAGCCCAGGCCCAGCCAGGCTCAGTGTGAGGTCCGGGCCAGCTGAGGCTGTGTGGAGTGTCCCCTTCCCCTGTGTCTGGTAAAGGTGGGCAGGGTGCGAGCAGAGGGTGATGACGGCTGAGGCCAGGAGTGCGGAAGCGCTTACGGGGCCGTGGGCCCAGGGGCTGGTTGGCCCATGTGGTGCTAAGGATCTTCTGAATGATTAAAAAAACTCTCTCATTTTCCCTATCCATTCCTCCATTCACTCATTCATTCATTCCCCGAATTTTTATTGAGTACCCACTAGATGTCATTGCTGGGGACTAAATAGTGAGTGAAACGGGGCCTGGCCCTTTCCCTGTACGGGACACAGACATCAGACAAATAAGTGTGCCCACATGTAATTACAATCTGTGAAGGAGCTGTGGAGAAAAAGGACTGCGAGCCACGAGAGCATGGGACAGGGACCCTGAAATGTGGAGGGGTGTGGTGGCTGGGGCTCTGGGGGAACCACCTCTGCGTGGGACCTGAAGCATGAGCCAGCACTGTGTAGGATTTGAAGCTGAGGTTTGTGGAAGAGCCCTCAGGAGAAGAGAGCAGGCCCTTCCAGGGAGCAAAGGACTCTCAGGACACCAAGACCCAGAGAGTGAGCGTGGGGTGTGGCGGGGACGGGGCGAGGGAGGTCGGCAAGGGCCAGATCAGACAAGGCCTCATGCGTGACAGTGAAGCGTTCAGATTTCACTCAGGGCATAAATAGGAAGCTACTGGCTGCGATTCAGGGGAAGACAGACGTTTGGGTGTGGAGGCCTCATCCCGGCAATGATAAGTCAGGAAATGGAAACGCCAGTCCGTGCCGTTCGCTCCCAGCCTCCCTTTTCACTTGATCTCTCTCCACCAGGGATATTTCCCAGGGAACAGCTCAAAACAGGAACGCTGGCTTCTTTCTGTTCTTGGCTCTCGGGCTTCCCCTGAGGACCCCGCCACTCCGAGTCCTGCCATGGCCTGCAGGAGGGTGTCGGGGCCAGGGTCAGGGCCATCCTCCCTGCAGGCCTCTCAGAGACCTCCTCACCCAACCCTCTTGTTTTAGGGATGTGCAGACTGAGATGGGAAGGAGGAGTGAAGTTTCTGACTCCCACAGGGCATTCTAGATGCCAGAAATGCTTCTCCCCAGAGGCCTCCAAGGCCTCCCACCTGCCGTTTGGGGTGAGACTTTATTGTGAACTAGGTGCTACGGGAGAGAAAAAAAAGTAGGTGAGATGTGAGCGCGAAAAGAGGCTAAGAAGTGTAATGTGATCCCTCCCACCTGAGTGTGCTCTCACAAAGTGATTTCGCAGACTTTAGCTAGTCTGAAGAGTGGACTATCTTCATTTTGGTGATGAAGTTCCGAGAGGTTAAGTAACCTAAGGCCATGCAACCAGTAAGTGGGGAAGCTGGCCCCAGCCCTGAGACTTGATGTCTGCCCCTCTGAACCTGTCCACCGTGGGAGTGGAAGAAAGGTGAGGTGACAGGACAAGAGAATCATCAAGAAGGAAAGGCCTCATGGTCAGGAGGAGGCCGAGAGAGGTGAGCAATGAGGGTGCCCATCTGGCACAGTTAGGCGTTGTACAGAGGGAGCAGTAAGTAATTGGGCCGTGTACATCGGAGCCAGCACACGGAGGTTTTCCGTGCCAGACCGAGGAGGTTTTGTTTCTTTGGAGAGCTCCAGAGCCCTGTGAGCAGAGCCGTGCCCCACGTGAATATTGGCCAGATGTTGGGTGCTGGAATGCAGGATGAGTAGGAGATGAGTAGGAGAGCATAAGCGATAGGAGGCAGGACCGGCAGCTGTGAGGCTCCTGTGGTCTAGGAGAAAAGCAGGTGTGGTTATGGGGAAGGTAGAGAGGTTGGGGCCATGGCTGGCAAAGGCTGTAGCGGGATTTGTTGAGAGATGAGCCTGTGGCTCACATGCAGGTGGTGGTGGTGGTGGTGGTGGTGCAAATCCCAAAGGATCCCAAGGCCACGGCCATGCATTTCCATCACCATGGCATTGTGCACCAGGCTGAGGTGCGGGTTGTATATTACTTTCACCGGAACAAGTCTGAAGACACTCCACTGGGGAAGTGAAGCAGTCTTGGAAAGTTGAGCTTGCAACTCAGAAGGGAGAGGCTCCGGGGATAACCAGCTTCTGCTGTGAATTAATCACCAGTTAACTGACTATATAAGCAAAATACCATCTCTGAATTCCCACACTTCCCAGTCAAACTCTGTAACCCCAGTCACTGAATTCTGGCCTGCCATTCCTGAGGTCAACCCCACCCTGACTGTCAGTAACGACAATGGTAGTTTATCCTTTCTTTTCTACATGCCCTACCCCGCCCCTGCTTGGCCACCTCTGGGTGAAAACACAGAGGAAGTCTCATCTCACTTCCCGCCTGACTTGCCTCCTGAGCTCCCCAACCTTCCCTTGCCGCCCCCAGGAAAATTGCGCAGCCCGGTCCCATTGTGCTCTCTCCGATATTTTTGCTGTGTCTTTCCCACCATCGTACTCCTGCCGGAATGCCTGCCCTTCTCATGGTCTATCTCACCTTTCCCAGGTGGGCAACCATAAATTCTTGCAGACTGAAAACCACAAGCCCATGTGAACCCTGCCCATCTTCCAAGGCCCATCTTCCAAGGCCCATCGCTAGTTTTAGCTCCTCCAGGAGCTTAACGCTTCAGCCGGCTGCCTCCACAGGCTGCCAGGGTGTTGACCCTGCATTTCATGGTTATTTGGCTTGCATACGGCATCTGCCTGTTTTTGCTGCCCCCTGTTCATTTCATGCAGGTAGGCTTTGCCGATCAGGGTCGGCTGGGCTCTGTGGGAGAAACAGCTCTACCCTGAAATCTTAGTGGCTTCCCGTGACTCAAGTTCATTTCTAGATCATGCTACATGTCACCGTGAGTTGGTGGGAGGCCCTGCTCCTTTCTTCCCTAGGATCCGGGCTGATGGTGACTGGATACCTTGCCGTTCACCCCGCAGAATGGTATTGTCCCACAGAACTTCCCGCGATGGTGCATGTCCTGTTCATTCAATGCAAGGCAGTCTCTGCTAGTCACATGCGGCTACCAAGAACTTGCAATGTGACTGAGAAATGGAATTTTTCATTTCATTTAATTTCAACTAATTTAAATAGCCAGGTGGGACTAGTGGCTATCGCACCCCACAGTGCAGATCTGTAATATGAGGCCTCTGCGCGCATCTCCCAGGTGGAGGAGTAGAGCATGTTCGGAGAAACTTGCCCGCTGTTTTACGCTCAGCCAAGAAGCAGTCCTCACTCAGAGCTAGTCACCAGGCCCCACTTACCGGCAAGGCAGCTGGAGAATGTAGGGGAGCCCATGAATATTCAGAAAGCAAGACACAGCTTTCCCACAAAACTCTGAGTGCCGTAGAACTTTCCTGAGGCCAAGATGCACGAGATTTTGGGAGGCAGATTGAATTGGTATGACTGGAGAGAAAGACCAGAGATAGAATGTACGAAAACAAAGGAACTGGATTTTGGAGCTGCGGAGGGATGCAGTCACTAACCACGTAGCCAGGCTGGACCTAGTCCTGAGTTCCTGGGTCAGAGACAAGACATGGGGGGAGGCAGGATGCTGCACCTGCCCTGGGGAAGCAACAGCCCTGGCTGGGACACACCTAGCCTCTCCTTCTGAGCCCCTGGGAAGGGAAGAACTGAGAGTTACGGAAGGCCCATCCTGTTCTTGGAGCCGTTGAAAGGAAAGGGCCCCACAGGGCTTTTGGTTTTCAAATGGCCCTGGCTCCATCCCCCTGAGGTGACTCACTGAGCTGAGCTGCCTGCAGAGGGATGAACTGCAGGGCGAGAACCCAGCATGAGGTCATCTGGGCCACACTTCCCGTTTGACCCCAGACCAGGAGCCAAGATCAGGGAGTTTCCCAAGGCCAGTGAGGAAGGGGGTCATGCCCCGACTGCTATAGACCTTCAGCCATTGCAAAGGGGTGGAGAGGGGTGAAGTGGTTCTCTGCTGGGTTCAGGGCCCAAGAGCTGCGCAATGAACTCAGAAGTGACTCAGCCAGGGGAGGAAACTGAGGCCCAGGGAGGGGGCTCTAAGGCCACTCGAGGAGTTAGCAGCTGAGCCATGACCCATGCCCAGGAGTCCTGCACAAGGTCCTTGGCCCTCCCATGTGAAGTAGTCCCCGAGGCAGCCTCGCTCCAATTTCATGCTCACGGTCTCCGGGCTGGTGCCTGCTCCAGCTGTTTTCATTCCCCCCCAGGCTCTGTCCACTTCTGATTTTAGTGTGTCCTTGCTGCTGCTGGACCCCTTTCTTTTCCTCTCGTCCCCTCAGGACAAGTGACAATGCTCCAGACAGCAGAGAGACCAGTGTAAGTAAGAAGATGTTTTATCTGACTCTGGATCTTGGGAGGGAAGAGAGCCTCTGCTTCCTCCAACCAGGTCAAACCAAGTTTGTATTCTCAAAAAAAAGAAAAAAAGAAAAAGAAAAGAAAGAAAAAGAAAGAAAAAAAGAAAGAAAGAGAAAAGAAAAGAAAAAAAAAAAACGGAATGGAGAAACCCCTCACTTTACAAACTTCTCTTCATTTTAGAAGGCTTTACCATAGGATCCCACTAAGGCAAGGTGTTCCTGGTGTATTTCATAGAGGATTTGATTCATAAAACTTCTAATTTCATCAGCAAAATGTTATGAACACTTGCCATCTGCAAGGCACCCAAGGTTTTTAAAATACAGCATCGGATCAACATTGGGCCCATCTGTGGCTTCCTCGAGCTTCAGGCAACCGGCAACCTGAGTGAACTAAGCCGGCCTCCAGTCTGCCCAGGCCAGGAGAGTTTAACCCCATTTCCAGAGGGACAACCGATGCTGCAGAAAGGAAGTGGAGCCAGGACTTGGGAAACTGCCAGCCCTCCCTCCCGGGCAGGAGGGAACGTGTTTGCAGCTTCTTCAATTCTGCATCCTCTCATCTATCTCAGCGTGTCATGGGGCCTCGGCACTGCCTCGCTACGTGAATGGCTCCCCCTGTGCCGGAGGCCAGTGGGCATTCCAGGAGAAAACCGTCTTGCCCTCTTTCTACCGCTGTTCAGGGCTGGGCCCTTACCACCCAGCTCAAACCGGCCTGCCCTCTGCTTGCGTCTGTGGCAAATGGTATTTTCCAGAAATTTCCACATATCTCTAATCCGCGTGTTCTATAGTACGACCATGCTGCTCCCTCACTGGGGCAGAGTCTCATTCCCCTTCCCTTGTTTCTTGGTGGGCACGGATTGCTTGGACAATGGAACACAGGAGGAGTGGTGCTGTGTGACTTCTGAAGCGGGGTCATGGAAGGGGATGCAGCTTCTGTCTGTCCCCTGTAGCAGCTGGGACTAGGTAAGAAGTCCAGACACCTTGAAGTTGTCATGCTGTGAAGAAGCCAAGCCGCATGGAGAGGCCCTAGGCAGGTGCTCTGGCCATCAGTCTTGGCCCAGGTGCCAGACATGTGCGTGAGGAGCCTTCCCACGACTCCAGTCCCCAGCTACCGGGATACTCCCAGCATTCCGCAAGACCCAGCCGAAGCCCCAGATGGCACGGAGCAGAGGCAAACCAACCTTACCATGCCTTTTCCAATTCTCAGATTCTAGGAGCAGAGCAGATGATTGCTTTAAGCTGCAGAGTTGTGGGGTCATTTACTGCAGGGCCATAGTAACTGGAACAATACCCTCCCCTGAGGTCTCGGGCACCTAGCATTCTACTGCACAGCACTCGTGGCAGTGGTAATTAATGAACTAACTCTTCAGGCAATTCCCTCCTTAATTACTGTCTTCCCCATTCAACTCTAAGTTCCAGGAAGGCCAGGGGTACTGTCAGGGAGTCAGCCAGAGAGATGCTCAGTGAATATTTAATGAGTGACTGATCTTAATGCTGTCCTCGGATTGAACCCCGAACTTGACCTCAGAATGACTCTGGCCATGAATTCATACTCTAACCCTGGCCACAGACCAACCCCTGATTCTGGCATCAAAGGCCGAACCCTGGCCACAGCCTGAGCACTAAGCCCAGCTTCAGACTGACCCCTAAGCTTGACCTCAGAATGACCTCTGACCCTGACCTCAGGCTGAGTCCTGGCCTTATTACAACAGGAATGACCTGGCATCTCTCTTCTGGATCATCCTCTGCTCCCCATCTCCACTTTCTCACCACATTGCCCTTCTTTGAGTTGCTGGAAGGAAGGAGTAAACCCCATTTGGGTGTGAGCACCCTACCAATACTTGCCCCCCTGCCAGGAACACTCCCTCCTAATTCCTCCTCTTTCTTCAGTCTTGCTTAATGTCACTGCCTTAAGGATCAGCCAGTTTAAACGAGGCCCCTTTAAATTTGCTGTTAGAATTTTCACACTTTATAATGATATGTATATGTTTGCTATTGTGTTTGATGTTTTTCTCTTCCCAGAGATGGAGTACAGTAACCACGTTTGTTTTATTTGCCACAATTCATGGTATGTGCAGCGCAGGGCCTGGTACCTACAAGGGGACCAACTAACAATCATAGAATGACTGAAGGAACCAATGACATGGAATCTTCTAGGAAGCCTTTTCTTGGCCCTTCCCTGTCACGTGGTGTTTACATCTTTCCCTGTTCTCTCCCCAGGCCCTGCGACCAGCCTGAAAGGGCATCTGAACATCAGCTGGGCTCTTTCCGTGCTCCCGTGCCTCTCCCACCAGCCTGAGCCCCCTCCAGCCCTGAGCCCAGCACCTCCGCTCCGCAACCCCAGCACCACAGGCCGGAACAGCTCAACAAATGTGGGTTGAACTGTTGAACCGGACCCATTTCTTCTCTGCAGCCTCCTCTCCGGCCTCAGCTCTCCACTGATTCATGTGAGGGGCCATCAGGAGCAGCGCTTCAAACAGAGAAGAAACACACGAAGAAGTGGAGGAATCGGCAGTAGGAGACGGGCGGAGACATCCATCCCTGCCTGCGCTCTCGGTCCTCCTTGCCATGCCCGGGAGGTTTCAGGCAGTCAAAAGTTCAGGCTCCACGTTTTCTGGAAAAGGGAGGGAACTCTATGTGTGGGGGATAAAAAAAAAAAAGTCCCCAAACTCAAATCACGCACACAGAACAACAAGCCATAAAACGGAACACCATTGGGAGAAGATGGGGTCACATGGTGGGAATCTGGATTGCAGTGTGTGTGTGTGTGTGTGTGTGTGTGTGTGTGTGTGTGTGTGTGTGTGTGGAGGGGGGCGGCACTTGAGAAAACGCAGTCTCCTCAATGGGAACCAGATGGGTTGCATGCTCTTAAATAGAATCCCAGACTTGCAGCGCTGGGCGGGAGCAGGGCTGGGGGTGCTCTCCCCTTGGCCCCTCCGTGTGCAGAGGGGACATGGAGGAGGGGGCGGAGGCTGCCAAGCCCTGAGGCTGCGACAGAGCGGCTTCCAGACCCCAGGCTCCTGGCTCTGGGTCAGTGCTCCTCTCACTCTGCCACGCTGTCTCCCAGCCCTTTGCCAGGATCTCCAAATTAGAAGCATATCGAGAGGCAGCGCTGTCATTCCTGCCCCCCCCCACCCCGAGCTTTTCTGTTCTTTCTTCTAATTCTTTCTCTTTGCAGCATAATTTTAAAGGTGCCAGGAAGTCCTCCTTGTTCCAAAAATCCTCGTCGCGGCCCCCTCCCCCACCAGAGAACACACTGGGATACCTGCGAGGGGCACTCTGCTAGGTGCTTTATGGCTATTTGCCCACATAACTGTCCCAACACCCTGTGAGAGACGTGTTGGTCTATCCGTTCAGTATCCTATGGGATGGGATGGAAGATGGAAGGATTTAGTATCTCAACCAGAGACCTTGCAGCAACAAAAGCATGAGATAAACCTGACCCTTAGTGCATCAGGGAGATCTCCTGAGACACCGAAATCCAAGAGGCCTCTGCTCTTCCCAGCTGTGCCCATCACCCTCCTGCAGAAAGCACTGTGTGCGAACACGTGTGTGGACATGCATTCCGTTTTCTCTCCGACCTCCCCTCCCAGTAAAAGACACCGTTGGTTTCTTTCCCAGCTCTCCCCGAGAAACAGACTGTAGTGATAACTGCCCGGAGGGCCACTGCAAGTGGCCCAGGAGACTATGCACTGAACAGCTCCAGGGGCACCATTCACAGGGGCTATGATGCGAAGGGCAGCCATGGCCTTCCCCCGGGCTTTGTATGCCCACCCAGGCAGGCAGCGGAACCTCCGGCTTCCTCAGGGCACACTGAGGCATCCCTGCTTATCTGGGCTTCAGAGGTATCTGCGTCTCCTACTTACTAGGAAGGGGTAAAAATCAGGCACCTACTTTCTTTGCAATCTGTCCCCTTCTGGGTTGCAATGGGGCCAGAAATTCTTCCTCTCTATCCCTCCTGGGGTCAGCAACAGCCAACTGGTTGTCTCTAACAAGCCATCACTCAACTAGCCAACCAATGGTGGCCAGCACCTCGCAGTGCACTGTTGAGTTGTAGGTGAATGAACTGCTACGTGACCAGTCACAGAGAGGACACCCTGGCAGAGGGAAGGCCTGAGCAGAAAGGCCAGAGTGGGGCAGGGCCTGGAGCGCATGGGGGTTGCTGTGCCCACTGTGGGGAGAAGGGCAGCAGGAGAGTTGGGAGGTGCGAGGCTGGAGCAGGGACCATCTTGGGAAAGGCCTGGAAGGCCATGGTAAGGAACGTGGATTTTATTTCAATAGTGGTGGGAACACATTTGAAAGGTTTTAAGCAGGGAAGTGCTGTGACTAATTGACATTTTTGCAAAATCACTCATGTTGGAATTGATGAGAGGGAACAGAAGAGGGGGAGAACATCGAGAGAGGAGACTCTTTCAGGGGCCCCGGTGAGTTCAGGACGTGGTCTGAACAAGGGCAGCTTTAGTGAGATGGAGAGAAGTGGGTGAACTTGAGTATGTGTTGGAGAAAGACTTGCCAGGACTTCCTGCCAGATCATATGTGGGGTGAGAGGCAGGGACTGTCCAAGGTTTGCGGCCTGAATAAAGAAGCAGGGTAGCTGGAGCAGACGTTTACCGAGACAAGAAGGCCAGCCCCTCAGCCCAGTCACCATCTCTGACTTCCTCAACCCATGACTTCAGTAAGCGAGGAACATGTGTTGTGGCCTTTCTCTGCTCCCTTTCTTGCAAAACAGATGGTGAGAGAAGGAAGAAGGCCAAGCCTCCGGGGCTGTGACTGTACTTTCCACTTTTAGCTCAGCAGTTGGGAGCTCATGGCCTTGCCATCCCTTGCCTCCCACTCCTGTTTCTCTTAGCTCTGCTCTAAATCAAATTCAGCTCAGTATTATTTACTGAGCACCTGCTGTGGCCTAGATATGTGAAGGCCACTGTGGGCTAAATGGAAGAAGGAACACATGTGGTCCAGCTTTTTACGTGTGGAAAGAGCCAGGGGCACCAGCAGAGATGGACTGGTGCGGCTAGGAGGGCCTTCCTGGAGGAGGTGGGGGGTTGGCATGGCACGAAGGATAGTTATAACCTGGATGGTGGAGAGATGGTCAGAGGAGTCCCCAGGGATTACTTTCATGATAGAGAGAATGAATCCTAGAAAGTTGCGGGCACATATTTGAGATCAAACAGTGGGGACTGGAGGTGGAGTCAGAATTCTGATGGACTCCTGAGTCAGGGAGAAGCTAGGTGTACCTCCCCAACACACAGACACATACACACACACTTCCAGGAAGCCGCTCCTGATCTCTAATCTCAGCCTTCACGTCTCCTTGCTCCCTGATGAGACGGGAAGGAGGAAGACTGAGATACCATTTGTCCACTCCCCGCCTTACCATCCCAGACTGCTCCCAGAGAGCCAGCTAAGAGGCCTACGAAAAGAGCCATTTGCTGACCCTCTGTTCTGCACTTCCCCATACAGAAGGTCGTTTTGTCCTTGTTTCCAGAAAGCTCCAGTTGTCCTCAAGGTGTGGACCAGCAGCATCAGCATCACCTAGGGACCAAGAGAAATGAACATTTTCAGGCCCCACCCCTGACCTGCAGAATCAGAGACTCTGAGGGTGGGACCTCAGAAGGCAGGCTTCTGTGACGCCTGAGGGGACTCAGATGCACACTGGAGTAGCGTGAGAACCTCAGCTGTCCTGAGATAAAAGTTCCCCAGAAAAGGCAGATGCTTCTCCAGGGCCTTGCCCTGACTCCTCCCCAGAAGTCATTTCCATCCATATGGACCCTTCAGCTCTTCACATTTATTGCCCACTCCCACCCCGGGCTGTGGGAGTGAAGGCCTGGTGGCCACGTCTGCCGTCTTCTCACCCTCCCACCGCACCCGTCCCCAGCCTGGCCTGCCGCGTCCATGCAGAGGACCCGGCGTCATCCATGGAGAACATTCCAGGGAGTGGAATAAGTGGGTTGGCTTGTGATAAGAACATGGGAGTGCCTCAATGCCCCATCCCAGTTCAGTTCACCTGGCCCCGCTTCCTGCCCTAGATCCCTGTCCCTAGCGGTGGGGAGGAGCAGCACCAAGCCATCGACATTGCACTCGGCCCCTTGATGTTGGACGTAAAAAGTGGGTGTATGCTGCAGACCAAATCAGTTGTCAGCTGGCTGCCTCCTGGGATGGGACAGCTTCCTTGCCCCCAGGGGGCTCATATGGCTATATCATATACAACCAGGGGCCCTTGTTTTCTTTAAAGCTACAAGCCAGAACCACCCACTGAACAGATACTCCTTCACAGAGCTCCAGCTTCTCCACAGGGCTCTTGGCAGAGCCCTGTGAGAGGTACCGAGTAGGGTGGGGGGCTGCTTCCTGCTACTTAGGCCCCCTTCTCTCTTGTAAGCATTTGGCCAAATGCCAAACTTTTTCATGTCAGTTTTTGCAGTGCTTTTTATCGTTTTCTTGCTTTAGTGTCTAATGAGTTGCGAAGCTGTGTTTGCTTAAACTGCATGCACTGGGTAGGGGTGGTTTGCTGCTGTACCGGGCAGGGTCGGAAGGATGCGGACACAATCTGACCCCTTCAGATGAGTGAGGAGGGCTGTGTGTGTGAGTGCGTGTAAGTCTGCCAACTGTGGGTAAGAACAGAGAATGAAGGGGGTCTGGCCCAAAATCTATCACCTACAGTCTGTGTGGCTCCCGGGGAGTCAGTTAGCCCCTTTGGGCCTCAGTTTACTTGTCTGACAAATGGGAACAGTGCTGGTTCTGCCTCCCCCTCAGGACCATTGTGGATATCCAAATGAGCTAGTATCTAAAACAACCATGAAAATATCAATGGCTCCATAAAGCAAAGCAATGTAATCACAACAGGATTACTGCCTCTCCCCGGAAGGCAGAGACCGCAGCTTTCCCGTGTTTTGTGTTCCCCAAAGCACCTGGTACAAGCCAGGACAGGTGGTCAATCAGCACTTGTTGAATGCTTGAAATAGAAGGCATGGCTCCTGTCTCTACAGAATTGATGGTGCAGCTGGGGGGATGGTGGTAGGGATGAGAAACACACAATGGAAGAAACCTCAGAAGAGTAGAAAGGGCCCTTGTTAGCTCAGACACCTCTGATTTAGAATTTGTGATGCTTTCACAAGACCAGAGAGGAACTGAACCCTGCTGATGAGAACATGTGCTGAACTAACTCCTGTTGGGGACAAGATAACAGTAACAGGAGCTCCCGCTTCTGCGTGTGGGTTGTGTACCAGGTGGCAGAGGGAGTGCAGTACCCTGGGACAGCACCTGATTTTGTGAGAGCAGTTAGCATGGCAATCACAAGTGAACTCTGACCTCATCTCTGAAGCAGCTGGTACCTTTCCTTGACCATGCTTTGCTCATGGCCGTGCAGGGTGACTTCGTGTACTTAAGGAACATAGAATTTTATTTTGTTAAGATTAGACCATTACTGGCCTCTCTAGGCTTCCTCCCAAACAGCTCAGATCCATCCACAGTCTTTAATAGATTTGGTGACAAAAGCATACAACCAACTCAATCTCATCACCTCCAGAGGAAAGGAGATGGGCTCCCTTGACAGCAACCAGGGGGGCCCTTGGGCCTGCCATAGCATTGACTGTTGGGGGCCCTGGCCAGGCCCTGGCCCTTCCTGGGCCACAGCTATTCCCTCCAAAGAGGAGGGGTCCGTCATCCAGTTTCCACAGACTGGGTGCTCAGGAACTGGCTGAGGGCTTTGCAGATGCCGGGCCATACCACTTCACCCCTCTGGGAGGGTGGCCATTGGGTCCTCTTTTCATGCAGAGTACCTTCTCCCCATCCAGGTTAGGATAGAAGCTAGGTTAGGAGCTCATGGAGAAAGTGCCAAGGCATGGGGTTCTGAGGCAGTCCTGAGAAAGGACTGGCTCTTCCTCTAGACACCCCTTCGTCTGGGGGCCCAGCCTGGGCAGGAAATGCACCGTGAAAGAGGCGAGTGGGTGGATCTCAGTTCTCACATGCCTCCTAGCAGGATACCTCCACGCAGCAAACAACCTGCAGGACTCTCTACTGGCGTCTGTGGCTCCTCCTGTAGCCCCCTCAGACTCCCCCTCCTCATTCCCATCACCTCCTCCCCTTCCTCCACCCCTGGAGGCTTAACTGGCATGCTGTCCAACCTTGTCCAGGAGGCTGGGCTGGCCCCAGCCCCGGGGAGGTGAATGGCCTGTTGGTTACATATGTGGACTGACTGCATCCTGGCATCTCTCTACATCTGGCAGATATGCCGAGGATGATTCCTGGGGGTTAGGCCTCAATGTTGAGCACCACTTGAAAAAAGGAAGGCATGGGACCTACCTGTAGTCCTGCCCTCAACTGAGGGACAATTCCTGAATGCTGAATAATGGGGGTGACCCAAGGGGTACAGGAGCAGGACATTTAGAGGTGAGCCTGCTGGCTCATTCTCTCGTGGTGGCTCTCCCAGCAAGGATCACGGAGTCCTCTCATGTGTCCTGTCTCACTCTGAGCTGAGCACTCCCTGTCCCAGGGTAGGTGGGGGTTACAGGAGCCTCCAGGTGGCTCCCAGATGCATGCCCAACCTGACAGAAAGCCACCAGTGAGCCAAAGCAAAGCAAGGGTGGTAGAGAGAGGGACAGCTGGGCTACCCCTGGGGAGGTCACATGCAGGGGATGGAATTTGAAGGGCAGGTCGATCTGGCAAGAGCTGAGCTTTCCAGGTACAGGCCAATGCAGGAACCCAGGTCCATGCTGGAGAGAGCAGGATGGAGGGCAGTATGGAGATGTGGTGAAGAGACAGAGTGTAAAGGTTTTAAGTTCCAGGGAGAGGGACGCAGTCTTAACTGGGAAGAGGGAGTAACTGAAGGCTGTGATTAAGGGTGGGCTGTGATCAGGGTCCTGTGTTCTGATCTGCAGCCCCTCAAGTGGGAAGGGCTGGCACTGGCAAGCTCTCTGAGGGGGAGACCCGGGAGTACCGACTGCCATGCTTCAGCCCCCAAACGGCCGAAAGGAAGGGTAGAAGGCTAGAGCATCAATGGCTCTAAAGGTTAGAATTGCTAAATAGGGGTGACGGCAGACATGCCTCTGCCCAGAAATAGCCCGGATGATTGAGATTCAACAACCTGCCACCCCAGCCTAAGTTCCGACAAGGCCCAGGGGACTGCACGAGACATCTGCATCGAGTTTCCTGATTGAATCCTCAGACAGCCCTGCAACAACGCTGTCAGTATCCTCATTCCGTGAGTGAGGAAACCAAGACCAGAAGAACTAGCAAAAAGAGTAGAGGTCACACGCCAGGAAGGATCGGAGGCAGGTTTTGGACCCCCTGCCTGTCTGACTCCAGAGTCCTTGCTCCATGCCCCTGATGCCCGAAAAGCCTCCTTCCACCCATCTCCAGGCCCAGAATGGGCGTGGGAATTCAGCTCCCAGGAAGGGTGTGGACACACACGGGGGCAGGGGGCCTTGTTTCAGAGCTCAGTCCTAGAAGGAAGCTGGGCATTGTCGCTGGGAGGAGGCAGGTCCGGTCCTGGCAGCCACCACAGTTTTGGGGTCTGGGTAGCAGAGGAAGACTGACTAGCACTCTGACCTAAACACACCCCTGCTTTCCATTCTTCACGTCTTTACTCGGATTCTTTCCCCTGCCAGTTCTGCCATTTTTTGGCTGAGGTTCTGGGCAAGTCTCCTTATAGATCTTCACATTTCCCTTTCCTCATCAGCAAAGTGGGACTAATGACATAGTGTGATTATAAGCAATTAAATGAGATAATATTTGCATATGTAAGAGGACTGCTTCATTCCAGGGACCAGAAGCGTTTTCCCCATTTCCCCTTGACTAGCTGTTCACATTCCACTCATCTTTTAAAGCCCAGTGCGAACGCCTTTGCCTTCCTCTTAGCAGAACTTGTTGCCTGATTTCTCTCCTGCTAGAAGCTTGGTAACAGTTTTACTCCATGATTTATTGTGGTCTGGCTGCAATCGGTTAAGGTTCTGTCTGTCCTTCCAGACAGTAGGGCAGAGGGCAGAGGATGTGCTCACCTCATTTGTTTGCTCCTCCCTGGCTCATGCCTACCTGGCTCCGTCCTCTTCTCAAAGGAGACGTCCTTATTCTCAAAAGCCCACTTCCTCAAGGCCTCCTCCCTTCCAGGCCCCCACGACCTACTTCCTTGCCTTTCAGATAGGCCACCTGTAAGCCCTATCGCTAGTTTTTGTTTTATGGAATCTCTTTCTCTCCACCTGATAATGCAAATAATTCCACCTTTTTCTAAACATGAATTTCTTCTTTTGGCTTTGCCACCATTTTCCCAAGCTTTTTTTCTTCCTCCAGGCATGCTCTTCCTCTGGTCTTCATAACAAAGTTGGGTATTTGTAACACTTCAAGGTGACTCTAACTCAAGGCAGCTCTGAGAAAGGACCCCCTATGAGGACCCTCCAATGGCTGTTCTTCCAGCAAGTTTGCATGTATGTACTTGCGCTTGGCTGCTTCCAAATAAACAGTATTGAGATGGTATGACAGAAATACCATCATATTGAGCCATCAGCATGGAGTGAAAGACAAAGTCAGTGTGTGTTTGTATCCATAGAACAGCAGAGATGGTGGCATGTTCTCCAAACTTCACTTCTACCTCCTGGACGAGGCACTGATTCCCTCTTGGGAATAAGTTCTGGCCAATGGGATAGAACAGGAACGGTGGAGGGTGCTCCAGGCCTGGCGCTGAGAACCCCCTCCACAATCTTCCATCCTGGCTGAGTGTAGACAATTCAGCAGAAAACTCTGGAACCCAGGGAACTGGCGGATTCCAGATTCTAGATTCTCAAAATCAAGCAAGAAAGACAATTAACCCATCAGCGATGCTTGCATTGGGTTGCTACAATAGAGAGAAATAAACTCTTATTTCTAAGCCATTTCAATGTGGGGGTTGTTTCTTACCACAGTTACCCTGCTCTGATGAACACAACCTCAAGGGTATTTATGCAGCTTACGTAGATATAGCTTACACTGACCCTTGAGCAACATGAGGGTCAGGGGAGCTGACCCCCCCCCCGATGTAGTAAAAAATCTGCATGTAACTTTTGGCTTCTCCAAATCTTAAGCTGTCCCCCTGGCACATACAAAAACTGCTGATGCTCAAGTTCTCTATATAAAATGGTGTAGAGACCAGTGCATACAGTTAACTGTCCATCTCCGTGGACTCCCAACTATAGATCAAAAACAGTACAATTATTTCCTGAAAAAAATTCATGTGTAAGTGGACCCATGGAGTTCAAACCTGCGTTGTTCAAGGGGTCAGGTGTACATAGTGAGAATATAAAAACAAATAACGAAACAAATCAAGATGAGGGCAAGACAGATTGGAGAGGGTAAGGTGAAGTCAGGCATAAGGGAAGTCAACAGGTCTTGCAGATCTTACGGAAGTCCGTAAGAGAAGGGCTAACATTCGAACAGAAAAGCGACGAAGGCTCTGAACAGGTAACTAGTAAGTAAGTTATCCCCAAGGCCACTAAGTATATGAAAAGATGCTCCTGAGTAATTAGGGAACTGCGAATTTAAGAAACAGTGAGATACCAAGTTGATCTCCTTGGCTTGGCAAAAACTAAGCTTTGTGCGTGATGACACCCAGCGTTGATGAGGAGAGGGAGAAATGGGACCTCTGTGAATCGTTTGATGGGAGTGCAATAGCTACAACCTCCTTGGACAATAATTTGACAATATCCAGTAAAACTGAAGATAAACATTCCCTTCACCTAGCTGTTCTATAGAAATTCTCATACTTATGCATGACTGATAGAGACAGGATGCTAATTTGGCTCTTAGCTTCCTAGCAGCCAAAGCGTAGAAGAGCAGAACATTATTTACAAGATCTCAATGCCTATATAATAAAAGACAGACAGAAAGAGAGAGGGAGAGAGAGAGAGACCAACCAGTGGCTCTGGTTTTTTTGGCTGTGAGGTCAGAGAAAATTTTTTCCTGTGGATGGCTCCTGGAAGCAATGTATTTTAATAGACAAGATCTTAGCAACATCCCCATAATAAATAGTATATTACATACAACTTACTAAGTTTCAAAGCACATATACAGTTATATGAAACTTACTGTTGATTATAGAGATGAAATCCAAGCTGAGGAGCAAAAGGCAATTCAGTAACAGCAATTATAGGGGAGTTCAAAGCCATGTGGTCCGAGTATGCACTCTCTGGTGACTTAGGATAGCTTGGTTTGATGCAGGAATGAGATTTTTAATATCACCAGGAACCCTCCCCACAACCACCATGATAATTATTTCTCCAAACCAAGCTTTGAATTGACAGAGTAACAGAGTTCAGGTTACAATTTCAGGCAAACTACCAGAGTGAAAGTATCCTCTGCTGGGTGATTTAAGGCATGGCCATGGACTTTGCTGATGCCATCGGCAAGAAGATTGTTCTCTTTTCATGAGAGTTAAGGAATTCTCACCAGGAGCAGCGTGTAGATAGATGCTCCCCTAATGCAGAGGTATGTGGAAGGGGTCTATATTAAATAAGGGAAAATTATATTAAGAAATGCACATAAATGCAAGATGTGGTTGGTTCCTAAACATAAAATTTCAGTAGGAGCTTCTTGGCAGTCAAGAGGAAAATGGACAACAACCACGCGGAGATGTAGCTTGTATAGCTTCTCTGTGGGAGCCCATGGGCTTAGCCCTGAAAGGTCCAGGTCATGGCTGCAGTGCACAGCTCTGGTGCTTCATGAGCAAAGCTTGGAGCCTCCAGAGGAGCGATACTTGCCATGTCTGTTGGCCCCATTTTTTTTGGTTGTCATGACTAAAGCTGCCCAGCTGAACCAGATGCTTCCAGTCCCAGAGAGTGAAGAGGGGCCCGGAAATCAGTCCCCCTTTATTCTATTTGAAAAAGGGACTCTGTCTGTCAGGTGGTGACTCCTGTGACTCCCAGAGTGGTGTGGTCATCAAGGCTCTCAGGACACACAGGAGCCATACCAAATCCACACAGTTGGCCCCAAAGCGGTTCTGTGCCGGGAAGAGGGTGGATGGCTTCCAACATCGGCCTCTGTTGGGTGGAATGGTGTGACAGAGATCACGGGGGGCACCAGCGCCATCCCAGATTTGAAGCTTGCGGAAGAGAAAGCTACCAACTCTTGCTGAACTTGAAAGCAGCAGGCTAGTAGGTCTGATACTTGAGGAGAAGTTGCCCCTTCAGTGGGGACCGGAGACTCTGTTTCAGGTCCAGTCTGTGGGTACCTGGCCAAGCAGCAGAACAGACAATTTGCAGAAATTTGGGCCAAGTGCTTAGGGCAAAAGTTTCAGAGCTCTGAGAGCAAAGAGGCCATTTGGTTTCTTCCTTCAGCTCAGGGAGGCAACCTTTAACCAATGACATCACCAGGTGAAGAGGATGCTGTTGGGCTCTGCCCAGATGCCCTTTGCCAGCTCTGTGCACCCATCCCTCAGCTGTTACGATCTCCTCTGCTAAGAGCCCGCACCTATGAAGGTTCCTTCTGGGTCCCTGGACCCACTTCCCCCTGACTCCAGGAGGTCTGGGATGCTGAGAGTTTCTGTCCCTCTGGGACAGACTGAAGCTACTGCCTGATTGGTGGATGCGTACGGCAGCCCAGTTTCCTCCTCTCTGGTGCTCGGAGGGGTGGGTGGGGAGAGAAACCCTGTGCTGAGATTTATGCTCCAACTGCCTGCGGGATCAGGCAGAGGCTGAACTTCACCTGCGACTTGACCCTGTTACTGAGCTTTCCCCGTCCCTGTCCTGCTTCCCCTACTCTGTTCACCAGTTTCTCCCGGGAGCATTTCCTTGATAAATCCCCTTCTGAAGGTCTGCTCATAGGGGACAGCAGGTCCACTAAGGGGGCTTTCCAGGGACTGATGCAGAACGGAGAAGGAGACTTGGTCTTGCACTGACTTTTCTTCCTATAGCCCATGCCTGGACCAAGGGCAGCAGGATCCTGGGGTCTTCAGTAACCGTCAGTTCTTCATGATGAAGCTGGGGACTTCCTCCAAGATCTGCGACAACCGGCCAGGTATTTGGGCTCTTTGGAAAGGACTTGCTCATAGAGTGACTGAGAAGCAGAGCATCGTTCCAGCAGGGCTTTCTGCTCTGTGCCCCTCCAGGGCTGCCCTGCTAGGCTTGCCAGGGGAGTTCTGGTTTCCCAGGGAGCCTCGAAAAACAAGAATTTTATAGCCAGCATCTCTGCTGCCAGATCGAGCAAGTCGGGCTGAGGTCACGTGGTCCCCATCGGTGATGTGCAGCCACAGGGAAAGCTCCGCTGGAGAGGTGCAGCAGCGATATCTGTCCATATCCTCAGGCCACCAGATGGTCCCAGCCTCCTCCAGTGTCTTCACAGCCATGTGGCCAGTCCCACGTAGGTCACCCGGAGTTGACCAGAGGCTGCCTATGGGTGGAGGCAGTTTGAAGGTGAGAGGGCTCCCCCTGTCCAAACCTTCTAGAAGGCCGTGTCACAGATACAGCAGCTGTTGCATCATCAAAGACACCAGCCCTTTGGCTGAACTGGGAGCCCATTTCCCGTCAATGTATGCCATGGGCTGATGTTGAGCAACAATGTGTCCGTTGGATCGGATGGCCCCCGTCAGTCACAGTGACTTTCCCAGAGGTGTGGCCCATGGGGCAGCAATCTTCCAAGGCAGCTTGCCCACAGATGGAGCCAACCCAGGCCTTTTTGAGAAAGCCACAGAGTTCCCAGCAGCCAGGTCACTTCCAATTAGTGTGGCAAATGGAAGGTGTTCAGGGTGGGGAAGCTGGGACCCGGTGCCCAAGAAACCTGCCCTCAGCCAGATGCTAAAACTGGTCCTTTCAGGTGATAGGTGTCTGATATTCTCCAGGGCCAGGGTGACAGTTTCCAGCAGGTCCCCTTGTCAGCCAGCGGCCACAGGAGGCCAAAATCCAAGTTTCCTACACAGAGCATCAGCGTGGAAAGGCGTTGGGCCCCACCACACACTGACCCCAACCCTTGGCAGCCCAGCCCCCTGCCCCCAGCCAGGCACAGCCCTCCATCTCAGGGTCAGAGCCACCCCTCTTCCCGGCTCAAAGGAAAAATGGCCGATGCGCTGTCCAGGCTGCAGGAGCCTTTTCCTCCGAGCTCCGGCCCCCTGGTACCTTCCCTCTCCAAGCCCCCGTCTCAGCCCCTGGTTCTGTGATGCTGCCAGTCATTGCTGAACCTGTAAGGCTAATCCCATGCCCCCTGGGACATGTAGTCCCACGCTCCTGCCTCCACCTGCTGCGGTCCGGCCTCTGCTCTCTCCCCTCGCTCCATCCAAAGGGCTCTCATTAAGGTCATCAGTGTCCATCTCTGCCACTAGTGACGGAGGCACTTTAACCCTTAGTGTGCTGTCCTCTCACAGCCTTGGATGCTGTTGGACAGGTCCCCTTGGTGACACCACCGTCCCTGCTCCCCGCTCCCTCGGGCTGTGCCTTCCCTGACCCTTTGCAGGCAGTTTCCCTGTCACGCTGCCTGGACCAGCACAGCTGGGCTGTGGCCTGGCTTCGGTGACTGCGTCTGTGCCAGCAACCCCCGGGTTGTCCCTCCTAAATGCCCAGTGAATTCCTACTGGACATCTCCCTGGGAATGTGGCAATCTTGGCCAACTCACCTGCCCCAAACTGAGCCACCTTATTGCCACTTTCCCTCACATGTGCTCCTTATTGGTAAATCCTTTTTATCCACTGCCTGCCCCAACAGTCTCCAGTGCAGCAAATGGCATCACTCTTCAGGCAGGTGCCCAACCAGGGACCTGGGAGCTGCCCACCCTCCTTCGCCTTTCACTTCTTTGCCCAGCACGGAGACCTGTGGATTTTTCTTACATCTTCCTTATCCCATCTGTCCTTCTCCCTGAGGTCAGGGCCTGGGCTCCCTTAAGATCCTACCTTCCAGCCCCTCCCAGAGTGTGTGTGTGTGTGTGTGTGTGTGTGTGGGCGGGGGGTGGGGGGGGGCTGTCTGCTGACTGCTATAAGCCTAGCTTCTCACCAGAGGGATCGGAAGGAAGGCTGGACCTAGGTTAAGGTCCCCCAGTCTGTCTGGAGAAACAAGAGTCCTCACTTGTTGGCTGTCTGTCCAGATGCCCCTCACCCAGGCAGACACAGTCATGAGAGCATCTTAGCTGCCATGGCCGCACAAAGCTGCCTTCTTAGGGACTCGCATGGAGGGTAGAGGTGGTGAATAGAAGTTTCCTCACTGTGAACCGCGGATAGATATGGATGTATGCTCCCCACACCACGTTCCAGGCAGCTCCCGGCCCGGAAAGCGCTGCTCTGCCCCGCGCCCCACCCCCCCATTCACAGTTCTGCTTGGGAGCAAAACGCCTCTACATCATTGTCCCAACCTCAGCCACTCTGGATTTTGCAAACTGATGGTTTTCAAAATCCTAAGCCAGCCCTAACTGGGTGTCTGCAAAGGGAAAGGCCGCCGGTTTGATTCCCAATCAGGGCACATGCCTGGGTTGCGGGTTTGGTCCCAGTTGGGGTGCATTTGAGAGGCGGCCAGTTGGCGTTTCTCTCTCACATGGATGTTTCTCTCCCCATCTTTCTCCCTCCCTCCCCCTTCCTCTAAAAAATAATAAATAAATAAAATCTATAAAAATCCCAAACCATCCAACTACCAAATGTCCAACTTTCTGGGAGAAGGACTTACCCCATCCTGTGTCCTCGCTCTCCAGTGAGGGACGCTGGGGCCTTGGTGGTGAATTGAGACTGCCCTAGACCCGAGAGGGGCTGCCCGCCCATGGTAGTGTGTCTCAGGGACTCTGCCTTGCTCAGGAAAACCCCTCTGACATGGTGCGGAGGCAGATGCCCTGCCCTCCCTGCTGTCTTTCACTGCTCTGTGGCAAATGCCCCTACAGGGTACGTCCCACGGTCTCATCAGCGGGCCGGACGAGAAAACGGACAATGGTGGGAGGGGGGTGCGTGTGTCAAGGAGAGGGATGGAGAAGCAGGGTGGGTGTCCCCTGGAGGAACTGCAGGCTGAGGGGAGAGCCACGTGGACACATGGGGGGCACCTGGGAAGAAGGGGTGCTGCAGAGAACCCCTGGGGCCTGGCAGGCTTGGGAACAAGCGCAGCAGCCTGGGGGAGGGGCGGGAGGCCAGTGGGAGAGAGGCTTTTAGACTTTCAGGGAACGTAAATTTTACCCCCGGCTACTTTCTCTGGGATTTATTTCTCGGTGAACTTGAGACTTTGCCTAATTACGTTTGGGTCTCTTTCAAAGCACATAAATTGCATCCAGTTCTTCTGCCTCCTTCTTAGGAATGAATAAATTGTCCCTGTGCAAGGAGGGATCTGGGGGAGAGAGTGAGACTTTATTAATTCGACACAGAACTCTGTTCCCCTGCCCTCCCCTCTGCCCCCTGTTGAATAATAAAATAATGAAGATTTGACTTGGACCAGGATGTGTGGATAAATATATTGGTGACATGAATGGAAATGGATTTATTACATAAACAGGAGACTTCATCAATTTAAACCTGGCCTCCTTTCAATGGGCATAAATTACATTTTCTTTTCCTACCAGTTGCTGGTTTGTTATAATTTTTTTCTGAAGAAACTGGGTTTATCAAAATTGAGATTTTACTAATTTATTTCATGGAAACTTGTACTTCCTCTTTCTGTGCAACTCATTAAAGACAGTTTCCTTCCATTGACCCTTTTTGAGTCATCCCCACCTCGGTCATGCTCAGAGTTCTGTGGCCTGTTGGGAGGTCGGGGTGAGGGGTGGAGTGGGTGGAGGACAGGCTGTCACCTCGTACTCTGAGAGGAGACCCTCGTACCTCCACTCCCTCTAGAACTATCCGGTCCACCTTAGGAGGAATGCTACAACAGGGTGTCTGGCTCCAGAAGCAGAAGAAAGTCTCTTTCCAGGCCTCCAGGAAGGCCAAGGGATGACCCAGAGCAGGATTTGGCCTGGGCTGGTTCCAGGATGGGTCTGTGGTAAATTGCAGAGAGATCCTGTGAACAGGATCCCATGAAGAAGTTCAGGGGTGCTTGACCAGGAATCCCAGGTGAAGTGGGAGTGGGGAGGGCTCAGAGAAGGTCCCATTGAAGATCAATGGCGAAATGCTTGTGGCACAAGAATTGATCTATTAGGAATTCAGGGCCCATAGTCCCTCCTCCTCCTCCCCCTTCCCTTTTCCTACTCCTTTGTCTTAGCAAAATGGGGACTTTCAGAAACGTTTGGTTGGGGCAGGGAAGATGTCTTGACACTCCCTTACAGTGGGCGAGGTGGCCTTTGGCTCTGTGGCTCTGTTCTTTCTGTATTTTTGCGGGCATGTCAAGGTTACTCTCAGCCTGGGAGTTCCCTGCGTGGATTCTCCTATCTGCCTCTCTCTGGGTATCCCCGCTGGAACTCAGACAGTGCTGGAAGTCTTGAATATTCCTGTTCATTTAAGGTGGTCAGAGACTCGATATGTTGACACTCCTGAGGATGTGTATATGACAAAGAAGTGTGGCTGCCTTCTTACTTAGAGAACCTGGAAAGGACAATGATTAACACAAAGAGGTGACTAATGGGGGCGTCCTGGGTGCCACGAGAACCAGCAGATGAGAGATTCCCCTTCAATGAGCCTTCCTGACACCCCTGAGTCTCCCTCGCCACCTTGAGAAGGGCGCTGCTTCAGCAATGCTAGCCCCAGAAGCAGTGTTGAAGTCTTGCAGGCTTAGGGTGGAGGGGAGAGGGAGGAAAGGGACTGCCCCCCACAAAAACTCTCACCCCATCTCCCATCCCATCACCCCATCCCTTAACCAGCCCCAGGGTTGGCGGGGGTGGGCTGCGCGGGCAGTGGCGGCTCTGCAAGCTGTCATTCACCAGGCCTGCTGTCTGGGGCAGGTGTTTCTAATAAGGGCTCCTTCGGGCTTGCTTCATCCAGGAGGATGTTTACAAGAAGGTCTGATGAGAAATTGTCTCCAAATGCTGTCTTGTAAGCAAGACGTAAAGAAGGGGGGGGGGGTAGTGCCTTAGGGCTCCTGGAATGGGGCCTGGCCAGTGCTCCCTCCACCCCCCAGTCCTCTTGGCCAGGACTGGCAGGCTAGGGCCTGGGCAGGTCTGGGCCCACTGCCAAGGCTGGTGAGCGCCATGGGGGTTGAGTTTCAATAAACAAAAGCAATAATCTTGGAAGAACCTCCACAATAAACAGAAAGGCTGGGCATCCCCACATGACTATCCAAGCCCCAAGGCCTCTTCTCTGACCCTGTGGTCTTTCTTCAGCCCCTCCTCCACAGGACGGGGGCAGGCAATCGCAGGTTTTATTATCATCATCATAAACAATCCACACATCATTAAGGAACATCCCAGAGAAAGAAGGGAGGTATCCTGTATCCAAGCCTTCGCAGAGGATCCTCCAGTGAGATTAGACTCCCTGGTAGGAAGGTATGCACAAAGAGGTGACTAACTTTTTCCAGAAGGACCAGATAGTAAATATTTTTTACTTCGAGCCTCCTAAGCAGGGGTTTCCAACCTTTTGGCATCTCTGCCCCCACTGGAAGAAGAACAGTTGTCTTGGGCCGCACATTAAATACCTTGTGACACTTCCTTACAGAACAATCGCATAATGTTTTAAATAAATTTACGGTTTTGTACGGGGCCACATTCACAGCCACCCTGGGCTGCATGTGGCCTGCAGGCTGCAGGTTGGACACCCCTGCACGGCTTCTGTCCCAACTACTCACCTCTGCCATTGTTGCATGAAGGTAGACATAGACAATAGCAAAATGAGTGGGCATGGCTGGGCTTGATCTCCCGGAGTAGATCATCTGAGCAGTTTGCTCAGATGTACAGGATGAAATGAGTCCCAGAGAGGTCAAGCCACTAGCTGAGATCACGCAGCCTATGGGCAAGTGAGCAGGACAACTGCCCAGGCTCCTGACCTCTCTGTCCAGCAGGCTGGCTGCATAGACTGGCGTGACTTGGCTCAGTGTGGCTGACTGAGGTAGCTCCCTGGAGACCTAAACTTGACACAAGGGAACTGTACACCATGGAAAGGGTCAGTATGCTCAAAGTTGGAGAGGAATTTGAGACTTAGTCAAGTTAGGTATACAAATAAAAAAGGAGAATGTAGCTGGTTGTCTTGGTGTTGCTGGGCAAGAACTTCAGGGAACAGACTCGTGGAGACAGGATATAAAAGGAGCGCCTCAAGAACCCAGGTCCAGGCGCTGCTGCCTGCAGAGGTCTGGGGATGGTCCCTCTTTGAAACCATCCCTGCCTGTGCTGTTTTGTGCGGGATTACCGGGTGTGTGGAGTTGGGTTGTATTAGAGAATAATGGTGCAGCTGTGTGGTCTCTGCGAGGATGGAATTGTAGGTCCTTTCAGGGGTCTGTGAGGTTGAAGAGGACAGAGTGAGGGTGGGTTGGGAGTGTTTTTTGGTGGGTTGGTGTGTGCACAGAATTTGAAGGCCCAGCGCAGCCAGGCTCGATGTGGCTGGGGCACCAGTGAACCATGTGTGGGCTTGGGGCTACCATCAGAGGTGTGGCGCTCTGCATTCCACTTGCAGTCAGGCTGTGTGGTTAGCGTGGTGCTTCTCTTTGGGGTCCGCATGTCTCTGTTGGGTAGGCTAAGAGTGTGGGCGGAGTTTGAGGGTCAGTGCATGCTTGGGACAGGGTCACTCAAGTTACGCTCAGCAAATCAATGTTGCTGGAGCTGAGTGTGAAGTTCTCGGATTAAGTGTATGACTTGTTTGGGGATCAGAGTGCCTGGTCGTGGGGCAGCTGGGACTGAGGTCACAATGTGGTTGGGTTGAGGTTCGTGAGGTCACTGAGTGTTCAGCTTGGGATGTGTATGCCAGTGTCTCTCACTGGGTGCTGAGCAGGTAGTAGTTGGGACGAGCGTCAGCATGTGGTTGGAAAGCTGACCACCAGCACCTTTGGGCTTTGGTGGACCGATGTCTTACTGAGTTGGGAGGATTAGCATGTGTGCTGTTTTGATCTTGGGAGCTGGTGTGTATTAGGGGTCAGGGCATCAATGTGTATGACTGAGTTCAGAGGTAGACCTGTGTCTGGGCTACATTTTCCAGCCTGGTTGTGTCTGTGGGTCAGTGTATGTTTGCGGATGGAACTGTGGCATCAGTGTATGGTTGGCATTGGGGGTGTCAGTGTGATTTGGGGTTACTTGTGATTGAGAATTCAAGATTTGGTTGGATTTGCAGTGTGCAGGTCTTTGCAAGTCATGTTATTAGGCTGGAGGGTCAAGGTGCAGCCAGGTTTGGCAGGTCAGCATGTGCTCGGAAACCAGTTGGTTATCTTGGGGTGCAGTTGAAGGGGTGAGGTTGTAGATGAAGGTGGGTGTGGGGATAAATGAGTGGTGTCCCGGAGAACACTCCCAGAGGAAGGGAGCCTCAAGCAGAGACTTGAAGGCTGAGCTTAGACAGCTGACAACTTGGGCCATGGGTGCCACTCGTGATGGGGTTGGAGGTCAGCAGGTCAGCATGTGATGATGAGAATGAGAAAGGGTCATAGGAGTTGGCGGAAAGAGGACATATGGGGAGTCACTACCTCATTTGGGGTGGAGAGTTCTGGGTGTGGACGTCTCAAACTGGGCTTCTTAGAGAATGTAGGAACCAAAGAAGATTAAGGGGTCAAACTTACTTGAATATTTGGGCAAATACACTATAGCAAATGTTGCTATTGCCCCGCCAATACGCCCTGGTACTCAATGTTTTCTATACGCCGATAGCTTTTTGCTGTATCACCTACAGTTCTACCTGGAGATGTTGTCTGGCTGGGGAACAGGTTCTGTCTTCTGAGGACTGTCTTACTGAGTTGGGAGGATACGTGTGTTTGTGCTGTTTTGATCTTGGGAGGACTAGGAAGGTCTAGAGTTACCGCCCTCAATGATAGTCCAACCCTCCTGATGGGCTGGAATCGGTGTCTAACACCCTGGCTTTAGGTGTTTAGCAGGACTGAATCCCTTTGCTACAGGAGTCTCTTGCTCATTAATACACCCTGTGTGGGCTTCCTTCTCTTCCTGGCTCACATCCCCACTCCCCTATGGTGCTTCCTGGGATCACGGCCCAAGTAAATGACTTGCCTTCATATCCCTGTTGCGGGTTTGCTTCTGGGGAACTTGACCTAAGAGAAACATTTTTATAATAAAGCTGACAAAGATATATTATGGAGTATGGATTCCACATGATTTTCAAGATAAAGCAAAAGTCACGACAGGAAGTACAAGCCTCTGGCAGCAGGGGTCCCCTCCCTATCGTCACTAATAAGGGTCTAATTCAAGAATCTGGCTAGGGAGGCCTGGTGCAGTCCCTACAGGTCAGACTCCGAGGCACAGAAAGCACAGAGAAGGGTGGAACGTGAATTAGGTGGGAGGGGGGGGCACCAGTTGGCAAACGGAATCTACTGCACAGCTGTGCACTTGAGTTTGGGGGGTTGACATGCGGCCAGGGTGCAGTAAGTGCTGTTGTGACTTGGGTTCCTCAGGCTGTTCCTTCTGTTCTATTGTAAGTGGGAGATTGAGGGAGCTTAGCTTAGCATTCAGTCGCTTTGGACTGCCTTGTGTCCTGATGACTTGCTGAGGATCAGTATGTCATTGCTGTGGGGTGGCCTGAGTGGCCCAGTTTTGCTCACCCTGTGGTGAGTAGACAACTAAAGCATGCTTAGGACTGGTGGGGATCGGCATGGAACCGATGTCAGGAGTTGACAGTTGTCGTGGATTTCCCTTGTGGGAGGGCTGCATAATTGGTTTGGGGGTACAGTGAGTCTTTAGATTTGGGGGTCAATATTTGAGGTTGTCAAGGTGGGGGTCAGAATTTATCCAAAGGGGCTGTGAGCACTGCTGCCAATCCACAGAGCACCTTTGTGTGGGTTTTAAAATTGTCCCCCTCTTGGCACACACAGCCCTGCCCCAGAGGACATGCCTGGCGCCCAGGGTGCGGGCGGGATTTCAGCCCGCACTTGTCCTGTCATCTGGGAACCTCTGGACAGCGACCAACCCGCGTGACTCCACACAGCAGCCCTGGGGTTGGTTGGGGTCTCTGAGCAGGGAGTCCCCACGGACCCAGCATCATCCAGCCTCCTCCTCAGTCACCTCCTCCAGCTGTCCTGTTCTTCCAAGAGGAGGATGGGCAGGTCTCTGCAGTGCGAGCCCCTGCACCCTGTGAGGCCTGGGAGCTGGCTTCCTGGAGTGAGGGTCAGGGTCAGGGTTCGAGTCCTGGCCACGTCGTATATGTGTCAGAATGAGCAATGCCTTTTTAGGTCACATATACTTTGGACTTCAACACTGCTTTATGTAGGCCGTAAAATTAATAGGTGGGAACGAGATTTATGGGCCCCACTGGGCTGTTCTTTGCTTGTTAGGTTAAACACACTGATTTCCTGGTACAAAAGTGCTTGTTAAAATAATCTCCCCCAGAATGTTCAGAGGGGACATATCTGTCTTGCTTTGGGGGTGCAGAGAAGACCGCAGGACCCCATCCCTGCCTCCCCGACTGGCCTACCTGTCATGGCTCCCCCAGCCCCAGCTGTGCGTATGATGGAATGAATGATGATGTTTCTGGATGGGGGGAGGTCCAGGCAAGGAATGCGCCTCTGTGCAGATAACGCCGGAGCCAGATGCACACTCCCATCACCCCCGCCCACCCTGAAGAGCCACTAGCCTTTGTTCCTGCCATAGCTTGAGAAGAAAAGCTAGAAGTGCAGAGGGTGTGTGTATGTGGGGGAAGGCACGGTGTTGTTGGACCCAAGTGGGAGGATGGTCTAACAGCTGCTTCTGAGAACCTGAAAGTCAGAAGTGGAGGCAGAGAGAAGGGGAGGCAGGCCCTGCTGCCTGAGCACCTCTCACTTCTCCCAGCACCGTGTGCCCGCAGGTAGCACTGAGCTTGCAGGTCTATGGGGATCAACTCTGCGGCTCTCTTCATTTCCCACGAGGCCCTGGGGCATGCACCCTCTGAATGACTCAGCCACCCAGGAAGTGGAGACTGTCTTGTCATCTCCTACGCTCTTCCTCCCCTGGGGGTGTGACTACTGGGGTCACTCTGTGGGTGAAGTGGATTATGCAGAGCGTGTAGGAAACTTCTGACAGAATCAAGCTGCTCTGCTGGGCAGAGCTGAGAGGTGAGTCTGGGTGGGGCTTGAGTGGGCTTGATCTAGTCGAAGCAAGATGATGCTGTGAGCAATTCCAGAGATGCTCAGGAAGCTCAGGAAGAACCGCCCAGGCTGAGCCAACTGAAGGCAGGTGCTTGACCTTTCAGCAGGCCCATGAGATGCTCGTTGAATGATAGCATGCTGATTGGGGTGCCGCAAGTTCTTGTTGAAACCTAGCTCATTTTGAAACCCTCTGAAGGTCATTTTTCCAAGTACTCTAACACCCTAAAACTCTGGTTCTGTGGGGTGGAGGGGCACTCACTGAGCTCCTTCCCCCTCACGCTTTCTCAGGCATCACAGGCTGTCCATTGCTCAGTCTTGGAACCTCATTTCAATGGCCTTCCTCTGGGCTCCTGGTGTCTTATGTGTTTGTGGTCATTTTAGCAAAGCACGTGGCCTATTCATTCTTCTCCTACTTAATCCTTATGAGGTCAATATTGCACCAAATTATAGAGAGATGAGAAAAACTGAGGCCCTGAGGCATCCAGCAGTGAGTAGAGGAGACAGACTTGAGCCCAGGTCTGAAGATCCAGCCAGTGTCCAGCCCCTTAGTCCCTTTCCTGATGCCTGTATGGACCTATTTCCATTATCTTGGGGCATTAGAACCATCAGCTACTGGAGTTCCTGGAGCAGAGACGTTGCCTCGATCATTTTTGAGTCTCTAACACCCAGCGCAATGCTTAACGAATGGCGGAAATTCAGGGTATGCCTGTAGATTGAGGTGTAATGTTACTACATCTGTGCAGGGCTTGGGTCCGGATGTGGAGTTAGACTACTTGGGTAAGAACCTTGGTTCTGGAATTGCTGGCTCTGTGACTTTAAGCAAGTCACTAAATCCTTCTCACATATAAAACGAGAATAATAATAGTATTACCTCACAGAGTTGTTGTGACGGTTCAAAGAAGTGCTCTGTGTGAAACGTGTATGACAATGCCTGGCACGCAGCAAAAGCTCTGTAACTCCCCCTTCTATCAGTCTTAACCTACTGGCGTCACCTTCTTGTTCTGAAATACTGCCACCTGCTGGTAGATTCCGGGTGCAACTGCCACATACCACTGGTGGCCAGAGTCGCAGAGCACCCCAACTGGCACCCACCTTGATTCCTCCATTTGGACCATTCTCCTCCTCTTTACAATAAGCCATCCTCCCCCTCTTTTCCAGATTTCATGCGATAGCACTTCCGGGAGCTTCACTGGCTGCCAACCCTACACACCAGGGAGCACAGAACAACCTCTCACTTTTCCTCTCTGTCTTTCCATCCTCTGTTTCTGTGGTTGCATGAATTCTAGAGCCAGGCAGATGTGCACTTAGACCCTGGCGTCAACACTTAGTAGCTGGTGACATGGAGTAAATTACCGAAGCCCTCTGAGCTTCGTGATTGACGGGACCCCCAATAAACTCACTGTAGTCATCATTCATCTTCTGCCCCCTTGTCCCAGTCAGCCTGTGATGTCCCCTCCTCAGCTCCCAACAGAGAACTGCTTGCCTTATGGTCCCCCATTGCACCTACTCTCATGGCAGGTTCTGGAGAATTTTCCTCACTGGTAACCACAGGGAAAAGGAACAACGTGAACGCAGAGAAGGAGTCATCAAAAGGTTAAAGTCCATTGTGACGGTCACACACAAGGACCCAAGTCCCCACTGTCTTGGTTCCATGCTTGCTCCATGTAAGTTTCGTTGGCGCCTTGCTTGGAGGGGCCCAGCCTTCTTCGTCTCTGCTGACCACACCCCATGTTCTCTCAAAGCAGCAAGCTGCAGGAGCTTGGCTTATCCAAATTCTCCTGGAGGGGATCTCAAGGAGACTGATGTGTCAACATGGGGGCTGGAGCACAAAGTTCTCTGAGATCTTCTCTAGCTCCAGCGTGCTTTGAGTCTGAGTCAACCATGTTTTGACTGAATGACTTCCAAATGTCTGCTTGGCAGAACTTGCTTTTGCACCAGGAGTTGACCCTGAAAACTACCCCACACTGACCCAAGAAAACCTGCTGGGCCCTGAAGATGGCAACTAGGAGTCCTGTTCTTGATAGAAGACCAGCTCCCCATCAAATCCAGTCCAAGAAGGTCCGAAGTTGAGAAATAACGCAGGTCCAGACTCTGGGTTGGAGAGACAGGCCCGGGCAATAGGCACATTTGTTTGGATGAGCCCGGCACCCCACTGGGATGGGGCCCCGTGCAGGCCACTTGGCCCCAAACTGTGCTCTCTGTGTCTGAGGTCTCACTCCTAGTTTGCTTTCTTTGGGTTCTCCTCTACAGGCTCCTCTCAAACCCAGCCTCACCCCAGGAAGGATGGCACATCTGTGCCTCTCTCTCGGGCTATGTGAGTTTCCCAGACCCTTGCAGGCAGCCTGAGAGCCCTCGGAGAGGAAGAAGGCAATAGGGAAGGGCTCCCAGGGGGTGGGCATTCAGACACTCAGACAGCTTTTGCTCCGGTACAGAGTCTGCCCACAGGCCTGGGGGATTAGAAGGGGTATTTGGTGAGTCCACGACCAGCCCGCAGGGGCGGGGAGCTTTTCTAAGACTTTGTAGACCATCCAGTGGCCTCTTTCAAAACAGGATTTTGATGAGTTAAGTGTAAATGAATCCAAAACACATGGGTTGGATTTCCCTCCGAACGCAATGGGGTTTGTGAATGCAGCTCAGGGAAGGATGGGTAGCAGGTGAGGGTGGGTCTGGGGAAGAGGGACATGGCTTAATCAAACAGGTTTTTTTCTTATTTTGTTAACTTTTGCCACCACTGCTCCAAAGCTCCCTGTGTCTACCATCTCCCCCAATTCACCCCCAAGGATGTGAGGCCTGGGGCTTTGCTGCCGATGCCCTGCCGAAGACCCAGGGCCAACCCTGCCGGCATCAGACTCAGGGGGAGCTGGATGCTCCCAGCCTCCCTCCGGCTGCTTTCCAGGATGCCTGGCAGAAGCAGCTGGAAAGCTTATCTCTGGAGACAGTACCTCTCTGCTCATCCTGGATTTCTGAGGTGGGGGGGCTCAGGATGGAGGGCAGAGCCCAGGAGGGAGGGCCCTCCTCCAGGAGGCACACTGGGACTTACAGGGAGTAGAGCCCTGCCTTAGAATGCAGTGTCTCATTAAGGAGGCAACTTTTCAAACAAGACTGTGTCTTCATCTACTTAAATTATGTGTATTATTTTATTTTACTATAAACATAATACTTTTTTGGTACAAATCTTAAAAGCACAGAGAAGCAAAATAGCAAAAGCTACCCCACCCAGAGGTGACTTTGTTAACATTTTGGTACAGCTGCTTTCAGGTCCATGTTGCAAGTTTTTTTAAAAATACAGATTGAGAGTCATGCAGGATGGAGAGTAAAGTGTAGTGGTTACAATTTTGAGTCTAGAGTAGAGTAAGCTACCTAGGTTCAAATCCCAGCTGCATCACTTGCTGCACTTGCAGATCAAGTTTTGCAAACTTCAGGTTCCACTTCCCAAATTTCTAACAAGAACAACCACCACCAGCGCCGATATATGTTCCAGGGGTCAGAGGGACAACATATACACGGCAGATGGAGCAGCGCCCCGTGCACAGTAGCCACTCAGTAGCTGTTGGCTCTTAGTGTTTTTGTCTTCTATCTTTCTTTCTTATACACATGACGTCATCTTCCTATGTCTTTAATATTTTGTATAACATGCTTGAATGGCTGCATTCTTGCCGTAGGTTATGCATCCAATCTTTTCCTTTAAACATCTGTCATAAACAACGCTGTCATGCACATCCCTCCGCATTCTAAGGGGGTTCAGGGTTGAGTCTGAGTTTTCCACATGCAAGTTTCTTTTTGCACAAGTTGATTTGCATGAAGAGAAGCAACTTGGAGACTATTCATGTGTATGATCTGGGAGGAGAAAGAGGGGATTTCTATCCCTGTAGTTTTGCCTTTTCCAGAATGTCGAATCAATGACGTTGTATAGTATATAGTGTTTTGTGTTTGGCTTCTTTCACTTTTTTGTAATGCTTTTGAGATTCATTCATGCTGCATGAATCGATACTGCATTCTTTTTTTATTGCTGTACAGTATTCTATTATATGGATAGAACATAATTTTTACTAGCTGGTAAACTTTTACATTATTTCCAGTGTGGGCCTATGAATAATAGGCCCAAAATTTGCTTTCCAGTCATAGGTGGACTTATATTTTCATTCTTGTTGAGTAAATTACTAGGAATGGAATTACTAAGTCGTGTGTATACATTAAGTACAGTTTAACTTTATAAGACACTGACAAACTTTTCTTAAGAGGCTGCACTATTTTGCATTTCCACCAGGAATGTTTGAAAGTTTTGACTGATCACATCCCTTAGCAACAATTGGCATTTTCAGTGTTTTAAATTTTAGCCATTCTAATGGGATGTAGTGGTGGGTGCCACATTGTGTTTTAATTTACATTTTCCTCATGATTAACAATGTTGAACTTCTTTTCATGTGCTTATTTGCTACCTGTGTACCTTCTTTAGTAAGTGTTAAAATCACTTGTACATTTTTAAGTTGGCTTAATTGTCTTCCTATTACAACTTCACATGGTAGGAATTCTTTATATATTCTGGACACAAAGTCTTCATTATATATGTTTCATAAACACTTTCTCCAAAACTGTGTCTTACCAATTTATTTTTCTGTCTCTTTTAAAGAGTGGATTTTAAAAATTTTGATAAAGTACAATTCATTATGTTTTCTTCTATGAATTGTCCTTTTTAGGTCTTAGTTAAAAATCTTTGCCCAACCCAAAGTCACAAAGATTTCCTCCAAAGCTTTTTTCTAGAATATTTATAGTTTTAGGATTTACATATAGGTCTATGATGCCTTTTTCAGTTAATTTTTATATGGAGCAAGGTATGGATTAATGTTCATTTTTTGTATATGGATGCCCAATTGTTTCAGCACCATTTGTCAAAAGGATTCTCTTTTTTCTAATGAACTGTCTTTGACCCTTTATCCAGAATCAATTACTGATATTTGTGATGGTCTATTTCTGGACTCTGTTCTGTCCCATTGATCTAAGTGTCTTTCTTTTCACCAATACCACCATGGTGATTAGCATAGCTCCATAGTAAGTCTTGAAATTAGATAGTAGAGTCTTTCAACTTTCTTTTTCAAAATTATTTGGCTATTCTAATTTATTTGCTTTTCCAGTTTGATATTGTCCTACAGCTTTTGGGTCTTCTTGATTTTTAATTGTTTTTTTCTTTGTACTTCAGTTTGGAAAATGTTTATTGATCTATCTTTAAGCTTAACGATTCTTTTTTCTTCTGCATCTAGTCCCTGATTAAACTTTCAGAGGAATACTTCTCTATCTCTGGTATTAAGTCCTCCCTCCACCCCAGTATTTCTATTTGGCTTTTTTATGGTTTTCATCTCTTTGTTGAAATTCCTCATCTATTTAAGCATGTTATTTACTTCTTCCACTAGATGCTTGAACATACTAATTACAGTTATTTTAAGGTTCCTATTTCCAGATTTCAACATATGGGTCATCTCTGGGTCTGGTTCTATTGACTGCCTTATCTCTTGACAATTTTTATTGCTTTTTTTGTGAATCTTGTAATTTTTTTGTAGAATGTTGAACATAGTGTGTAGAAAAATAGCAGAAACTGAGATAAAAAGTACCTTTTCCCTGAGATGGGCATAACTCTTTTTCTGTGAGACCATTAATGCTTGGTGGGGTGATTGAGTCAATCTAGTCAATACATGTACTGGGGAGGAAGGAAGATGGTGGCATGGTAGGAGGAAGCACATCCCTCTTCCCCCTACACACAGGAGAAAAACCTGGCCGATTTACAGCGGAACAGAGCAAACAGACATCAGAAACACAGCGTATTTGAAAACAGGAGATCGAAAATTGCAGTGGACACTGAAAAACCAGAGGGTAAGGAGGGCACTCCAGCAGCACAGTGACCAGGGTGGGGGCTGAGGTCCCAGGCTAGCGCTCGCCATAAGACTCTGGGGAGGGAGCCCGTCAACCGCTCCCTGCCCAGCCAAACAAGGTTTCAGCAGCACCAGGTAAACCTGGTTGCTTGAAATCTCACAGAGAGGAGTTAAGGTCTCATAGCCCTGGGAGGACTGTGCGTCACAGCTTGCGCAACTAGCGGCACCTGTGTGCCATTGGGGACGGCTACACGGGGATCCATCGGTGCCAGTGCAACACCAGGGACCTGTGCTGCAGTCGCTTGGCGCCCGCGCGCCATCGGGGACCTGCGTGGCGACCACTTGGCACCCACGCGACATTTGGCGCCCCTGCGTGGACGGCTGAGAGACCTTAGGCGCCTGCGCGCGACCTGCGTGGTGGTCGATTCGCACCCACACGGCAGTCGGCGCCCGTGCATGGAAGGCTGGGAGATCATAAGCACCTGCACATGACCACCAGAGGCGCACGCTGTCTCAGAAGATACGCCAGAGGGCCTGTGTGGAGAGGCCCTGGGCTAGCTCTGAGGACAGTAGCCCAAAGATAACTGAGTGCTGAACAGGGAGAAAAGCGATACCATCACCCCTCAGCCATTGCAGCCAGCAAGGTCAGAAAAACCGACATGATTGATAACAGCAAGAGTTGGCGTTTGTTTTTTGTTTGTTTTGGGTTTTGTTTTTTTTTTTTAAGTATTTTTTCATTATTTTTATCTTTTTTACCCCTCAACTCCTTTTGCTTCTTGTTACTTCCTTCTTGTTTTATTCCTTCTTCCTTTCTTTCCAAGCTTATCTCTTCTTCCTTTCTCTTTTCTCCTTTTCTTTTTCTTTCTGCTTTTCTTTCTTCTTTTCATTTTTTTTCTTTTTTCTTTGTTTTCTTCCTCTTTTCTTTTTTTAAATACCCACAAGTGAGACAAAAACAAAACAAAACAAAAAAACCCTGGAACTGTGGAAAAACCAGAGTTGGTCCCAAAGAGGGGGCATCCCAACAGCTGAGACAGTGGAAGCTATGAACACCAGGATACCGGAAGGAGACAGCACCACTGAATCTCACAGGTATTCTACCACAGAAGTTCACACCATAAACCCAGGGAACCAGAACAAATCAATTTAAGAAGCTGAGCCTAACAAGAAGAGCCCCACAAACAATGGGAAGACAAAGAAACAATCTCCAAATGAAAGAAAAGGAGGAAGCCCAGAAACAATGTTAAATGAAATGGAGGCAACTCAACTATCAGATTTTGAGTTCAAAGCAATGGTTGTCAGGAAGCTCCATGAGCTCTCAATGAGCTACCAGAAACTACAGGGAAACTACAATGAATTCACTGCAAACTATATCAACATGAAAAAGGAAATAGAAACTATCAACAAGGGCCAAGAGGAAATGAAGAACACAATTTCTGAACTGAAGAACACAGTGGAAGGAATGAAAAGCAGAATTGATGAAGCAGAAGATCAGATCAGCGAGTTGGAGGACCAAGTAGAAAAAAAAATCCAGAAAGATCAAGAAAAGGAAAAGAGGCTCAGAAAGAATGAAGAGGGATTAAGAGAAATGCAAGACAATATGAAATGTAATAATATCCGTATAATAGGGATACCAGAAGGAGAAGAAAAAGAGCAAGGGATAGAAAACCTATTTGAAAAAGTAATGATGGAAAACTTCCCTAATTTGATGAGAGAAAAAGTCACACAAATCCAGGAAGCACAGAGAGTCCCAGTCAAGAGGAACCCAAAGAGGCCTATGTCAAGACAGATCATAATTAAAATGGCAAAATTCCAAGACAAAGAGAGAATCTTAAAAGCAGCAAGGGAGAAAAAGGGAGTAACATACAAGGGAGCCCCGATAAGGTTAGCAGCTGACTTCTCAGTGGAAACGCTCCAAGTCAGAAGAGAATGGCAAGAAATATTCCAAGTAATGAGAACCAAAGGCCTGCAACCAAGACTACTTTACCCAGCAAGGCTTTCAATCAAGATAGAAGGCCAAATAAGGAGCTTCCTAGATGAAAGAAGTCTAAAAGAATACACCTCTACCAAACCAGCTCTGCAAGAGATACTAAAGGGACTGCTTTAAAGAAAGGAGAGAGAGGGAGAGGGAGAGGGAGAGAGAGAGAGAGAGAGAGAGAAACACAGGTACAAAAATGGCAATGAATAAGCACCTATCAATAATAACCTTAAATATAAATGGATTAAATGCTCCAATCAAAAGGCATAGAGTAGCTGAATGTATGAGAAAGCATGACCCACACATATGCTGCCTACAAGAGACCCACCTCAAGACCTACACAGACTCAAAGTGAAAGGCTGGAAACAAATTTTCCAAGCAAATGGACAGGAAAAAAAAAAAAAGCCAGGGTAGCAATATTCGTATCAGACAAAATATACTTCAAAAGAAGAGCCATAAAGAGAGACTCAGAAGGTCACTTCATAATACTCAAGGGAAGAATCCACCAGGAAGACATAAACATTGTAAATATATATGCACCCAACATAGGAGCACCTAAATACATCAAGAAAATCTTAAAGGACTTCAAGAAAGATATTGACAGCAACACAATTATAGTAGGGGATTTTAACACTGCACTGTCAAAAATGGACAGATCTTCCAAACAAAATATCAACAAAGATATTGTGGCATTGAACAATACTCTAGATGAAATGGACTTAACTGATATATATAGAACCCTTCATCCCAAAGAAACTAAATACACATTCTTTTCAAATGCACATGGAACATTTTCAAATATAGACCACATGATAGGACACAAAACCAGCCTCAACCAATTCAAGAAAATTGAAATCATACCAAGCATTTTCTCTGACCACAAGGGACTGAAACAAGAAACCAACCCCAAGGAGAAAAACCCCAAATCCTCAAAATCATGGAGATTGAATAGCATGCTATTAAACAGTGAATGGGTCAAGAATGAAATTAGGGAAGAAATCAAAAAGTTTCTGGAAACAAATAAAAATGAACTCACAATGACCCAAAACTTATGGGACACAGCAAAGGCAGTCCTCAGAGGGAAGTTCATAGTGATACAGGCCCACCTAAAAGAGACAGAAACATCTCAAACAAACAACCTAACCCTACACCTACAAGAACTCAAGGAACAACAACAAAGACAGACCAGACCAAGTAGAAGGAAGGAAATAACCAAGATCAGAACAGAATTAAATGACATGGAGACTAAAAGCACAATTCTAAGGATCAATGAATCCAGGAGCTGGTTCTTTGAAAAGATAAACAAAATCAACAAGCCTTTAAGCAGGCTCATCAAGAAAAAAAGAGAGAGGACCCAAATAAACACAATCAGAAATGAAAGAGGAGAGATTGCAACTGACACCACAGAAATACAAAGGATTGTAAGAAATTACTATGAAGAACTGTATGCCAAGAAATTTGAAAACCTAGGTGAAATGGACAAGTTTCTAGAAAAATATAATCTCCCAAAACCCAATGAAAAAGAAGCAGAAAGCCTGAACAGACCAATAACAGCAGATGAAATAGAAGCAGTAATCAAAAGACTCCTGACACACAAAAGCCCAGGACTGGATGGTTTCACAAGAGAATTTTACAAAACATTTAAGGAAGAGCTAACCCCTATCCTTCACAAACTTTTCGAAAAAATCCAAAATGATGGAAGACTCCCAAACTCTTTTTATGAAGCCAGCATCATTCTAATCCCCAAACCAGATAAAGACATAACAAGGAAAGAAAACTTCAGGCCCGTGTCGCTGATGAACATAGATGCTAAAATCCTCAACAAAATATTGGCAAACTGCATCCAACAATACATTAAAAAGATCATACATCATGACCAAGTGGGATTCATCCCGGGGATGCAAGGATGGTTCAACATTTGCAAATCAGTAAATGTAATACATCACATAAACAAAAGCAAAGACAAAAATCACATGATCATATCAATAGATGCAGAAAAAGCATTTGATAAGGTATAGCACCCATTTATGATAAAAACACTCAGCAAAGTGGGAATCGAGGGAGCATTCCTCAATATAATGAAGGCCATATATGAGAGACCTACAGCCAACATCATACTCAACGGGCAAAAACTAAAATCTTTTCCACTAAGATCAGGAACAAGGCAAGGTTGTCCACTTTCACCACTTCTACTCAATATAATATTGGAAGTCTTAGCCACAGTGATTAGACAAGAAAAGGAAATAAAAGGCGTCCAAATTGGAAAGGAGGAAACAAAATTATCATTATTTGCAGATGACATGATAGTGTACATAGAAAATCCTATAGACTTGGCCACAAAGCTACTTGACCTAATAAATGAATTTGGCCAAACAGCAGGATACAAAGTCAATATCCAGAAATCAAAGGCATTTCTGTATACCAACAATGAAACAGCAGAAGCAGAAGTCAAGAAAAAAATCCCATTTGCTATAGCAAAAAGAAAAATAAAATACCTAGGAATAAACCTAACCAAGGAGGTAAAAGACCTGTATGCAGAAAACTACACAACGCTGAAGAAAGAAATCAAAGAAGACACAAACAAATGGAAACATATACCGTGTTCATGGATCAGAAGAATTAACATCGTCAAAATATCCATACCACCCAAAGCAATTTACAGATTCAATGCAATACCTATTAAAGTACCAATGGCATATTTCACAGACATAGAACAAACACTTCAAAAATTTATATGGAACCATAAATGACCCCAAATAGCTGCAGCAATTTTGAGAAAGAAGAGCAAAGTAGGAGGGATCACAATACCTGATACCAAACTGTATTACAAGGCCACTGTAATCAAAACAGCCTGGTACTGGCACAAAAACAGGCACATGGACCAGTGGAATAGAACAGAAAGCCCAGAAATAAACCCAAGTCTCTATGGTCAATTAATATTCAACAAAGGGAGCAGCAACATAAAATGGAGTACAAATAGCCTCTTCAACAAATGATGTTGGGACAGCTACATGCAAAAAAATGAAACTCGAGCACCAATTTACACCACACTCAAAAATAAATTCAAGGTGGGTAAAATATTTAAATATAAGTCATGACACCATTAAAGTCCTAGAGAAGAACATAGGCAGGAAAATCTCAGATATTTCACGCAGCAATATTTTCACTGATATGTCCCCTAGAGCAAGGGACATAAAGGAAAGAATAAACAAATGGTATTTCCTTTTCTTTTCTATGCAGCCATCCTTAATTTTTGAGTTCCATAAAGTTTCTGCTGCTGCTTCTTTGTGGTCTAGGGCTTTCCCTGAGCTATTTTAATCAGTTTATAGTTCTTTATTGTTTTTGTGAGAAAGATAAGCACCTTGGCTGACATCAACCTTTTTGTTCTTTAAGTTACTGAGAAAGAATTGTTCAAAATTCTAATTCTAAATATATGGATTTATGTATTTTTCCTTTTAGTTACATCAACTTTTGCTTCATCTACTTTGATGCTGTTTTATACAGCAAGAACATTTATACTCATGATGTCTTTTTGATAAATTTACCCTTTCATCACCATGAAATGTCTTTCTTAATGTCTGATAATATCATTTGTTATTAAGTTAACCTTGCTATTAAAATTGCTACTCCAGCTTTTTTATGATTAGTGTTTTCAGATCATATATTTTTTATCCCTTCACATTTTTCTCTATCTGTAAATTTATACTTAAAATGGTTTAGAGCACGTAGTTGAAATTTCCTTTTCTACTTAGAGGGAATAAATGCGCCTTTTATTAGAATTGTTTAGACCAAGGTTAAGCCAACTACACCCTGCGGGCCACATCTGCCCCACATCCATTTACATATTGTCCGTGGCTGCTTTTGCGCCACAATATCCAAACTGAGTAGCTGTGACGAAGACTGTACGCCCACAGTGGCCTAAAATGTTTACTATCTGGCCCTTTCCGGAAGGAGTTTTGCCAACCCCTGGTTTAGATCATTTATATTTAATGTCACTATCAATATGATTATATACAAGTCTACCCTCTTACTATTTGATTTTCATTTGTCTCATTTATACATTTTCATCTTTAATTCTTTTGAATTAATGATTTTTATGATTCAGTGTTGCTTCCACTATTTATTAACTGTACTTCTTTGCTGTATGTTTAGGTTGCTCTAGTGTTTTTTTGCATGTCTCTAACTAATCATGGGCTACTTTCAAGTGGCATTTTACCGTTTCATGATTTATCCTTATAGTGCACCTTCATCCTCCCTGTTCTTTGTGCTACTGTGGGCATACATTTCACCTCCTCATACGTTACGGACTCTCTAAAACTATTATTGGTTCCTTAAAGAATTTTATTTTAAAGAAATTTAAAATGAGCAAAAGTACTTTATATTTACCCATATATACTCTTTTAAGTGTTCTTCATTCTTTAGGATAGATCCCAGTATTCATCTGGTATCATGTTCTTTCCACTTGAACTACTTCCTTGAACAATTCCTGTAGTGAAGTATATTAAGTGATAAAGTATCTCAGCTTTTGTCTGAAAGATTTAATTGTACTTATGATATTAAAATCAATATTCACTGGGTTTAGAATTCTACTTGGATACCTTGTCTCAGCACTTTGAAGAGGGCCTTTCTTCGTCTTCCGGCTTGCGCAGCCTCTGGTGGGAGGTGTGTGGTAATATGCTTGTCTGTGTCTGCTAGTATGTAGTGTTTCTTTTTTCACTGTATGCCTCTTAACTGTTCTCTTTTACATTGCCTTGCAAAATTCTATAGTGGTTTTCTCTACGTATTCATCCTTCTTGGGGCTGGTTGATCTTCTTGGGTCTGTGGGTTTGTAATTTTCATCAAACTTGGAGATCTTTTAGTCAGTTTCTTCAAATACTGTTCTGTCCCTCTCTTTCTTTGTCCTGAGAGTCCAATAACATATATGGGAATATTTATACCCTTGACCCCTCGATACTACCTCGCACATCACCCACCACACTGGGGATCTGCTCCCTCTCCCCTCTTTCTCTCTGTGAGTCAATTGTATAGTTTCTATTGTTGTATCTTCACATTTACTAATTTTTCTTTTGCTGTCTCTACCACGGCTTGTAAACTGATGGTCATCGGTGCCTGTTCAATGCCAACAGGAGTCGCCAGATTAAAGTACGGTGAAGGAGGAGATGTCATCCGGTGCAAACAGCCTAACTGTGATACAGCACAGCTGTGGAACCCCGCCGTTGTGATACAGTTCGGCTGTAGAACAGTGCAGCTACGAGACAGCAGCTCGATCGCTCTCCAGCTCAGTGAGGATACAGAACAGCAGGGCCGTGAGGTGGCCCTGGGGCAAGGTGGCCTGGGGTTGCAGCTCAGACCCTTTGCTGCACTTTGGCCTGGCCCCACAAGACAGTTTAAGCGATACAGCTCCAGCCAGGGAAACCCCGTCCTCGGTGAGCAAAAGTGCACTCTCCAGGCCAGAGGGGCGCTGTCTCACGTATAGGACAGTCAATTCTCTTGCATTGGAGGACTCCGCATTCTCACGGTTTCATTGGTTCAAAAGGCACTGTCCTGTCAGAAGGGAGCAGCTCTGATTGATCCGTGAAGATGTTAGTAAGAGTACAGCAGCTCAGCTACAGTGCGATGGGGAACGTCTCAGTCTCACCGACTGACGTGCCATTCCAGGGGCGCCTTCGTGAGGCTCCAACGGCAGGAACACAGTGCTGGTGGGCATTGTAGGGCAGGCTTCCCCCTGAAGTGCAGCTTGAGGGAGGGAGCACTGTCTAGCGAGGACTGTTGGTAAATTTGAGCCCAATCAGCCACCAGGAGCTCTTTCTAACAGGTTCCCACACCCCCACGCTCTCAGGGTCAGCACCAGTAATCCCATCCGGTAAGTTTTTCATTACCGGTGTTCCATTTGAGTTCTGTAAATATATCTCCCATTTTTCTTTAAATCTTGCACAAACTTATAATAACTGTTTGAGCATCTGAATTTTTTCCTATTGAGTGAATTTTTTTTTTTTTTTTTGCCTGGTTTTGAGTCACAGTTTTCTGTTTCTTGTCATCTCTAGAAATTTTAGATTGGACACTGGACATTGTCAATGACACATTCTTGTGAGTTGGGATTTTCTTTTCTTTCTTCATAAAGCATTGGGCTTTGTTGTAATAGGCAGTAAAGTTACAGTGGTTTTCTTGATCCTGACTAGGCCTGTTTTAAAAGCGTTTTTCTGGTGTGCTTTTAATCTAGGGTTTAGTCCTATTATTAGTGTACCATTTCCTTAGGGTCTCCACGGAATGATTTCCACGTTCAACAAGGATTCTTTCATCCCCGTTTGATAGCTTAGGATTGCTCAGCTTATGACTCCCTAATTATTTTTTCCCGCCCTCGTGGAGTGTCATTCTCCATGTACCATCTTAGTTTCCACCAGACATAAGAGGACCCCTATGCAGAGTTCTCAAGCTCCTTTTCTAAACAGCTTACTCTGTGTGGGAATTCTTCCCCTAAACATTCAGCTGCAACCTACTCTCTGAACTCCCACTCCAGTGATATTGCTGTGCACAGCTTGGGATCCCCCTCCCTGTTCTGTGGCTCAGACATTTTCTCCTCCAGGCAGAAGCCAATGCAATTAATTATGGGGGTTTCCTCATCTCCCCCCTTTGGGACTACAGTCTTGAGCTGCCTGTTGTCCAATATCTGAAAGTAGTTGTTTCATATTTTTTTTCCTAGTTTCTAGTATTTAAGGGGGATAGTAAGCTCTGTCCCTGTTAATCCATCATCACTGGAAGTAGAAAAGTAGATTTTTTTTTCCTTCTTGACTTGGATAATTATAGACAAATAAGTTGCAGAAATTAGCTTTTAAAATTTTTCTGTCGTTTACTGCAAATATTACCAAAATACAAAAGTATGACAAAGGAAATACCACTATTACTATTTTTGTCTTGTATCTTTACAACTTTTGTCTGTACTTGGTGACACTCATAGATGTGGGTTTATAATATAGTGGTGAATGGTGAAGCTTGGTAATGAAACACATAAGTGAGATGAAAAATAAGTAGTATAAATCCTGGAATGAAGTTAGTAATATTATTATTTACAGATAATATGATTACCTATCTAGAAAGTTGAAAAAAGTAAACTAAAAATGATGAAATAGTAATATTTTTCAGAAAAAAGATTTTATGTGCCAATATTAACTTATTAGAAAACATAATGGAAAAAGATCTTGATTACAATAGCAACAAATATGTGCAATGCTTTATATATATGTAATTAGGATTATAATTGTATGAAGAAAATAAATAGTATGAAGAAAATTGCAAAGCTCATTTGAATTTTTTAAATAACTAGAGAGAATATTTTGTTCTGATTTGGGAACATTTAATATTGGAAAGTTGTCTGTTTGCCACAAAGTAGACTTTAAATTATTTGTAATACTCATCAAAATCCATGTGGGAATTATTTAGGACTAGGCAAGATGATTTTTTAAATTACTGAATGAATAAAGTTTGAGAAGGTCCAGGGAATTTTTGAAAAATGAGAGTAGTGAAATGGGAATTTCCCTACCAGATATTAAAATGTATTATAAAGTTACCATAATCACATTGGATGGAAGTGGTACAGGAATAGTCAAAACAGATCCATGGAACAAAAGACAAAGCCCAAAGAAAGTCCAAAAATTTTCAGGAATATATTGCAAGATAAAAGTGGCCTTTTAAGTCAGTAAGGAATGGGTGAGTTCATTCAATGAATTCTAATTTACTATCTAGTATATTTTTGGGCAGGGGGTATATGAGGAGTTAAAACAAAATTTATGTTAAAATAAATCCAGGTAGATTATAGGCTTACATGTAAAATATGAAGTTTATCAAGGGAGTAAGAAACAGTCACCCCCATATATTTTCTGAGGAGAGTAACTTCTGTAAGTCTTTGGAGGACAATTTGGCAATATCTATTAAAATAAAGGGATGCTCATACACTTTGGCCCCACAATTCCTGCTCTGTTCATTCATCTGGCAATTCATGTAGATATACTGGTCCATGTGCACAAATAAATATCTTTGAACAAGAATATTAATAGCACCATTATTTATGATAGTGTAACAAAATATTACAATGGAACGCTTCTTGGCTCAGGGCACCAAAGTGAATGTGCAAAAGACCCCTCCCTTTCTATAGATTGACAAAGGAATTTAGCCAAAAATCTATTCAATGATTCTTGGGCTGCTGAGCCACACAAAGTATGAAAACAAGGTCTGAGACTACAAGAGTAAGGGATTTGGGGAGGGGATTCTTTAGAGAGAGCTGTAACATTTCTGGGTCCTCACCCCACATTTGGGGGACCCCTGGGGGAGGTTACTATTAAGATTAAGAAGGAGAATTTCTAGGAACTCCTTGGAGAGCTTCAAAAGGCTTTTCCAGCAGTTGGAGACGCAGAAGACCAGTGGTTGCCCCAGGCCTGGGGGTGTTATAACCACTGACTTGCCCAAGAAATCCAGGTATCAGAGGCCTGCCTCACAACTTTGGTGGTGGAGCCCTGAGATCACTAATGTGTTGGGATTAGGGATTGCTAGGATGTGGGATACATGAGTGTTTCCAAGGCCAGATATGGGTCTGTGTAGAAGAGAGGACCAGCATGGGTTTCCCCTGGATCTAGCTCAGTAGAGTTGCCCAGAGGGCCAAGGAGAACTTGAAAGATCAAGGCTGGAGATACCTGCATATGCTCATGCCAAGAAAGGAGTCCTAAGCAACAATCAGGAACATGGCAGGAGAACTGCAGGAAGAGGACGAGCCTTGCACCCAATGACCCCACAAAGCTTCAAAAGAGAAAGAGAAAGCAGGAGCCATTGGCCAGGGGCAGAGAACCCAACATCACTCAGCCAAAGGATAACTGCTATCTCTACCTTTCCCTTTCCTCACTTATTTACTCCTTCCCGCCCATCTTGATTCTCTTGGAAAGTAAAACAGCAGCTCCTGGGGTGGGGGTGGGAGAGAGTGATGAAAGGAAGAGCAGCAGAGACCAGGCCCCCTTCCTGGCTGCAGGCTTCCTACCTGTATCAGGCCAGCGTCAGTCAGGAAGGGAGAAGATGTAACACCAGTGTCAGGAAGGGAGGAGATGTAACACCAAGTCAAGTCCAGGGGGTTGATTTACTACATGGGCAGAAACATTAAAATTTCTGAATTGAAGCTGCGTTTTGGATCAAAAATAAAAATTAATGAGAACTGCTTGTGTTTTAGAACAAAAGTAGGAAGTGTTAAACCTAAAACAAACTTTTGAAGGGGCGATGGAAGAAAAAGAAATTTTATTTCAATTGTGTCATGTGGCCCATTTGTCCAACTTACCACTTATATCAGTAAACACTGAAAAAACTCAAAAACCCGCTTCAGAAAGACTAGATAAATTCAATGATATGTCCGTATAATAAAATGTTATGGTGTTACTAAAAACAACAAGGAAGGTCTTTAAGCACTGATAAGGAACAATCTCTACATAAGGCGGCTAAACGCAAGACAGCACACTACTTTGTGCAGTGTGCTCCTCTAGATGGCAAAAAAAGAGGGAGGGGATGTGAAGTGTATATAGGGCTCATGTATAAACTACCTCTGGAGCCTGGAGTTGCTCAAGAAACTGATCACACAATGTTCCTTTGAAGAAGACAAGTTGGGGGCCTGGGGAAACAGGTACGAGAGGGATATCTACTTTCCACCCTGTGCATTTGTTATTTATTAAGATAAATTGTAGACTTACGAAAGCACTAAAAAAATGCCAGGTGAATATTTATTTATCCAAATAAAACCTGGATAATTTCATAATATAACCTTTACATAGAACAACAGTAAAACAGAATCCAGACAGAAAAATATAATTGAAAGGTGTCAAAAATCTTTACTCTCTTGAGTAAATACCAATGAGCTTTGGTGAAGAGTGTGCATGTGTAAGAGAAATACATTTTTAATAAACCATAAAACATTTAAAAAATTCTCTCCCCATCTTTACCATTCTCTGTCTTCCACATGTACAACAGTTGGTACCTACAAAATATGGTACCTATTCTACTCTTAAACTCCTAATAAAAAATTATTTTGAAACTGAGAATGCCTGGCTAACTCCTCCATTCTTTCCCTTCTTTGGATATATGCTTTTTCTTTTGCTAGAATTATTTATCTTCTTTATGTAAAAGTCTTCTACCTCTCTTCCAGCTCCTTCTTACTGTGAAGATCTTCCTACCAATTATTTGTAAACATAACAACAAATTAGGAATCTAAGCAAACAGTCACAAAATGTTCTTTGGCACGGAGGAGGGTGGGGACATTGTCAAATATTTATGCATTGTCCCTGTAACATTTATGTAATCTTGGGGTAGGGAACACTATGGCAGAGACAAAACTAAACATAAAGAGGAAAAGGTTATATTTAACTATATTAAAAAACAAACTCTGAGAAAACCCAGTACAGGGGCATCTTTGATCATGTGTCCAGACGTAGAAGAACAATTACCAAAGGGGACAGAGTACAAAGCACGGAAACAGGCTCACTCACATGTAGAAAGTCGATACAGCAGGGCAGCAACAAACCAGGGGCAAGAAAATGAACTATTAACAAATGGTGCTGAGATAGAATGTTGTCTCTGCTGGGGAAAAAAATTAGATCCCTACCTCACACCATATAAAAAATAAATTTCAGGTAGATTGAACATTTGAATATAAAAAGCAAACATTTTTAACTTTTAGAGGAAAATCTAGGAGATTATCTTTATGGTCTTGGGAGGGAGACATATTTGAAACACACACACGCACAGCCCAAATCCTGAAGAAAAGACTGAAAAGTATGATTAAGTTAGAGATTAAGATATTTCTGGACAAAAACACCACGAAAATTAACTAAGCCAATCACAGACTATAAAACAATCCGCAACATGTTTACGACAAAGAAATACTACAATTCAGTTAGAAAATAAATAGAAGAATGGGCCAACTATGAGAAGATTTGCAAAAGAGGGAACCCCAATAGCTAACAAATGTGTGAGAAGATAACAAAACTGATTTGAAATGGATTTAAGTGCATGTAAAAAAAACAGTGAAATAATGCTTTTTACCCATAATATTGACAAAAAAAAAAATTAAAAGCCTGATGATACCACCAGTTGGAGTAAAGAAACCACACTCAGGAGAGAATAAAATGGGAGTAAAAGCTCCTGGGAGGGCTATTTGGCGCCATCTAGGGGATCTGAAAATGCGCACCCCAGTCACCCAGACAGTCCACACCTTGACATGGGCCTGGAGAAACTCTTGCATGTGCATGTAAAGAGTCTTGTGCAGTAACACTCACTGAAATGTCCTTGTCATGAAAATTTAGAAGTAAAAATCCCTAAGTGTCCAACAAGAGGAAAATTGATAAATTGGGGTGCATTTGTGAAATAGAATTTTTTGCCTCTATTAAAATGAACGAATTACAGATGTATATTGCAATATGAATACATTTCCAAAACATATACTTGAGCACAAAAATATTATAGGACACCTGCAGTATGATTTCATTCATGTAAAGTTTCAAAATATAATGTGCAAAAATAGTACTACATATACTGTTTATGGACACACATGTAATATTGCTATTAAAACTTCCACGGGAATGGTATACAAAAAAAAAACTAGGATAGCAATCAGATTTGGAGAGAGAGGATGGGGAATGAAATTCTGGAGAGGAGCACAGAAGACATCAGTTGAAATGAAAATCTTTTGTTGCTTTAAAAAAATCAAAGGCAAATTACAAATTGTTATTTCATAAGGCCATGTGAAAGAATATATGGATATGATATAACATTTCTGTATGTCATAATGTAAACTGAAAATACTTTCAAAATATATGACACAGTTGATGTTGTTTGTATATGGAATGCTTGAAACTCATTGACAAAATTATACCATCAGCCCTCTCAAAATCCAAATCCAGACAAACTCTGTTAAGTAGGTAGATCTCAAAAGAAGGATTACAATTTACAATTGTCTCCATCCTCTCTGGTAATCAAAGAAACTCGCGTTGAAATGAGATGCCTCTCTTTTGCTCTTTTTCACATTGGTGAAGAATGAAGTAATACCATCAGCACTGGTGGAGGAGAATATGCTCCAATATAGTAAAAAGGGGCGATGGAACCATTGTAACCGTTGGTAGGATAATGTTGCATAACTCCACAAATTTTAAGAGCATTTATCGTTTGACTCACTAATTCCATTCCTGGAAATGTATTCTCAGTAGAGCAGAGGCAGGAATCAGACAATTCTGAAAAGGAGGTTTGTTGTAAGAATATATAAAATATGAAAACTTGAAGAGAATTTGACCTAAAATAGGAGCTTGATTGAATAAATGATATAAAGACGTAGCGTAATATAAAATTATGACACAGATACAGTTGTTGAAAATGTTTTCATGATATAGAAATTTTAAAATTCACATTAAAATAGTGCCTATTTTTATAACATCTACAAATTCATATATAGTTTTATTTGTTTTTTATATTTATACACACATATGCATATATATATTTTCATAGAAAAAGTCTAAAAAGAAAATACATCAAAATGTTAAATAAGCAATTGCTTTTCTGGTGTCCCATTTTTTAAAAATTTTCTAACATTTGTACTATGCTTATCGATTACTTGTGTGTGAAAAGGAAACAGAACTAGTACAAGGCAAGAATATGTTCTTCCTCTGAATCTTGAGGGTCATGGTCTCCTTCAGTTGGTTTAAATATTGGAGAGAATGAAAAAATTATTATTATTTTTAAATAATACTGCTTGCTTAGGTAAACCAAAGCACATCAATTAGAAAAATATTAGAAGCAATAAGAGTGGACAGTGGCTTGTCCAAAAATAGATATACCAACCTCAATAGCTTTTTTATACTAAAAATAACCAACTAAGAGACATAGTATCACCAATCCTATGTCTCACCAATAGCCAACAGAACCCATAGTGTATCCAGGAATAAGCTCAGAGGGGGTACTGGGGCTGATGCGCACACATACACCCCCTCATCACACACACATGCTTCCCCACATGTACCCTCTGCACATATAACCATGCCCAGAAGAATTTTAAATGAGATTTTAATAAATATTTTGGAAGAACTGACATCAACACATTTAACACATACCTATCAAAAACTCAATGTGACTTTGGGAGTAGAGCACTTGTCAAATTTGCTGTAAAATTATCCTGCAAAATTAAATCCATGACAATATGGAAAATGAAGAAATGGGGAAAGGGACTGTACACTCCAATATTAGAAACTGTATCAGAAATACGATAATCAAGATAATGTGGCTGTGGTCCAGGACAGAATAGAAAGTTCAGAAACCAATCTGATTAAATGTTAGAATTTAGTATATATATAAAGTTATTATTTCAAATCAGTAGAAAAATGATTTCTTTTTTAAACTGTTGTTAGGACAATTGATGAAACATTGATGAAGAGTGAAATTGGATCTCTGTCTCACAAGGTGTTTTAAAATAAACTCCAGTTCTATTAACTAATTAAGAGTTTGAAATCACAGACAACCTAGAACAACAGCTAGGTACCTATCTCACCGCAGGAGCAGATGGCAGCTCTAAAAGCACGCACTCACCAGAGCAGTCTTCACAGAGAGTGACTGAGATTTCGCACACAGCACCTTAACAGAAAACACCATTTTCACAGGCGGTTTCCCCTGAGAACCTGACTCTGAGATGGCGCATGCGGGAGGTGCATTCTGGCTGTTCCTGGGAATATTGTGCCCACAAGCAGCAAGAGCCTGGGCTTTGCGGCATCTCAGTGAAGTCCATGCTGACCCTGACACAGGGAACCCTGAAGCTGGAATGGTCCTTCGGAGTTGTCCCGAGTTACAGGAGAGTACCTGGCCTTTACATCCCTGGGCAACCATAAATTAGATGTGCCCTCTCTCAGAAATGGGGCACTGCCGGGGTTACATATATGTCCATGCACCTTAATCAGGTAGCTCATTTGGTTAGAGCATCGTTCTGATACGCCAGGGTTGCGGGTTCAGTCTCTGGCTGGGGCACGTACAAGAAGCATGCATGAATAAGTGGAGCAACAAATCTCTCTCTCTGCGTCTCTCTCTCTGATAAATAAAAATTAAATTGAAATTAAAAACATGCCCATGAATTATTTAACATCTGTCCCTTCAAAAGGTGGAGCCCACTTCCCCCTCCTTTGGATGAGGGCTGGACTTAGTGAGTCCCTTCTACAAAACAAATACGGCAGAAGTGACGGCAAGACTGGGTCATGACAGGCGCCCCAGCACCTTCTCAGGCTTCCCTCTTGATGGAACAAAAGCTGCTGTTGTGAGGACACTCAGGCAGCCCTACGGAGAAGCCCACGTGATGAGAAACCAGGGCCCCGGATCCACAGACATTTTAGGGCGTCACTTTTAAAAGCCATTTCCTGCACCCCATCAGGACGTCAGGTGACTGCAGCCTGGTCAGCGGCTTGACTGCTGCCTCATGAGAAATCCTAAGCCAGAACCACCCAGTTAAGTGGCTCCCAAGTTCCCAACCCACAGGATGTGTAAAATAATAAATGTTGTTTTAGGCTCCCATGGTCTAGAGTAATTCATTGATATATCAGATAATTATTGCACCTGGGATTCGGGGCAAGGTGGCTCTTGAGCGATGACAGCTGAGGGCTGTTTCTGGCAGCGTTCTCTGCAACGGGGAGAGTCTGTTCTGAAGGGGGACCTGGGTGATATACCAGTGTTCACGCCAACCATAAAAGTAGGTGTGCGATCCAAATAGCTACTCCTGGTGCTCCTAGGCACCTTGATGGTGTGGGTTTGCCCGGTCAGGGAGCAAGGGGTGACTGGCTCTGATGTCCTCTGACTTCATGGCCTGAGACCATCATTTCGTGTCAACCAGAATGCAGAACCCAGTTCAAGTGAACCACATTTACACTTAGCTTATCCCCACTGGACGGGACTTGGCTGACAGCCCAGGGTCATGAGAAGGAGTTACACTCAGGAACCCACCTACACATTTCTCTGCCCATAATCCCTCTACCCTTACTCTCATTTCCCCACCTCACCCTCCACCCCCAAATTCCTCCAACTCCAAATTCTCCTCCCTCTGTCATGCAGGAAAATTCAGCTCTTCTGTGCTCTGTCTTATCTCCGGAGTGAATGTGCTCCAATTCTTCTATAATCTCAGCAAAACTGAGAGCCTGCCATCTAACAGAACCCTCCTCCAATCGTAGGGTACACTTGTTTTCTATCGTATTGTTAACAAATGGCAGCCAAAGGGCCAATATCTTTAACTTGAAATAATAGTTCTCACTTGAACATTTATTATGTGCCAGACATTAATTTTAAACACTTTACATAGATATCTCACTTAAGCCTCTCAACAACTCCATAAAAGAAGTACCACTATTACCCCCATTGTGTATGTATGGGGGAACTGAGGCACAAAGAGATGCAGTAACTCACCCAAAGTTACACATCGAATGAACAGTGGATGCAGGATTCGAACCCAAGCAGGGTAGCTGCAGAGCATAACCTCTTACCACTGTGCAGCGTAATCTCCGGAATATGTTTCCTGCTGGAGAATTGTACTTGAGCTGAGAATGAGAATCTTGCATAAAGAGGCACCAACAATGAAAGGATCAGAGAGTATGCCAACGTGAGAGCACTTTAACCGGGCAATAAAAGATGTGATACTTCAATAGGAAAAAAATAAGCAAAAAATATAAGGCAGTTTACAAAAGAAAAATGTACAAATGACACACGTTCTTTGAGAATAACGCAGCAGCCAACAGGAGGGATCCAGGAGAAAGATTCATGTCAGAGAAGGCGTCACAAGAAACAGGCGATGATTGGTGGCAGACCATTCAGAATGAGGGTAGTCCTCGAGGTGAGGGCCAGACCTCCTGAGTGCTAGAAAAGGTCCCAGTTGCCCCCTTCCCCAGCAAGAGGCCTGTGAGGTCCCAGTCAGGCAAGTACCCCCAGCTCTGCTTGAATCATTGCTCTTCCACTTATGCGCTGTGGGACCTTGGGCAAGTCACTTCCCTCTCTGTGCCTCAGTTTCTGTATTGGTAAAGTGGGTTAATAACAGTAATATCTATCTCATAGAACTATCATGAGGATTCAATGGGCTAATTCATACAAAGCCTTTAAAACAATTCCTGACACGATGTTAATTAATATTTGAAATTCTATTTTATGCTCCACTCATTTAAAAGCTATTTATGAAATCAGACTTCTGGCCAAGATGGAGGTGTAGGTAGACACACTGTGCCTCCTCGCGCACAACCAAAAGAAGGACAACAACAATTTAAAAACAAAAAACATCAGAACTGACAGAAAATCGAACTATATGGAAGTCCGACAACCAAGGAGATAAGGAAGGGAGTAAAAGGCAGAAAACTGTACTTGAGCAATAATTTTTTAAAAAATCTGTTTAAACAAAGAAATCTGTTTATTATCCTAAAACAAAACAAAACAAAACAAAAATAAAGAAGACATTCTTCCAGACCGGTAAGAGGGGCAGAGTCAGGCAGCTCCTGGCAAAGTGGCGGCTGGTGGACCCAGTGAGGCAGCGGATTGTGGAGGGGCGCAGCGCACAAGGCTGCAGCTGGTGGACCAGGTGGTCCCACATTCACGCGCAGATAAACCAGGCGAAACTGGGGAGCAGGACAAACCACACAACCCAGGGTCCCAGCTCTGGGAAATAAAACCTCAAACCATTGATTGAAAACACCTGTAGGGGTTGAGGCAGCAGAGGGAGAAACTCCCAGTCTCACAGGAAAGTTCACTGGAAAGACCCACAGGGTCCTAGAACATACACAAGCCCACCCACATGGGAATCAGCACCAGAAGGGCCCAATTTGCTTGTGGAAAGTGATGGAAGGGACTGAAATACAAGAGAGAGCAGAGCAAGTGCCATTGTTCCCTCTCGGACCCCACCCCCACACACAGCATCACAACCCAGTGCCGTGGGTTACCCTGCCCTGGTGAACACCTAAGGCTCCTCCCCTCACTATGTAATAGGTGCATCAAGACAAAAAAAAAAAAATGGTCCAAATGAAAGAACAGATCAAAGCTCCAGAAAAAATACAACTAAGCGAGGAAGAGATAGCCAACCTATTGGATGCACAGTTCAAAGCACTGGTAATCAGGATGCTCACAGAATTGAATTTGGTCACAAATTAGATGAAAAAATGAAGGCTGTGCTAAGTGAAATAAAGGAAAATGTACAGGGAACCAATAGAGACAGGAAGGAAGCTGGGACTCAAATCAATGGAGTGGACCAAAAGTAAGAAAGAGACATCCAATCAGAAAAGAATGAAGAAACAAGTATTCAAAAAAATAAGGAGAGGCTTAGGAACCTCCAGGACATCTTTAAACATTCCAACATCCAAATTATAGGGGTACCAGAAGGGGAAGAGGAAGAGCAACAAGTGGAAAAGTTATCTGAACAAATAATAAAGGAGAACTTCCCCAATCTGGCAAAGGAAATAGACTTCCAGGAAGTCCAGGAAGCTCAGAGAGTCCCAAAGAAGTTGGACCCAAGGAGGAACACACCAAGGCACATCATCATTAAATTACCCTAGATTAAAATGAAGGAGAGAATCCTAGAAGCAGCAAGAGAAAAGGAGGCAGTTACCTACAAAGGAGTGCCCATCAGACTGTCAGCTGATTTCTCAAAAGAGACCTTCCAGGCAAGAAGGGGCTGGGAAGAAGTATTCCAAGTCATGAAATGCAAAGACGTACATCCAAGATTGTTCTATCCAGCAAAGCTATCATTTAGAATGGAAGGGCAGATAAAGTGTTTCTCAGATAAGGTCAAGTTAAAGGGGTTCATCATCACCAAGCCCTTATTATATGAAATGTTAAAGGGACTTATCTAAGAAAAAGAAGATCAAAAATAGGACAGTAAAAAGACAGCAAACTCACAGATATTAACAACCTCACCTAAAACAAAAGCAGACTAAGCAAACACTAGACCAGGAGCAGGAACACAGAAATGGAGATCACATGGAGGGTTGGCAACAGGGGAGTGGGAGGAGGAAATTGGGGGAAAAGGTACAGAGAATAAGTAGCATAGGTGGTAGGTAGAAAATAGACAGGGGGAGGGCAAGAATAGTGTGGGAAATGTAGAAGCTAAAGAACTTATGACACATGGACATGAACTAAAGGGGGGAGTGTGGGGGTATGCAGGGTGGAGGGGAGTGAAGGGGGGAAAATGGGACAACTGTAATAGCATAATCAGTTAAATATATTTTAAAAATAAGTAGAAGCTATTTATGAAACAAAGAGACAAACAAACCGCAAAGCATCAATCCTTCCAGAGCTCTGATGTCAGTTGAGACGCTGATCCGTGCTTAGCCATTCTAAGCCTCTCTTCTGTCATTCCTTTTCTCAAAGAAGAGGCCAGTTTAAGCTGAAAGACCACAGCTGTGGTTTAGTAAGTGACTGGTTTGGCCTGGGGTGTCGACGGAGTCTCCCGTTCGTGGAGCTCGGGTCCCCTTCCAAATCCACAGGGCCTGCTCCGATGGCTGGGAACGTGGCGGGAGGAAGCCGGCTCCCCGAGAGCCTGGGGCAGACACAGGTGAGCCCCAGAGGCAGCTCCTGGCAGAGTTCCTAAAGTGGAGTTGGGCTCTGAGCCAGCCTGGTCCCCAAGAGAGTGAGGACTTCAAGGAAGGTCCATACACAGCAGTTCTCCCAGTGGCTTCCTAACATCCTGAGTTGGCTCTCCCATTCCCCCTGGACCGGCGGGGGCGGGGGTGGGGAGCGGTGCACTCCTACCGCTATCACTTCAAAAGCTGTTTTGACCCTTAGGCATGTGACTCATACTCCCAGAGTTTGTTTCCTTACACTGGAAGGTAACGCCTCCATCCCCAAACTGCTCTGAGGATGTGATAATGTGTTATTTAGTTACACCTTGCTGTTCAATACCTGTCTCCAAAGAGCTTTCAGGGAACATTGTTAGTCTCTGTTCTCCTCAAGACTGTCTGGGCTGTGGCCTCAGTCTCTGAAACAAAACTCTCTCCTTCTGCGTCTAGTCCAGGCCAGTACCCAAAATGCTGCTGACCTCACAAGGTCTGGTCTTGGTTTAATACCTCTTTAATGATCTTCTTGTCATAAGTCTTCCCCCCAGGCAGCATTCTGGAGCAGGACAAGCTATTTCAACCCCTTCATCTTATAGAAAAGAAATCTGAGGAGGGGACTCTGGCCAGTCCAGTACCATACCACAGAGCCTTGAGCAGAAGTGGGGCCTTGGGTCTCCCGGGCCAGAGCGCCCTCTCCTGGGGGTCCGGGGTAAATCCTCACTGTCCCTCCATTCTTCCAGCCCCCTTGGCAGCCCTGGCTTTCGTCCCCACTCACTGAGCATGCGTGGAGGAGACTGCCGAACACGGCCGAAGGCGTATTCATAGTGAGCACGAAATGGGGAAGGGGGGTGTAGGGGGTCACTCATCAGAAAGCCAAGGCCAGGCCTTGAGCCAGGTGCCAGGGCAGTGAGGTAGGCAGCAGCCCATCTTTAACCCTCAAAGCAGGTACCTCTGCAGGGTACTTAGTGGTCAGAAGTCAGCAGTCTTGGCCAGGAAAGTCTGATATTTGGGCTCAGTGCCAAAGGAAGTGTGGCCTGGGCTGTGGGACCCTCTCTCTACCTGGGCCCAGGACCACACCTGGCTGTGCTCCTCCTCCCTGGCCTGGCTTCCCCTCAGCCTAACCCTGACTCGGGACTGAAAAGGAGAAATGGCCTCAGAACTCAGCTAGAATTCAGGGCATAGCTAGATATTTGAAACATCTAGGTCTTGTTAGGTTGGAGTCGCTCAACAAACCAGACAGACACAGAGAGCTAAGGAGAGAGGGGTTTATTAGCGGGAATAAGAGGGAGCGTGGGGCCAACCAAGGGAGGTTGGGGAGCCAACCAAGGAGGTTAGGACTCACTTGGTTGTTCTTAGGTCAGGGTTTTTAAGCACAAAAACCCACGAAGGGTAACTGGTTGGGGTGTCAGAGTCTGATTGGCCAGAGCTGGTGGCTGGGTGCCATTTCTGCTGACCGTTGTTCTTGATACATCTTGTCAGGCTCAAGTTAAAGCTGCATTCTGTGATGCCAGAGAGGCCGACCCCAGACCCCAGTCTTAGCCGAGCATCTGTTTGTCCTGGGCAGGGTCAGCAGGCAGTTTCCCAGGCTACAGTTTCCCACGGTAGTTTTCCCACCTGGTGATTTTCCATCCCTCCTAGGCCTACCTAGGTCTGTCAGTTCCAACCTTTCCTGGAGTTCATTCTTTCTTCCTCTCGATTCCATCTTCCATTTCCTCTTCTTTTGCTAATCCCTCCAAGGGCTGATGCTGCTAAATGTTGTGAATGGGCTTTTCTCCAGCCCACCGGGGTCTGAAATGCCACGGTGGGTACTGCCTTCCCTTGGACGCGACATTTCTCTCTTCGGTGTCTGGCTGCCTCCGCCCTCCTTCCTCTGTATGGATTTAAATTCCACTGGGCTTGCAAATCCGGCCCAAGTCCTATTTCATCAAAGAAGCCACCTTCAAATGCTTTGCTGACCTTGACCACCTCTGAGAGTGCATTAAACTCACTGCCCCACATGATGCTGGGCCACTGTGCCAGGTGCTGCTGGATTAACTAAGTGACTTCCTGTGTGTCTGCCAGGGCAGCAGGTGAGCTTCCTGTGGGTACCGGCCTCATCTCCTCCTTCTGTTTAAATTCGGTTCTGATTCACTCCAGAACAGAATCAGGATTACTGGGCAGGTGCCAGGGAATCTGCTTTGACAACAATCCTTTGCAGTAATAGCCACCCCTGTGTAGATTCTAGAGCCCTGTGAGGGGGTCACAATGTGCCCCACCCTGCACCTCATGAATCACATAGGTCGGATGATTTGACAGAGCCCTGTGCTTTTGCGCGGGGTGAAGAGGGAGCTGGGCAGATCCATGGGAGGAGCAAAGACAGAAAGGGGTGAAGAAGGGCATGGGGCTCTTAGAGGTGTGCCCAAGGTCAGGGGCCTTCAGGGTCATCAGAGGGAACAGAGACGCCCTGAGAGGCTGCTGACGCCCAGAGCGGAGGGGCCAGGGCTGCCTCTCCCTCTACGGACAGCCCCTTGCTTCTGCCCTCAGGGGCGGGAAGGCTTTCAGGTACCAATAGAGTCCTCTGGGCAGCCCTTGGCTGGCCACAGACAAGGGTGGAATTGAACCGGGGGGCAGGGGGAGAGTTCAGGTGGGGAGTGAAGAAACGGAGACTGGGTGAGGGATGGCTCTGTCAGGGAACACATTGTTCTCCGCCTTCCTGGAGAATGAGACCTCAGGAAACGAGTCCTACGTAAAAGGGGGTAAAACAGGATGGGCAACTTCAAGAAGAGATGGACTAGCTCTGACCAGTCCTGCATGGATTGGAGTTTTGCTCTCAGAAGGCAGGGAGCACAGAGGGACCCCAGCAAGCGCAGGACTGTAGGTTCCTGTCCGGGCGAGCAGAGAAAGGGCAGCCGCAGACTCCAGAGCGCTTGCAATCAGCCGGGGTTCTGCAGCCCTTCGGCCTGAGTCTGAGTCTGCGTCCGGGAAGACTCTGATGCTAACAGGTGGTTCTAGAAGAGTGACCCTGGCTGGGCTGGGCAGCCAGCTGCTTGTTGTTCTTCCCTGGAGCATGCTATGGGCGAGGTGATAGATGACGAGAAGGCCTCAGGACCGATTAGAGAGGAGCATTAGTGCATGGAGGGGTGTCTGCTCCCAGGCCCCAGGCCCACCCTCAGCCTGGCATGAGCCTAGTCAAACATGCATATGTGTGGGTATAGTGTAGAAGAGCTACAGAAAGGATGAAGAGAGAAGAGATTGTGGGTGGGCTGGTGCAGTCAGGGAAGGCTTTCTGGAGGAGGGCACCAAACAGAGCCTTAAAGTACTAGCCAGATTTGATGGGTGGATGGAATCAATCTCTCCCTCTCTCTCTCTCTCTCTTTCTCTCTCTCTCTCTCTCTCGATTCCTAAAAAACAAGTTGTTGAAAAATCCACCCCTCATTGTGTCACTGTGCCCTAGTTCCTTAAAGTCCCTGCAATGCTTGAGTGGAAAGGAAGCTGGAGGAGGCTGTGCTTCTGATTAGGCTCCGGACTTGTTTTCAGGACTGTGGAGGTGGTGCCCGGGGGCAGGGCTGCTCGGTCTCTAGGGAAGCCACTGCACAGCGCAGAGCCAAGGAGGGGGCAGGAAGGCAAGCTGACACATCCAGAACAGACTGTGGCTTTCTTCTTCCCTACTCGCCCTACGTGAGGCTTCCTCCTGGCAGGCGAGCAGCGGGCACTGGGCTTGGGGTGGTGCCCTGCTGTTTTTGGCCTCTGCACCAAGGCGGGGAGCATGACAATAGGGGCGCAGCGTTTCTCACACGCTCTGTGCCAGGCCCGGCCTGCCCTTGGCAATGCCCAGTGTTCCTGACTGCATGGCGCTGGGTGTGAGGATGACTCTGCAATGCGGCGGGATGGGGGAGGCCACGTGGTGGGGTGGGGGACCACCCCTCTCCCCTGCTCTCCTGGGGGAGGCACCTGGGCTTCCCTCAGCACCCCCCTCCTCCTGAGGGGGCTTGTGGGGGCCTTGAGGGCTTAATGAGAATGTGCTGAGCTTTCTTAGAAGCCCCCAAATTATATGCAGTAGACCCACAGCCACATCCCTGACCCTGAATTCACACTGACCCTAACTGACCTCAGGTTGACCCCCTGACCCCATCTTCGGGCTGGTTGCTGGAGGAGCACCTGGCTTGGCATAACAAATGCTAATACTTACACGTTCCTTCCTAAGTGCCAGGGGCTATTCCGAGCACTTTCTATGGACTGATTTATTGATATCCGTACAACTGTGCGAGGCGAGCACTGTTATCGCAGGGGACAGCGAGGTGGAAAATCATGCATCAGAATCCACAGAGAGCAGGCAGCAGAGCCAGGGCTTGAGCTCAGGTCTGACACCAGAGGCCGGCGCTCACCCACCTCAGTGGGCGCGACCCTGCTGCTGGGGAGGAAAGGAAAGGCGGCACCTGGCAGGTGGTCAGGGCCTCGTATTCCTGGCTCGGTGACAACACACCCACACTTGTTACCCAAGAGATGACAGGGAAGGGGCAGAGCAAAGCGAAATGATCTGGCTTTCTGGGCCTCATATGACCCCCAGTGACTCTGGGAGCACTGCAGACAGCAGCTGCTGGTGGTTCATTCAAGACCTGCTGGTATCTGTCTCAACTTCCTGCTCACCCAGGCCTTCCTCTTGTCTGCCCATCCATCCATTCATTAAGCATTGCTGTATGTCCAGCTCTTTGCTAGGAATGGGAGAGGTACAGTGATGGATGAGACTCCATTTGTGCCCTCACAGTGTGTTGGGAGAACAATTAAGTGGATCGATCTATCTATCTATCTATCTATCTATAATCTATGTATCCTCTATGTATCTGTGTATGTATGCATATGTATCTGTCTACCTATCGTGCCTGTCTTTCTCTCTCTCTCTCCCTATTTATCTGTCTATCATCTGATACAGTGAATAGAGCAAAGCATCTGGGAGAGGAGGGTTGCTCGAAGGAAAGCTTCCTGGGAGAGGGGGTACCGCAGCTCAGTCTGGAAGGTGAGAAAGGAGTTACCCAGCTGCAGGCTCAGGACCATGGGCAGTGCAGCAGGAGGCTGCATGGACAGACTCAGCTATGGCCTCAGGGTATTTGGAGAGCAGGGTGTGGGATGGGGAGTGGAAGGAGGGGAGCTGCAGAGTGAGGTGGGGCTCAGCCACTGGGAGGAGCTTAGAGGACATTCTAGAACATGCTCCCAAGGCTGAGACAGTTGGCCCTCCCAATGTAGTTTGAAAGGGGCCCCACTGAGCTTCCTGGGGTGTCGTTGGAGCCTCTCTCCTCAGCAGAACCACTGGGTTCTGCAAATGGCTGTCGCTGCCGAGGGGCCTGCAAGCCACACCTGCACCCCATGAGTCACCCACCTGCTCAACGTAAATCTTCCCATGCAGCAGGAAGACTACCTGTGAGTCCTCAGGATGCCGAGCACTTTGGCAGTAAGGTATCAGGCTTCTGGGTGACCCACGTGTCTGGGAGAAAGGGACCTTCGGCTAAACTGCAGGTAGCTGCATCTGTTTCCAGGGGCTGAAACTCTCAGCTCATCACGGAATCCATGGACCACAGTGGCAGCCTGCCGCTCAGCCAGCTGGAGTGAGGGGACCTGCCATCCGTGAGGAGCCAGGGCCAGTGCTTCCCAGTTCCTCTGCTGTAAGGAAGTGTCTGTGTCATCTGAGTGTTTGCCTTAGAAACAGCTCAGGGACGAGAGGGGACAAAAACAGTGGCCCCTTTGAGTAGCCTTTACCACCCTCCAGGGGAGGCCTCAGAAATGCTAAGAATCGGTATCCTTATAAAAATTAATAGCTGTAGCAGGAGATTCTGTCAATGCTCCCCTGAAACTTCAGAGGACAAGGACTTTGAGAAGGAGGGAGAAAAGGCGGAGAGGAGAGGGGAGGAGAGGAGAGGAGAGGGGAGGGGAGGGGAGGGGAGGGGAGAGGCCGGACCTGTCTGACTACTAGACAGTCTTACTTTTGTAGGTCCCTCCCTACAGTATATAAAAGAATTAAAATGCACCCACATCCCACATTAAATAGAATTATTTTGCTATAAAATACTTGGAAGGAATTTTTATAATTTTGCTTTTGAAATTATTTGGCTGGAGTTTACTCATTTAGTTTACGATCGGCTCTGATTCCCAGCCATCATCACGCGTACTCAGGAATCTGTACAAGGCAAGGAAGTCGAAGGTACAAATTGTTTTCAAATGGAAGGAAATTTTCATGAGTACCAAATTGAACAATTAATGATGTTTGAATGTATTCATTAAAAATTTATTATTTCCAATTTTGCTTTTTTTGTAGTTTGGAGCAACTTCATTTTCTTCCCCAGGTTGCAATGGTTTGACAGGCAGAGCTCCTGCATCCCAAACATTTACTCTGCAGGGTTTCCGTTCCTTTGGTGGCTTTACACCCCTGGGGCTGTCCACCCACGGCCTGCGGCCATGTGCAGCCCGAGGTGGCTATGAATTTGGCCCAACACAAAATAGTAAATTTACTTAAAACATTATGAGATTTTTTTGTTTTGTTTTCATTAGTGTTTGTATATTTAATGTGTGGCCCAAGACAGCTCTTCTTCCAGTGTGGCCCACAGACACCAAAAGTTTGGACACCCCCGGAAAGCAGTCCTGGGGCGGGGTAAGAGGAGACCCCACTCCCAAGCAGCAGGCTTGTCTCGTCTGCAGGCTGGGACGCTCGGCTCTGGACCGTCCTTCCTGCAGCTGCCCTGCCTGCTGGGCCAGAACCCACCCACTGGACCTGCAAGGCCCCTTCCCGGTCGTCGCAGCTCCAGCCCTGGTGTCTGAGAGAAGGAGCCTCAGAAAACCTGGGTCAACCTGGGTCAACCTGTCACAGCCAATTGTGAGCCTGGGGTTACGAGAACCTCATCCCAGGCAGGGGGGCTTGTGAGGCCCCCGGGGGTCTGGGCGGCCAGGCCGTTGGGCGCCTGCACTTTGTAACTCGGATTCCTTGTAACTAGCCCTGAGGGGACAGGGAAGGGGAACAGAGAGCCACTTGATAGACCCCTGCTTTCAGTCACTACAGAGGTTTTATGATCTGAGAGGTAAACGTGGAGCAGCCACAGACTTTTTAATCTTGATACTTACATACTGAATGGAAATGCAGACAAACCATTTGGGCTGGGCTTTTTTACTTTAAGAAAAAAAAGAAAAGAAAAGAAATAAAGCTCGCCTCGGGGTACGGCGTTGGGATTTTGCAGCCTTCCAGGTGGAGCTGAGTGGTGCCTGACCCCTGACAGCTTCCTGCAGGAAACCTTGCAGTTCAGCGGCAGTGACCCCGCCACAGACAGAAGCCCTGCTGTCCCCGCCCCTGGGGCCTGCAAGCCCTGCTGTGGGTCTGCGGGGCGCAGGCTGCTGTCCTCGACATCCACTCACCCACCGCCGGCTGCTCGGGCTCCCTCCCTGGTGGAGTGCGGCTGAGGGAAGTCACATTAGCTAATGAGGTGCAGTGATTGATGGGGTCTCTTCTGGACGTCAGGATGATGAATGGGCTGCAGGACTGGGCCTGACCACAGGGTGGGGGGCCATGCCGGGACCACACCCAGCAGAGCCCTGTCACGCAGGGACCTGGTGCTAACACGCGGTAGAGACACGTTGCATGTTGAATGAATGCTCCATTGATGAAAACTTCAATATGAAGTCAGCACTGCGTGGGGGAGATGAGAGAGGGCCGGATGTTGGCAACTGTCTTCTGAGGCACTGGAATACGATGAGTGAGGGCCCAGCTGCGTAGTCCCTCAGATGTCTCTGAGGCATTCTTCCCTTTTCCTACGTTCCCTCCGCAGGTGCCCTTCCCCCTCTCTGCCAACCGTGTGTCTAGCCAGGTAAGTGTCGCTGCTGTCATACATTAGCCCCTAAATTCCTTCCAGTAGCTTCTCTCGAGTGTGCTTTGCGGTTTCCTCCCGTGGCAGTCCAGAGTGACGTGTTCCCGGTCGGCCAGTGACTTTTCTCCAGGTGGTGATTCCGGAACACTGGCTCCTTCCACCTCGGGGCTCTGGTATCCCACAAGGCCACGAGCCCTGTCCACACGTCCCGTGGATGGGTAGGGTGTGGAGAGGGCTCACCCTCTTTTGAAACCCCTTAGCTGAGAAGTGACCATTGCCATACACCATTGGTAAGAATTAGTCACAAAGCACATTCGGATGAAAGGAGGGTTAGGGCAGTACCTCACTGGGCAGCTGCTTCCCACGGGAAAAAAAAAAATTATCCTTATCCTCATTATCCAGATAGCTAACACGCATGCCGTCTAGTTTGCTCCCAGTGCTTTGCATGTATTGTATCATCATAAAAACCCTATGAGTGGTACTACTCAATCTCACTGGTTGCAAGATGCAAATTTTTTTTCACACTTTAGCCTCTCTGAACTCAGAATATAATCAATGGCATTTTCTGATCACTACGTGTCCGGCAGCAGTCATGATCCCATGTGTGGAAAACCCTTGAACACTTTCTGGGACTATCACAAGAGTTTCAGCATCTACAGATTTGGAAACTGAGGCCCAGAAATATCTAGTAACTTTCCCAAAGTCAAACACCCAGCGAGTAGTGGAGCTGAGGTTTGAAGCCTAGAATCCATTCCCCTCCTCTCTGCTCCCAGCCGATTGTAAGACCTGCTCTGGGGGCCCAGCCACATTTACCAACTTTCTTTTCCCAGACCCCTCTTTGGGTGCTGAGACGGCTTCTGGTCCTCTGTGGAGGGCGAAGGGGAAGTGCTTCTCCAAGTCGGAGATCAGGGCCCCCAGTGTAGCAGAAGCCAGGGCCTGGCTGGCGTGGCAGGAGTCCAGTTACAAGGAAATCTGCTGAGGCTAGAATGCCTGCGATTGATACATTCTTGCCTGGCTCGTAGCTTAATCTCTCAAAAAGCAACAAACAGAACTGGCAGGAGACACCAAATTCTGATCAGCCAAGCAGCGTGAGGTGGTAAAAAGAGTGATAGGAACCTGGGAAGAAAAGGCCTTTATTATCCTGGCATTTGCAATGTCACAGGAAGGGAGTGGTGGGCACAACCAGTTGTGCAGCGTGGACCTTGAGAGGTAGATAGTTTTTAAATAGAGAAATTATAGTGCCCCAAGAAGATGACTCAAAAGATTAATGTGGCCCCATGAAAAACTCAAAACAAACAAAAATATCACCATCACCAAAAAACAAGGGATAAGGTGATGAGAAGAGGAGGAGTTAAGCATATAGCCAAGAATGCAAACAACCTCACTTCTCCCACCAAAATGATCTTCGGGTCAGGTGGCACAAAGTGTCTCAGGACAACCCAGCCAGAACGTGTCAAGGTCCTTTGATGAGAGAGATACCTAGACCCTTGCCCCGCCCCGAAAAAAAAAATTTTCCCAGGAGGGTGAGCATCCTTGGGAACTGTCTGAATATAGTGGGTGGGAGTGGGGGGGGGACAACCTGACTGCTGAGAGATTCAGAGGGGGGAGGGCACAGGTATCTCCAACAGGTGAGATGAGTTGGGTATCAAGCTCTGGGAGAAATTGCTGATGAAAGCCCTTTGTGAGAGGAGGAGATACAGGAACCAGAGATGGGTAAGGACTCTCCTGGTCATCAGGATGGAATTTGGAAGCTAGAGGCAGTGAAGCCAGTCTCCAGCAATAGAAGGGAGCAGGATTTTGTAATTACAAACTGTTAGCAGAGCGGGATCAGCCTCATCCCCGCTGTATATCAGATTCCCTCAGCCCCACCTGGCTTGCCCCAGGTCCTGCTGTGGGATCGGTGTGGCATGGCCAGCCATGCGCACACGGGCATCACCTGATGGCTGGCTCTGTGTCCTCCCACTCTCCATAGGCATGTTCTCTGAAGGTGGCAGCAGGGGCTCCCCAGGAACCTTCTAGGTGCCCTCACATGCAGAACCAGAAGTGCAGAAGCGTTAACGGCCCACAGGGTGGGGCTGGAGCTGACAGGTGCAGCCCTGAAGGGCGTTTCAGGAGGCTTCTCGGGCAACCCCATGGAACCCAACAACCATGCGCAGTACAGGCCAGTTTCCTCCCTCCATCCCTCCCCAGTTCATTCCCTTCCCCTTCCTCCTGCTTCCTGGGTACATCAGAAGCTGCTTTCTGTAGTGTTATTGGACATTTGAAAAATAGAGGATAAAGAACTCATAGTCCTGTCTCCTTAACCCAACATCGACAGTACTTGACTGTCCTCAGGCGCGCATGCCATTTTCCACATTTATCCTCACGGGGTGCATGTGGTCTTGCAGGTTGCTTTTTTGAGTTCACACTTCCCCCCTGTGTTACCACATACATAGCGTCTTAACGGTGCCCATGCTGCTCCACAGAGAGGATTGCCACACCGACTTTGCCATTTTTCGGCACCTGGACTCCTGAACCGCAGCAGTTCACGTGGCGGTAGGGTCACCAGGTCTGAGCGTTTGAACATCTCCATGGTTCCTGAGACATACTGATGGAATAAAGACATGGGTCTGGCAGCCTAGAAGAGAACGTGAAGATGCCTAGGAGCCAGCGTCACTCTGCGAAGAGTGCATTTCCGGGCTGACCTCATTCTCCCTCTAGCGTGTTTACCAGAGACCGGGAGGACTCTGCATACACCATTGTCTCAGTTTGCGACAGTCTCTGGTTACATTTGGTGGACAAAATGGCTGGGAGTACAGATGGGATCAGAGATGGCTAAATTATCATCCCTGAGCTATGTCGATTAGAACATTAATACGCGCAGGGAGGTCTCTGGTGGCTAGCTTTGTTCAGCAGTTTTGCCAGGAACATGCGTGAAGATGCATGTTGTCCCCCGTGTTGCAATCGTGGCTGAAGCAACCCTAAGAGGGATGAACAATACATTGAGTTAAAAGATTTAAGATCTGAATAGATCCTTGGAACTTAAAAGGATGAACTATAACGCAGCAGCCTGAAATGTTACATAAGGTGTGCAGTGCGAAAAATCAACTGCACATGGACAGGATGGGGAAGCCCCGCCTTACTTAATAGCTGTTCATGTGAAACAGACCCAGAGAGCACAGTTGACCTCCAGCTCAGTGTGAATCATCTGTGTGGTGTGGCTCCAAGGAGACTAATGTAATCTTGGGCCATGTTAAGAGAAGTATAATATTAAGACCAGAGGAAGGGGTGTTCCCACCAGGCTCTGATTAGTCAGACCACACGGGGAACAGCGAGTCGAACTCTCCAAGTCATTTTCTCAGTGGAACATTGACAGATTCATTCCTTCATTAAGCATCCGCTGAATGCCTCCTATATGCCCAGCACTGTGCTAAATGCAAAGGATTTCCGGACTGATGAGACATGCTCCGGTGCTTACAGAGCTCACAGTCTCGTGACAGCTGGTGGAGCCCAGTATTTCCCGCAACATTTAATGATTTATCAAGCAATACTTACAGATCAAAAATATATTCTGTCAGCTGGGCTTAGCATCCTTTAGATTGTTCTTAGGAATCACATGGGTGTCGCCACAAAAATGCAGTAGTGTCCCCGTGTCAGGCGGTAAGTTAATACAGATTCCTTTTCCTACACCGGCCCTCCCAAGCCTCTTTCACATGGTCTTGTACCTTAAGTCCCTCCACGCAGCCCTGTCTGACCTATCAGGCTGCGGATTCTTCTCATGCTTGTTTTAGCTGAAGCATACCTTCAGCATGTGTTCGCTGTGGTGGGTCAATTTAGATTGACCAACTTTTTTTTTTTTTTTTTTGAGAGTGGCTTCCTGTGCTGCAGAGGCTAGAAAGGTAAAAACTACATGGTTTAGACTCCCCTAGAGCTATGATTATAGATACAAACTAGGTTTTTCTGATGGGACACGGGATCTAGCAGGTAGAATTTCAGCAGGAGCTGTCATTCCAGCACTTCAGCTCTTGCTTTGGGCAAATGTGACCAGGGCCAGCAACGGTCCAGTGTCCAGCAATACCAGTCAGCGTGGCCCACACTATGCTCAGCAACAAACAGTCCCAACATCACATGAGTGGCTGAGGGTACTGATCCCTGTTTCTCCCATTTGGGGACCCAGGCTGGCAAAGAAGCTGTAATGTGGAGCGTTGGGGGTAACTGTGACAAGGGAGAGAAAGAACGCAGGAAATTGCCGAACGGTACTTAAAGCTTCCCCTAGGAAGTGACACGTTCTTCATTGAGTCACGTGGTCACTTAACGCGGGGGGGGGGGGGGGTTTAAGATTAATCTTAACCCAGAGAAGGTTAATCTTAACCATGTGCCTGGAGGAGAACTGCAAATACGTGGTGAACACCCTCACGACCACCAACCCCGGTCGTCGGCTTTCTGAACACTGAGGTGCAGTTATGGGGTGATGGTGGTGGCTCCCCGGCCCCAGCCCCACAGAGCAGCCTCGGACTCGCAGGCATCCTGATGGCGGTAGACGACGAGCTCCCCTGGCCACGTCCAGGAAGTCTCGCCCAGAAGGCCAGCCTTGATCTTGCTCCTCTCGCCCCCACAGCGGTGTTACAATCACCTAATTACCTGTGTTAAATCCCTTTCTGCTTAATATAGCATTGGTGTCTTCTGTTCCCTGAAACTGAACTCCAACTGGTACGTGCCCTGCCCCGGCCTCCAAGACCCCCACGCTCAGCCCTGCCCTCACTTAGCCCTGAGCACCCTGTTTTGAGGTCAGTGGGGCAGGTATCATCAGCTCCTTTCTCACCAAGGAAAAAAGTGAGGCTAGGGGAATTCAAGGACTTACGTAAGGTTACAGAATCAGATGGTGACAGAGCGGGGTCCCCAGCCCTGTTCTCCTAACAGCTTGTAATCTGCTCACTCCACTGAGCCACAGGTTAGCAGGGAGGTGTGGACATAAGGTCTCCCAAGGAAGACTAAAGGCAATTTAGGGAGGACAGTGCACAAAAGAATTGACTTACGAGACTTAAAGTGGCACTAAAGCACACTGTAATTTCCAAAAAAATGGCCACAGTGGCATTGCCAGTCCCATGTGGTCTTCCTGAACTTTGTCACTACCTAAGCAGGAAATAGAGTCCATTTCCCCTCCCCTTGAACCTGGGCAGGTCTTTGTGACTGTCTTGGCAGGTAGAATGTGATGATAATTGAGGCTAGGTCACAAAAGTGGATACAGCTTCTGCCAGGCTCTTAACACGCTCACTCTCTAAACCTAGCCATCATCATGGGGGAAGCCCAGCACATGGAGAGGTCATGTATAAGTTTTCCAGCTTCAGCCAACAGCCAGCATCAACCATCAGGCATGTGAATGAACGTGCCTCGGGATGATATCAGCCTCTAGCATTTGACCCAACCCAACTCATGCCAAGTGGAGCAGAGATGAGCTCTCTCCACTGAATCCTGCCAAAATTTTAGGTTTGCAAGCAAAGTAAATGTTATTTTTAAATTTAGTTTAAGCCACTAATTTTTGTCACATAGCAATAGCTAGCTGGGATCGGTGCCTACATTCAAGAAGTCAATTTATCCTACATGGCTTTTCGTTCACTGGGTTAAGACTTTCTGAGTAACTGCTGTCTGGCATTGTTGGGTCCTGGAAGTTCAAAAGAGACTAAGACACCATCTTCTTACCTCAAGCGATTTGCAGTGTGGTGGGGGGGGGTGCTCTATGGGCGATGAGCTTGCTATAGTCCTCCCAAGTTTGACTAGCTCTGATTGTGTATGTTAACAAAAAGGTTCACAGAGAAAATAGTACCTGGTGCTAGTCTCTTAGGCTGAGCAAGAGTTTTGTGGGAAAAGAGTGAGGAGAACATTCCAGTGGAGGAAACAGCAAGTGCAAGAGAATGGAAGTGTGACTAGCATGTCGTGTCCAGGGAAGAGAGAGAGAGGGGGGAGAGAGAGAGAGAGACTCAGTGAATTGGAAAGAATGGCGCTGCGAGGGAAAGAAATCAGAGTCAGGGAAAACCAGCAGAAGATGGCCACCATCACCCTGACAGGATGAAGTGACAACAGAGACTTTGAAAGGAGATTCAAGGTGTTTGGTGACAGTCTGGCTGAGAGAAGCGAGAGGGAAGGAAGCGGAGGTAAGCAGAATTTCTGGCAAAAGAAACTGTCTTTGCTGAGATGAATGACTCCAGAGGAAGAGTGACTTGGGGAGGAATAGGTGAGTTCATTTATGGGTTGGTTGATTATGAGGCGTGTATGAATTAGAATGATTTCAGCTATAGCTAAGAGAACACCAAACTGGAATTGGCTTAAAATAAAGACGTGCTATCTCATGTAGCAATGAGCCCAAAGGTTCCAGGTTAGTTTATTGGTCTAGTCATATAGTTGGCGAAGCAAAATTCATTCACACTTTTGTTCTGCTAACTTCAGCACACTGGGTTCGATCCCCTCAAGGTCACAAGTTGGCTGCTGGAGCTCCAGGCACCACCTCTCCATACCAATTTCTGGCCAAAGACAAGCAGTTTCCAGCCTAGTTTAACAGAGAAGCCACTAGATCCATTGATCAGGACGAAGTCATATGCCCATGCCCTAGCTGCAAGGGAGGCTGGGAGAACAACTATGTGGCCTGTATGACCCCCATGAGGGAGGTGGACTTCGACAGGGAGAAATGGTCCGTGAGAGAAGAATGGCTGCTTGGGGAGACCCCACCTAGGTTCACCTGTGCAGCACTCAGGTAGAAACGCCAAGCAGATGGTCACATACGGAGGTCTGACGGGAAAACAGTTAAGACCAAAGATTTTGCAAGGTAATGTTGCTATGTATGTTTTCCTAATATTTGCTGAATGCTGTGTGAGGCACGACATATAATTATTCATTAACTTCCTAAGGGGACTTGAATCCAGGGAACTGGAGACTCTCTGAAGCCTCCAGCTCGGTTTCGTTCCTGGCTGGAGCGGATGGAAAAGGCCTTTGAGGCTCTCAGTGCCCCTGTAGGGTCTTCCCCCGTCTCCCCTGGTTGGGTGAGTATGAACGGCCTTCTGTGCCTGCGTCCCTACGAGAAAGTAGAACCTGATGTAGGGAAATTCTGGAGGCAGAAACAGGAGAGGCTTTGAGTCCAAGTAGGAGAACAGCTCAGCCCTAGACACACGGGGAGACCTGGAGCTCAAAGGTAAAGAACTGTGCTTCCCTGGGGACCTGAGGGTCAGAGGAAGAGCTCTGGACCAAGGGGAAAAGCACAGATTGAACCAGGAGAAGAGTGAGAGCTGGGCTCCCCTCTTGCCTGGGACAGGCTGAGTTGAGGCAGTTGCCTGGATTTCTCATTCCCCCGAGCCTTCTCTCTGTACTGCATGTGCTCATGAGGGGGGACCTGCTGTCTGGGCTGTTGCAGGGGAAGGACTAGAGGACATAGGAGAGAGGAAGATCTTTCCCATGCCCTTTAGAAGTGATCCCCATGGGTGGTGGCCACAGAATGTTACCTAGAGAAACAACCTTTAAGGAAAGTAGGACTTTAAAATAGACTTGGACAAGCTGAAATTTTATCATGTGGTTCTTCTTCAAAGTTGGCCTGAGGCTGAGCCCTAAGTTCATGCCAACTGAAGGAGCTCAGCCTGGGTATGACCTATTGCAGAACCCCAGGACCCTGGGGGGCGTTCGTGATGGGAGCACTGCCTCCGGAGGTCAGGAAATTACACAGGGTCCAGCACCAACTTCTGGACCCAGGCTAGCATCGTGCATGGCTGCGGTGAGACAAGGATGCCCCCCAGCGTTCTACCTGCCCTTGGAATTACCCTCCCCCGCCACACAGGGAAGCAGGACCATGTGACTAATTTTTTACCAATGCATTAATGACCTCGCTCATCACCTGTCCTGTGGAGGAGAGGTCTTCTGTTGAGGTGACAGAGCTCCGGATCAAAGCAGCTTGAAAAAAAGGGTAGAAGACAGTCGCCCTGAAAAGTCCAGCTCTGGACTTTAGTGAGAAAAAAATAAACCTGTGTTGCATTAAGAATTGGGCTAAACAGAGTTGATAGTATTGCATTAACTACTTATGGTGCCAAGTGGGTCCTAAGCTTACCAGGGTTATCACTTCATAAGGAATACAAATGCCTCCATCTGAAATTAATACAATGTTGTATGTTGCTTAACTCATAAATAAATAAATAAATAAATAAATAAATAAATAACAATTTTAAAAAGACTTGGGGGCTATTTGTTACTGCAACATAACTCTACTTACTTTTTCCACTACACAGTATGTGCTCAATACCTATACATTTAAATTGTAGCTACTGCCTGGTTATAGGTTTGGGCCAGTCCCTTCCTTTTGGGGCCCCAGTTTCTTCATCTGAAAAGTGGGGATGGTTACACCTGCTGTATAAGATGGTTGCAAGGACTGAATGTGGCAGTGATTGGCTCGTTGCGGGACACACACAAATCGTTTCATTTCACTTCCCCCTCCCTGAGTGAGACACAAAGAGACTGGAGGCGAAGTTCCTCACCTGGAGGAGAACCCAGTCTCACTCAGGGCACAAGATGAGACAGAATACGGGACAGCCCCCAGGTGGGAAATGGCATTCTCTGAAAGGTGGCTGACGCTGTGCCTGAAGCCTCCATTCCGGCTTTTCTTACGGGTTTTAAAAGTGGGGATGTGTTAAGGTCTGCCCTTCCTGCTTCGCTGGGGCTCTCCGAGCCTCTTCTTCCTCATCTCAGAGATGGGTGTAACTCAAGAAGTCTTCCTAAATGATGTCCGCTTTGCTCCTTTGCCCTCTCGTCTCTCCAGGTCTCCCTCAGGAGGGAAGCCAGCTGCTCACGGCTGTGCCACGTGTCTGACCCGTGTCATTCTGGAAATGCACCCCGAGAGCAGAAGGAGGGGTGCAGGAAAACTCTACCAGAGCTGGGCCCTCTTCCCTCACTGTGCTCTGGAAATCCTTGCTCTAAGGCTGCTGCTATTTCCACGTGTCCAGCTGTGGACGCGGAGTTCGGAGAGTCGGGGCTGCCTGATTAGGCCCTCGAAGGAGAGGGTACTGCTGGGGCCTGCTGACCTCTCAGGGGGTGGGCTGTGAGCTGGGCGGAAGTGAGGGGTCCTGGGGCTAGGCTGTAGGGGGGGAAGCTGTCGTACAGGGCCCAGGGAAGGCCCACCGCTCACCTCCATGGGCCCAGGGGCATCTGAGTGATCCTGGAAATGAGACAGACATGGGTTTGAGTTCCCTCTTACAGCCCTGACTTTTTGTGTGGCCCTGGACAAATCACTTATGACTTCTCTGTTTCCACCTCTGAAATAAGGAGAATGCACCTGTCTCACACGGCCATTAGATGAAAAGACTGTGCAATGCCTGGCAGAAGGTGGGGGGGCACTGGACCTGGGCAGTAGATAAGCCCTGCAGTCCGTGAGCCATCCCGCTGGGAAGGGCAGCTCCACACTGAGGCCTGGGACGGCCTCGGGTTGGCTGACCAACGGCCTTGCTCTGGGAGAGGACAGCGGGACTGAATTCCGAGGCCGCAGGGAACGGGGGATGGGCAGCCCAAGACAGAGGCTGCTGGCTGCTCTGGCACCGGGCATCCCTTGCTCCCATTCCACTTGGCCTTGGAAAGCGGCAAAGCTGGCCTCCGCCCCAGCTGTTCCTCGTGCTCCAGATAAATTGTTTCCGCCTGAGCTGCCTCCTCCTTCCCCACCCCTCTTCCTGTTGCAACACCTCTGCTGGGCAGTAAACACGGGCCCTGTCTCCACCACGTCCCTGGCTCCTTGCCGGCCACTGGCTCACCCTCCTCCAGCCCAGCCCTGGCCAGATGTGCCCGTGGCGTGGCTTTCACATCTGTTCCCTTGACCCCTGAATCAAAGCTCTGTGTCAAGGGATTGCCCTAGCCTTCCTCACCCCTTCCACGTTAGCCAACCCCCATCAGGGCAGGAACTGAGGGGGCCCAGGGCTGTCTTTTCTTTGCAGCTTACTCTCTCAACCCATCAGCCTCTGTAGACTTCAGCATTTGGCAACCATTTAAAGGATGCTCATTGTGCTTTCATTGTGCCCCCAGAACCCTGCTTCCTAGATTTATAGGGCGGGTCTCCCGACCAGGTGCCCAAGCCCTCCAAGTGCCCCAGAATCCTCCCGACCTGGGGAAGACAGTCTGAGAAGCACCCCCACGGGACGTGCTCCTGTCTCAGCACCTCACCCTTCCCAGGCACCATGTTGCTTTTTGGGGTCTCCACATAGCCTCATCTTCCCAAGGAGGGGAACCTCCCTTTCTCCTGCCCTGGCTCCGACCTTGGCCTCACCCAACCTCTTCACAATTATGCCCGCAGGGAGAAGAAGACTTTTGTCTTTTCCTGACCTCCAGGGCTGCTGGGGGACAGGTCCTGCTATTGAGTAAATAAAACAGAGTCCCTTCCTGGCTTGGGTAGGGGTTTGGAGATGTTGGTCCAGGCTTTCTAGGCCTGCACATCCTCACTTTAGCATCAGGTCACAGCTCCAGGGCTGCCCAGCTTTTCTGGTAGACAGCCAACATGCCTGTATGTGTCTGTTCCGATCACAGGTACAACCTCTCTTGTGTCAGACACGCACACGCGCGCACACACACGTCAGGGTGCTAGAACAGGAGGGGAGTGTCACACGCCAGCGCCTCGAGCGGCAGCTTTTCAATAGTCGTTTGATACAACTATTGTTGCCACCGTGATGAAAACACCACCTGGGGAAACGGTGAGAAGACAGACCCTGGTACTGGAATTTGGCGGCAGCCTGAGCATCAGCCTGAGTGTGAGGCAGAAGGTCTCCTCACCCACCTCGGAGGTCACCCCTGGCTCCCTGCCCCTGGCTGGGCTTCTGCGCCCACCCCACACCTCTTCAGAGCCCACCGTGACTGGTTCCCATCTCTCTGCTGCCCCTCAAATCCCTTCTCTGGAGCCCTGGGAATCTTTCCGCACCTCACTGCTTTCTCCTTCCCCACAAGTCCTGGTAAATGGGCTGGTGGCTCAGGGTGGAGGACTGGATCAGAGGAAGGGCTCAGACAGCATTCTTTTCGCAAAGGGATGTAGTCCCAGAGGCGGTAGCTGAGAATGGCAATAGCGAGGATTATCGGAATAGTTTCTACGAGACAGACCTCGAGCCAAGCGTTTCATGGGCATTACCTCATTTAATCCTCACAACAACCCCCTGAGGAAAGCACGATTATCATCCGCACTTGACAGACAAAGTAACTGAGACTTGGTGAAGTTAAATAACGTGACCCAGGGGACACCCAGCTACTAAGTGTGAGAACAAAGATTCCAACCCAAGTCAGTCTGACTTCAACTTCAATGTCCTCAATGGATTTGGGAAGCAATTTGTACAAAATCCCACAGCAAATTTAGGGTGCAGCTGACCTCAGGCCCAGGTTGCCATCACTTGCTATCCATCCTTAGGGCTCTGGTTCTTGGTGAACAGTTGCTGAACTGATGAAGCCAGGGCCAGGCCTGGCCTGCTGGTCTCCTCCTGGCTCTGGAATTAGTCCCTTCCCTCTCAGACCCGGTTTAACCCTGGTCTGGGACAATGTCAGAGCTGGAAGGGCTTGGGAGCTCATCTTGCTGAACCCACCACTGTGACTTGCTCAAGGTCAAAAGTGAGCTTGGAGCTGAGCCTAACACCCATGCCAGCCTCTCTCCATCCTGGCTCCATGCTCTGACCCTGCCCTGATGGGCCAGGTGACATCATCCCCAGTAGTATTTTGTTGGTCAAGACTTGGTAGCAAGTCTCAACAAGTCCTTTCCAAGGGGTTAAGATTAGCACCGGGACCTCAGCTATGACTCAGAGCTGACCTGGGTCAGGTTAGCTTGGCTCTCATCACCACTCTCCTCTGATTCACCAGTGGGAAAGTGGTCCAAGACCTTTCTCCAGCTGCCAGCTTCCTCCCTTTGCTTCTAACCCACTGGGCTCTGCGGAGTGGGGAACGGGGCTCCTATTTCTCAGCCTCAGAAGCCAACCTCTGAAGCTGGCTGGGGCTTGGAGATTCCATTCTCTGGAATCCTCCCTGATGTTCTTCATCACTCTCTCATATTATGCATCCTTCCTGGTCTCTCTGACAGTCAACCAAAGAGTTTAAGCTCACCTGCTCTGCTTCAGAGGGAAAATCCTTTGTCAGAAGCTGGCCTACTGAGAGCTCTCTGTTAATACCCTGCTGTGACTTCTCAGACTTCACTGGCCTCTTTGAGGTATGAAAGCCTCAATGCAAGTGTAAGGGTTGTACCATCTGTGTGCTTCATGTCACTCTCACAACCTTCAAGCTGCAGAGGTCAGTACCCTATGGATGCAGCTGTGTGTGTACGCGTACGTTCGTGTGCACGTGTGAGGGTATGCAGACGGAGCAAGAGGAAAGGGCGTGCAGCTCAGGTCTGCATACCCTTATGGGATCCCAGGGCCCTGCTTTCACTAGTCCCAGACCAGGACTGGCAGGACTCATTGTCCCCATCTGTAAGATGGCTGTTTAGACCTGATGGCCTCTTAGTGTCTCGACCTGCACGCCAGCTTTTTTCCCGAGACAGTTCATTTTCAAATACACTGCCTCCTGGGCCCCACTTGCTCTTTTCACGCACGGCCTTGGCTTGGGTCTGAAATGATAGTTAACCTGTTTCAAAGCTCCCTTCTCAATCTGCATCCCAGAGGCACCTGGGAAGGAGCAGCAAAGGCCAGCAGGTGTCCCTGGTCAGCAGTGACCTCTCCAGCAGGCAGGAGAGATGAAGCAGGAGGAGGGAGAGGCTGACTTCTGGGGCAACCCTATGGTGTCTGCCAGCAGCCCTCAGAGCTGATCCCTCGCCTGCCCCCTGCTGCCCGCTGACTTTGATTCCCGTGGTTCTTTCCCCCAAAGACGTTCCTGGGATAGTGGAATGTCAACATCCCCTTTTCCTTCTCTCCTCTTCTTTTTAAGGACACGGTGGGGATGCAGTCCCGTGGAGCTGGGAGTCGTGAATGGAGGAGTTGGAAGGACCAGGGGCCTAACACAGCGCTTTGTGGGTACCGGTGGAGCCACCATGGGAAAGGGATGACCCCCCTTTCGGAGAAGTGACCAGAGCCATGGGGAAGAAGGCCTTCTGAAAGCTGTGCCTCCAGTGAGGCCGGGGAGCGAGGGGAGACTGGGGGTGCCCCAGGCATGGAGGATGGGTGCCTGCTCCGGCCCGGTGTCTGGCCCTGGGCAAAGCCGGACAAGGCTAGGGAGAGCTGCGAGCCATCCCTGCTTCTGCAGAGTCTCTGGGACAGCCTGCCCTGCGACCCAAGGGTTAACTAAACCAAACAGCCAGCCCGGAGGAAAAGCAGGCAGTGCGTGCACCTTTAAGATGCTGCAACCTTAACGGGCACAGCAGATGACAGTTAGAAAAATCAACAAAGGATGTGAACAGATACCCCAGCAGAGTCAGGGCCTCAATCACACAGAGTGGGGCTGGTGGTCCTTGTGTGGGCTTGAGCTGGGAGGTGACAAGGAGGCACTCGATGACAGCAGGGAGTGGGCTGGGTAGAAGAAGGCAGTAGATAGTGTCCAAGGTCAGGAGGGGGTGTTGTGCAGAAAGAAGGATGATGTGAGAACCACGCGTCCAGAGGGAAGGACAGGTGCTGGGGCATGTCAACGCGAACCTGGTCCGCTGGGATCTCCCCCATGGACAGGGGGTCTCTGTAGTCCCCAGTCGGAGTCTAAGAACATGATCCTCAGAGTGGGTGGCAAGGTCCAGCCTTGCTGGGTGGCTGTACCTTACAAAAGCCAGGCTGAGCCTAGGTGCAAGGCCGGCTGTGTCCTGGGGAAGCTGCGGCCACACACAGGGTGGGCTTGAGCCAGGGCAAGAGATTTGCCTCCCTGGTTCACCCCAGGCCTGCAGGGCAGATCTGGCTGTGCCGCTCGCTCAAGGCCACCCGGTGTGTGGGGAGCACAGCTGGTCTGCCCGGAAGAGCCCAGCACAATCTGTATCTTTCTCACTTCATTCCTGTTGTCCCCAGGGACCTGCAGGGCCAGCCCAGGTCGTTCCAGCCCTCGGCAAAGAACGGCCCCACCCCCAACATCCAGCACTGTGTACACCCCTGACTTGGCTCCAGACCTGAACACGGCAGAATGCTGAGGGGGGGGTTTGGGGGCCTCGCAGCACTGCCTAGGAAGAAACCCACTCCCCAGTCCCCTCCCAGGGCCACAGACTCTCTCTCCACCAGTGAGGGCAGAGCTGTGTCTCTGCCAACCCATGTATCCTAATCCCCAACTTTAATGGGCTAGTACCAGGTGGGCACTTGGGTACTGAGCCAGAGGGACGTCTGAGATGGCAGAGGCTTTGCTCACATCGGAAGGAAATCTCTGGGACATAACTGTCATGTCGCAATGGCAAGCTCTGTAGCCACTATGCAGTGGGACTTTCTATGGCTTTGTAGACACAGTATCCATCCATCCATCCATCCATCCATCCATCCATCTATCCGTCCGTCCGTCCGTCTGTCCATCCATCAGTCCGTCCATTAATATAGTCATTTGACATCCTGTGTCTCCCTTTTCCTACTCTGGCTCCCTCCACCCTGAACTTCCTTAATACACCTTCTGTTCTGTGAAACTTCCAGACTTTGACACAAGCTGTTCCCTAACCCTTGAACACTCCACCCTCATCCAAGCCCTCTTGCCCATCCAGTCTCAGGTCTTCCAGGAAGCTGTGCGCTATCTGACGGTGATGTTCCTCTGTCCTGCCACAGCCCCTGGGTTTCTCATATTGTAGCATCTGTCACGCTGCATTGTCATTGCCAAGATGAACAAGTGGACTATTCATTCTGTGCCTGCTGCTGTATGAGACCTATGCAGGGTGCTGGAGACCAAGGCGTAGGAGGTGCCATCCAATCTGTCCCCACAGTTTACAGGATAGTTTACAGGGAGAGGCAAGTACCCGAACCACCCAAACCACCGTCAGAAAGCAGCAGCCTCTTTTTTAAAAAAGATTTTTTAAAATTTTTATTTACTTTTAGAGAGAGAGGAAGGGAAGGAGAAAGAGAGGGAGAGAAACATCAAGGTGTGGTTGCCTCTCATGCTCCCCCTACTGGGGACCTGGCCTGCAACCCAGGCATGTGCCCCGACTGGGAATCGAACCGAGATCCTTTGGTTCGCAGGCCCGAGCTCAATCCTCTGAGCCACACCAGCCAGGGCAGCCATATCTGTCACATCCGTGGTTGACCTGTCAGCAACTTTGGCTTCAGTTTTATCACCATCATCACGATCAGCACCGCCACTTCTTTTAAACAGCTTTATTAAGGTATAATTAATGCATAATAATCAGACCTCTTGAAAGGTGAATGGTTGGATTATTTATAACAAATATACACCCATGAAACCATCACCATGATCAAGATAATTTTCTTCTTCTCCAAGTTTCTTCTTGCTGCCCCCCGCCCCGTAGTCCTTCCTCCTGTCACTTTCAGTCCTTTCCCTGTCCCCCAGCAACCCCAGGTCTGCTTTCTGTCACTGTAGATTAATTTGCATTTTCTAGCGTTTTATATAAATGCAGTCACACAGCAAGTACTCTTTTGGGCCTGGCTTCTCTCACTCAGCACAATTACCTTGAGACTCGTCCAAGTTGCTGCACGAACCAGGAGCTCATTCCTTTTGATTGCCGACTATTGTTCCATTGGATGGATATACCAAGACTTGTTTATCCAGGCACCTCCTGATGGGGATTTGGGTTGTTTCCAGTTTGGGGCTACTCCAGATAAAACCGCCCAGCATCTGCGTGTGAGGCTTTGCACAAGTCTCTGTGGGGATGGATGCTGTCAGTTCTCTTTTCACCACCTTCACGCACAAGCGCCTCTCGTGCCAGGGTGGTTCCTGGCCAGCAGCACGTCCTGAGAGGGATGGGGGAGGGAAGCAAGGGGAAGAGGACGCAGTCTGACTGGCTAAGGGCTTGCCACGGCCCCAGGGGCGGGAGAAGGAGGGGTCCGGCTGCCTGGGACGTGCTGGCTTTACACGCCCCACACACCCCATGAGGGGCGCCTGGCAATCAGCACCAGGGTCTCTGTCTCCACACAGCTGACAACAGGAAAAAGTTTCAGAGGCGTCTTCGCTCCTGGCCTGTTTGGAATGAAGAGGCATCTACTGGAACATTCTCCTTCTGTTGGGGCAGAGGATGAGAAGTCTCCTCCCCTCCACACATTGACCCCTTTCTTTCCTAAGGGTACGCACGCACACACAGCCTCTGTAACGCATGGGTAAGCAGAGGGTCCGGGAGGTGAGAGACCCCTCAGACCCCAGCGGTGGGCTTCCTGGCAGAGCAGGTGGAGTTGCCCTGAGGTCTGACGTCCTCACCTGGGAGCAGCTGCTCTGGCCTGACTTCAGGTGACTGTGGAGTCACTGAGCAGGCAGCTGAGGTATTGAGGGGTTTGAAAAACCCCGTGGGCATCGAGCTGCTTTTAATCCTAAGTCCCTTCCCTCAGGGCCTCGGGACCAGCAATCCTTTGGTCCCTAAACCTCCCACATCAGCCCTCCCTACATTCACTCCCCGCCCCGCCCCCGGCTGGGGTCAGCACGTGGACAAGCCAGCCTTCCTGTCCCTCCTGTCCCCGGCTCCCTCTGCCACCCTCTTCCTCCACCGCAGGGCCTCCCCATCTTCTAAGTGAGCCACTTGTGTCCTTGGCCCCCACTCCCAGGCCTTTCCCACTTTCTGCTCCGCCAACAAGCTCCCTTTGATCAGCTCAAGTCACTCCCTGCATCTGGTTCGCCAACCTTATTCCCTTTCCGCAAGGCCTGGGACCCGAGATAACGCCTTTGCAGAGCCTTGAGGAGTGAAACCAGGGTTACCCAGATCTCAGAGGCTGCCTCAGCGTCTCCTCGCCCACCTGTAATGTGAACCGTGCCCACACTGTGGGGGGGGGGGGGCGGGTGTCATCCTTCTGTACCCGCCAGGCAAGGGCGCGGAGGCAGTGGGACTTGATGAATGGAGAGAAGATGCAGGAATAAGCTACCCTGCATCCTTCCCATCAGAGTGGGTCCCCAGAAGCCAGGAGAGGGGCGGAGGGGGGCTAGAAACCAAGGGCTCTGACTTCTTCGTGGATGCTTAGCTACCCTCAAGGCAGGTCTGCCCGTGTTAATAGATGCTCTCCCATGCTCAGCATGGGGCATTGGTGGCTGGAGGCCAGAGTAAGGCAAATCAGTTGGGGGAGAGGAGGGAGCCAGCTGTGACAGCACTACAAAAAAAAAAAAGGTCAGAATGGGTAAAACACAGGAACAGGGTGTGCGTAGTCCCGAGCACAGAGAGCACCGGCTGACAGCCTAAGCAAAGGAAGGGGCCCTGCAGCCCCTGGCGCCCAGGAGGAACTCAGACTAGGGCCATGTGGGAGCGGGTGCAGAGGAGCAGGCAGGGCGGCCGAGGTGGGAGTGGTGCGGAGGGCGCTGCGAACGGCCCAGCTCCCTCACGGGGATGGCAGACTGAGCCCCGGGCCACCCTGTCTAGCTGCCTCTCACTTCCTTCGGCTTTATCCTCCGAGGGCTCCCCACATCCTTCCCTTGCCTCTAGCAACCCCCCACCCCAGGTCTCGTTTCCAGGAAATCCAGGGTCAGAATGGAGTCCTGGCACCAGGACTTTCCCTTCCTCTTTGGGGCCAGCAGCAGATCTTTATTGGGAAATGACCGACCTGCGCCCCTGCCACAGCCCTGCACCCCGACGTTTGGCCTCCCATGTCATCCAATCACCTGCAGCCTCCAAGGCCCTTTGGGTGGGGCAGGTGAAGATGTGACGACATGGAAATATTATCTCCTTCAGCTATAAATACCCCAGGCCACTGGCAGAGGTTGCTGAATATAGTATCTGGTGCCGGATCTCGATGTGTGTGTGTGTGTGTGTGTGTGTGTGTGTGTGTGTGTGTGTGTGTGAGCATCACCTTGGGAGCTTATTAAAAATATGTATGCCCAGCCCCACCCTGGAAACTGAGTCACAATACCCAGGACATGATGTTAGGAGACATGTTTATATTTTTAACATTCACAAGATGAGTTTAACCTCCTTCCCACGGCCCCACCTTCCCCCTGAGTTGGAAACAAAGAGGTTGTGGGAGAAGAGAGGCTCACAGACCCAGCCATCAGTCCTTTCTCCACCAGGCGGCCTGGAGTAGCCCTGGGCACTCCAGCCTTCTCTGGACCCTCCGGAGGTGTGGGAGCCTCCTGGCTTCACCTTCCTCACAGTGGGCTTCAGGGCATCATACCCACCCTGGCAAGAGGATCCCTCCAAACCAGAGCTCTCCCATCACAGGTTCAGTTGTTGTCCTACGGGCTTTGCTGCCACCTGTTTCTCACTCACATCTCTAAATGTGTGTAAAACCCTCAGCTTCGGGCTCTGCAATCGGTGGCCCTCTTTCGGGTCTACCTTGAACCACTTTTGAACACAGCTGTTTTTGCCCTTTTTAATTATGGTTAAGCTTCTACTTTTAGCTCTTCTGGATCAAAACCCTCCTTCTCCCCCCAACTCCAGGACCCTTCCCTCTTAGGACAGACAGGGGTGGTGGGTTTGACTTCTCTACCACCTCGGCCACCGATGCCCCCCCCTCGCTGCGGTCACACCCACTGCAGCCGGCACCACCAATGTCATCTCCCTGGTTTTCATCACCGCCATCGTCACTACTACTTCCACCATCGTGGCAAGTCGGGCGCCATCATCACTCCCATTGACGTCAACACCATCACTGCCTCCGGCCCCTCACTCTCACTGTTCCCTTAAGTACCAGCACGACAAGCTCAATTGTGTCTGCCATCGTTTTCTTCACGAAATCTGCATGGGCTTGGATTGAAATGCCTTCCTGACTTCCCCCGGAGCCCGACTTGTAGTCTCGGTTGACGCGTTCACCTTGCAACTTGCCCAGGGACTCGCAGGCACTGCCCAGTCTGCTGAGGGCGATAGCGCCCCTCCCAGGGACCCCAGACCACTGGAGAAGACGTACTCTTAAGAACGCCACACTGGAGAACACCCTCCACTGAATACCCACAATGATGGGGACCCCCGCGGGAGATAGTCTCTCAGGGAACCCCTGGGCTGACGGGAAAGGGGTCTCCAGACATGGGGGAGGAATTGTCTTAGGGCTCCCCAGATGGCTGGGGGCGCATTTCCTCAGGAAGTCCCTCCCGTATTGATGGGAGAGCCTTTTCAGCAAGCCGCGTGCTACGGCAGACTCCCCTTAACGAAGCCTTTTACTAACTAACGGGTGAAGGCCACCCCCTCGCAGAGGTTGGAGACTGCTGACAGGTCCAGAAGTGCCTGAGGAAGGGGCCAAGGAGAGAAGGGAGGTGCTGCCCTAAGACTATCATTTAAGGAAACAGCTAAAACGCCTACCGAAAACCATCCTAAAAAGTATCAGGTGACACCGTGGAATGGACCTCGGGCCTGCTGCTGCTGCCGGGTTTGCCTGGCGGAGATGCTAAGGCTTCCTGCGGAAGGGGGCTCTGGACCGAGTGAACCCCTTGCAGCTCCCTGTCCCCAGGCTCTGGCTTCCCCAGTGATGACCCAGCCCATCTCCAGCCTGGGAGTGGCTGGGCGGGGGGGGGGGCCAGACTCGCATTGTTTCCACAGCCGCTCCCTGTTTCCAGGTTGTGTCCACCCTGCCTGGCGCCAGCCCCTGCCTGGCAGCCCCAAGTGCAGACACAGGGCTCAGGGCCACTCAGGGCCAAGAATGAGTGGAGCAGTGCCCTTGGCCAAAGGCAGTGAAAGTCCTCTTCCCCCACAGGGCAAGGGAGGATGACCTGGGCGTTCAGGTATCTGACAGTGAGCTGGATCCTGATCAGAAGCCTCCAAATTTGGGGACTTTCACTATCGTTACATTAGATTGGGTCCAACTATTCTTTCCAGTCCCTCAAGGTTTCACGTTGCCTCGCCAAGTTCTTTTTCAAAGTCTCTCTAGAAGCTTATTTCCTCCAGGAAATCATCCCTGGTTTTTCCCTTAGAGAGCAGAGCTCAAAATATCCTGGGTTCATACCCTTATATGAGCGTGTAGTCTTTCTATTTCCCAGCTACAGAATCGCTCCAGCTCTGAGCTCAGTCAGAGACTTGACCTTGACCTGATACTGACTGGTCCTAACATTGACTGTGCACAGAGTCAAACCCTAATCGAAGGTAGATCGTAAACCCGGAAACTCAACTCCCAACTCTATCTGCTGCCCTTCAGAGAAAATCCGTTGGTTGCAAAGGAAAACCAGGTAAGAAATCATGGTGGCCGGCATCAGCCCTCTGCGGTGGTTATAGCTTTCACTCACAGTAACTGCTTCAACAAAGAAGTGTGTGTGTGTTTTCTTTATTCTATTTAGAATCTCCTTTCATCACAATTCCATCCCATCTTCTCCAGGGAACAGAGAAAACAGGAAAAGGATCTCAGGTTACATGGGGAGGAATTCTCTGGGAAGCCTAGAGTTCAAGGAGGCCCGCAGCCGCCTAGCGGGGCCCGAGGTCACTGCATCCGCTGTGTCTCCCTCCTCCCCTGCTCAGGAATGAGCTGGGAATTTGAGAGATTATGTGAGTGGGAGGCAGCCACTGGGACACGTTAGACCTTTAGAGCTTCTGTTTGTCATTTCAGACAGTGACCAAAAGGAATAGAACCCTCCTCATTTCATCTTCCCCTGCTCCCAGCCCAGCCCTGCATTTCTACAGCCACCTGTCCCACCCTTGGCCCTCCTCCTGCCTCCCTCTCGTTCTATAACATCACATACACCCTTAACCCCTCTCCCTCTCATTCCTCTTCTGTCTCTTATTTTCAGTCTTTCTCTACTTTTTAAACATTATCTTTCTTTCTAATCCAAATTCTGTGTCCCTCTATTGATCCCCAGCAAAACATTAAGTACCCAGAGCTTGTTTGCAAAGTGTAGTCTCACCTGACGTTACAAGGCTTCGCAAGATGATGCAAGTGTAAGTCTTGCCTCGTTGGCCAGAAATCTGAGCTGCAGACTTCTCCTTTCCCTTTCACGGCAGAGTTTAGCTCACAGCAAAGTCCAAAAGTGCCAGAGTGAGGAAGGTCTTGGAAATTCAGTGCTCTCGTTTAACAAGGGAGGGACACTGAGACCCCCTAAAAGGAAGGCTATTTCCCTGGACAGCCCAGCCTATTAATAATGGAGCTACAAGCCTGACCTATATTTTACCCCCATCAAGAATGAACATTCACCTCTCTAAAGAAATGCCTCTGATCCATCCACACCATTGGTTTCTGCTGAATTTGACTTAGTTCCTCTGAGCAGGCCAAAGATGTAGGAATGTAACACAGACAATTCTAAGACAAACAAAAACATGCTTAGGACTAGGAAGTTGGGTTCTCAATGTGGGAGAATGAGACCAAGTAAGTTGAGTCATAAGGAAATAGGGCGACGATGAGACTTGGTCTAAATTTATTGAAGTCTGAGCCTCTGGACAGGTAACTATACAGATGGACAGATGGACACACCAAGCGAACTCTAAGATAACAATGAGTACAGATGTCTCATTCTCTGTCCCACCCATTCACATTACCTGACATTGTCATTGAAATAACCAAAATATTAGAATGCGGAAATAGAAAATGTGCGGGATTGCCAATAATACGGAAGAGTGCAACTCACAACCAGAAAATCAAGGAGGCTTTGCACGAGAGCGAAACCAAGCACAGCAGCAAAGCCAATCTGCAGTGGTTCTGCCTGAGGAGCAGTACCCCAAAGGGGAAGTGGAGAAGAGCCAGACGAGGGTCAGAGAAGCCAGAGGACTGCGAGCAGATAAGGAACACACCCTGTGTGCTCGCTCCATACTACAGGGCAGCAGCCTGGGTAAGTGGCACTGGAGGCTCTAGGTTTTGAGTGACAGCACCTCCCACAGAAAGCCTGCGGGGAAGTGGAGTTTGCCTGGTAGAGTGGGCAATGATCCATGGAAGGAGGTTGGGTCCAGCTGCGGTTTATACCTGGAATGAAGGCCAGACCTAACAGGAAAACGGAAGTAGAAAATAGCTTCCCCAAACACTGAGCCAGAGTCCCAGACACACAGTCCCCTGCTAGGACGGCTCACAGCTCTGCCTCCCTTCTTACTCTGAATGGATTGTGTAAATTATTACCAGCCACCTCTCCAGTTTAAGATCTGGCAGCAGAATTTGCGCAGCAACCAAAAAGAATGTGATAGAAGCTAAGAACAGTTCCTTCACTGGCTGTACTGGCTGGTCTCGTTGATTTATCCTCAGGAGGAAGCCGAAGAACCCAGCAGGGACCAAAAAGATTCTGCAAGATGTAGATGAAAAATTATACTTTTATTCAATATTTAGTATAGGAAATGTTAGGAAATATTTTCTTTTTGTTCTCAAACAATTCAATGAAATGTAAACTCTATAAAAAAGATAACAAGTGAGATGGTGTAATATGACATAACAAATGAGTGAGATGAAAAGGGATACTATGGAAAGGGATAAGCCAAAGAGTTAAAGATAAAAGTCGAGTTCAGGATGGGGAAAGAGAGTAAGGAAACTAGAAATGCCATAGAATTGGAATCTGCACTAGGTATAGAAAGGAGAATTTGACACTGGAGAAAATAGAATCAATGATGTGAAGGATATGTGAGATGTTTTCTCAGAATGCCAAGGAAAACAATAAGAAGGTAGAATGATGAAAGGAAAATGAGACTCTTTGTGGACAGGAAGACTTGATATTGTCACGATCTCAGTTCTTTCCAACTTGATCTAAAGATTCAATGCAATTTCAATCAAGATCCCATGAAGTTGTTTTGGTGGGTATTGACAGCCAGATTCTCAACTCTATACGGAGAGGCAAAAGACCTGGAGTATATAGCGCAATACCGAAAGAGAAGAACAAAGTTGGAGGCTGACACTGCCTCAGAAAGAGAGTCCCATCAACACAGTCAGCTGATCTTAGCTAAGGAACGAAGACAACACAACGGAGTAAAGATAGTCTTTCAACAAGTGGTGCTGAACTACTTAGTTTTAAATGGAGAATGCAAAACTATAAATGTAGAATGCAAAACTCCTAGAATATAACAGAAGAGAAAACCTAGATGACTTGAGTTTGGTGATGACTTTTTTAGCTACGCACCAAAGGCATGATCCATGAAATTAAAAATTGATAAGCTGGGCTTCACTGAAGTTAAAAACTTCTCTGCAACAGACACAGTCGAGAGAATGAAAAGATAAACCACAGACTGGGAAAAAATATTTGCAAAAGACATATTTGATAAAGGACTTGTTCCAAAATACACAGGGAACCTTAAACTCAAAAATAAGAAAATAAACAGTTGAGTTAAAAAATGGGCACAAATGGACACCTCACCCAAAAAGATATTCAGAGGACAAATAAGTATATGAAAAGATGCTCCACATCCTATACCATCAGGGAAATGCAAATTAAAGCAACAATGGGACACCGCTAACCACTTAATAGAATGGCCAAAATCCAGAACTCTGACAGCACTAAATGCTAATGAGGAGGCGGAGCAGCAGAAACTCTCATTCACAGCTGGTGGGAATGCAAGGTGGCCACAGCCACTTTGGAAGGCAGCTTAGCAGTTTCTTACACAACTACACATACTCTCACCATACAACCCAGAGAAGGCACTCCTTGGTATTTACCCAAATGAACTGAAAACTTATGTCCACATAAAACTCTGCCTATAAATGTTCAGGGTAGCTTTATTTACAATTGCCAAAACTTGGAAGCTACCAAGAGGTTTATGCATTTCGGGTAAATGGATAAACAAACTGTGGCATATTCGGACAATGGAATATTATTCAGTGCTAAAAATAAATTAGCTATCAAGCCATGAAAAGACATGAAGGAAACTTAAATGTATATCACTAACTGAAAGGGGCTAATCTGAAAAGGCTACATACTGTATCATTCTAACTGTATGACATTTTGGAAATGGCAAAACTATGGAGGCAGTAGAAAGATCAGCAGCTGGTGAGGTTATGCTAGAGGAAGGGCCGAATAGGAAGAGCACAGAGGATTTTCAAGGCAAGAATGTCATACATTTGTCAAAACCCATAGAACGTGCAATAGCTAAAGTGTAATGTAATGTGAATTATGGACTTCGGGTGATAATGTGGTGTTGATGTAGTTTAAATATTGTCACAAATGTACCACTTTGGCAAGGATGTTAATTTGGGGGAGACTTGAGAGACAGGGTTATATGGGAACTTTCTGTACTTCCTGCTCAAGTTTTCTGTGAACCTAATAGTGTTCTTAAAAATAAAGTTTGTTTAAAAGGGAGAGAAAGAAAAGAACGTGGCCCCGAGAAAAGGAAGAGCAGGGATTCAATGTTCAGATAATTGATATTCCTGAGGAAGAAATCAGAACTAAGGAAACCCACCACACAACCATAGAGACAAAAGCTTTTTGAGTTGAAGAAAGATCTGAAAAGGAATAACCACATTGGATATATCCCCAATGAAATCCCAAAATTCAAAGAAAAAGAGCATCATGATGAAAAAGAAAATATGTTACCAAGAAAAGAAAAAAAAAAGTACATTTCGGACTTCTTTTCTGTTTAATGCAAAAAAATAAGGAAATAAGATATTTGAAGCTTTGAGAAAGAGAGTCTGCGATTGGAAACACAAACCAGCCAAGTTTGCAGCCATGTTTGAAGGCCATTGTCAGAAATGAAAGAGCTCAGAGTATTGCATCCACGTACTTCCTAGTATGCTTATTTCCAGTACATGTAAGACATAACGCACTTGAAGACACAATCCAGCCAATAAATAACTCAAGAGAGGGGGGGCATGATGTCAGAGCAACGGTGAGCACTGTTAAATGTAGACAGGTACCTGAGTAATTGTGGTTTAAAGAAAAATGGCTGCCCCTGTCCAAAATTGGAGAGGGGACATTGGCGACCTACATGGCCATTTCCATGTACAGCTTCTGTACTAAATGAAGTATTTTTTAACCACAAAGAATTCCCTAAGCCATTAATGTGTTACCTCGATGTAAGTGGTATTCACATTGCTATATACAGAGGTAAAAATTCATTAAGCTGTGTACTTAAGATCTTCATATTCTATTGCATATAAATTATACTTCTACTAAAAATAGGTTTAAAAAATTAAAAGGCCCAAAAAATCCACTTATATCAGAAACATTGGAACTCCGGCCGCTGGGAGGAAATACCGCCAAATGGGCGCATTTTACCTTCCCGCATCCCACTTCTGCGTGCGTTAGAAAATGGCCTTCTCCTTCTCAAGAGCCTTTACTTCCATCTCCTAAAAACTGTGGCAATAAGTCCGCATGCCTTTAATGACTATTATTAAATTATATCTGCTTAGCTATGGCACACATGCACAGTACAACCTGCCCAACTGTGGGTTGAGCCCCAGCTCCCTACCTGCCTGAACCCTTCCCTCCACGGCCTCCGAGGGGTGGGAGCCAACTGCCGCGGGGCTATCTTCTTGCCCATCCGGCAGAGTTCCCCCACACCGGCCCACCCTTTATTTCGGACTTAACTTCTAAGTGATACGGTAAATTTCTCTACCCAAGGGAGGTTTGCCATTAAGTTCCCCATAACTTCAGCATAAGATTTCTTGCTACAATGGCCAGAAATAAGTGGGTTACTTCCACCTCTTCGGTTGTTCAGAAATCCCTGGTCTTTCCTAAGTCTATGCCATACACGCTGAGGCCTGATGGCAGGCAGGAGATGAGCCTGGACTTGGTCACCCCTGCCCTGTTTGTGAGGCACCTTAACACAGGAAGCAAACAAATGGGCTCCACAGGACCCTGGGCTTGTCTGGGAAGCCTGCTGGCCAGGAGTGGGAATGTGGCTACTCCTACTCCCCCGAATCCCTGGGTCTGTCCTGGTGCCACCTGTCCCTGCCGTACTGTTTGTCCTGAAAGCGTGGTCAACATCTCCACTTTCTCTTTCTCTTCCTGAATTAATGGTATTAATGACAAGGATTTGAGGGCATCTTTATTCTCATGAGCTGTAGGATTATGTAGTGTTTATTTCCCCTGACAGATCCAAAGCCCCATTATTCTTACCATAAGATGAATTAATTTCTCCCAAGGAATAAATGAAATTAATGCATTCTGACAGCTTTCTACAGTAAAGAGGTCAGCAGCACGAGAATGGAATTCTTTATGGTTAAAGAATTCACCTAAAGGTGAATGTTACAAATTGTAGCAAATAAAACAAGATTCTTGTAAGGAATTCCTTGGCCCCAAATCCTGCCGATTCGTTAGATGTTGCTATTACAGCACACAGGGAGACTCACCCATCATCCTCGAATACCCGAGCAGAGTTATGGCTGATGCTCACCGTAGCCAGTAATTTCAGCCCCGAGAGAAGTTATAAAAAGGGTCAGAGTACCTTCCCACTTTGAAGCAAATGGCCAGTTGTGTGATCTGCATCCATCTGGTCCCACAAAAAACAAGAGGGTTGGAGAGATGTGCTTAGATCTTGTTTGAAAGTAGGGAAGGTGCAGAGGAAAGCTTGCCAGTAGGTGGCTGTGGTCATCTCTAAGTGCTAAGGAACATTTGGGGTCACCAAGGTTTCATCTTAGGCTCTTGGCCTCCTGGAATTTCCTCCTCATTTCTTATATGGAAACAGTGGTTCTCCACTGGGGGCAATTTTGCCCTCAGAGAACACTGGCAAGGTCTGGAGACGTTCGTTGCCAAAACGGAGGGAGAGGGGCGTTGCTACTGGCGTGTAGTGAGTGGGGGCCAGGGATGCTGCCGGATACCCTACAATGCACACGACGGCCCCCTCTCCCCGGGAATGACCCAGCCCCAACTGCCAGTAATGTTGAGGTTGAGAGACTGCATTTTAAAAGAAGCAGAATTCTGCCTAAGTCGGAGAGTGGGGTCACGTCCAATGAGGACCGGCACACACAAAGGCTTCCCCTTGCCTCCCCGCGGCAGCCACTTGCTCCAGGTGGGTCTCATCGTGCACTCTCTCCCCCTCAGCACCTGATCGTGGCGCCAGACAAAATCTCTCCTGTCCCAACATATGTGCAGAGGCCTTTTCTCTTTCCTGTTGGCTGTGGTCAGAAACCTTCAGGGCATTCCAGCCCCTTCCCACATCACCACATGCCCGTTCGGGGGCTGGCAGGCCTGGTGCCTGCCGCAGATGGAGAGGCGTTGGCGGCTTTGAGACCATTTACGCTCCCGCTGTCTGGCTGACCTATCACACCTTCACCCAGCCCGAGCTCCCTGGCTCTGAAGCAAGCCCCCTGAAGTTAAAACCGCAGCTCAAAGCCCTTCCCCTGGCCTCTCCAGGTTAGCCAATTCCCCACACATGGCCCTTGTTTCTGCAGGGCCTATTTCTCCACTAGGCATAGGAGGCACAGCACCAAGAGCCTGCCATAATTTTAGGGGCTCACAAAAATGTTTTAACTTGATCTACTTTAAAAATCAGAAGAAAGAAAAGAATACACTAATAATGATGATGTATAATTGAATTAATCTTTTTAGCAACGTAATTGTAAATGTAAGTTTACACACATTCGTTTTTTAGGGAGGAAGAGGTCCGTGAAGGCCGCAGTGCCTAGGGTCCACAAAAGTCACAATGGGGCCCAGGTTTCTGGGAGTATACACCCTCTGCCACAGCCCCAGGTCAGGAAAGTGGGTTAGCAGGTAAATTAGGGTCATGGAAGCTGAAGGAAATCTGGCAGGAATCTCTCTTCCCCTTCCAGGAAAGACTCTAACTTTTAAAGAAATTGTTTATCTATGGAGGCCTGCAGTTTTCACCAGGGAATCTGTTAGACTTAACTTTAGTGAGTTGACATAACCCTGTATGACCTCAGTTCTCTGTCTGAGGCATCCAGTATCAGAGGGAGCCACCCCCGCAGGTTGTAAATCAAGTCCGGAGAGCTTCCCAGCCTCCCTCCAGCTTTGAGGTGGATTCTAGAGCCCAGCAGCTCAAGAGGGCTAGTCCCTCCTCCAGGCACCCAGAGTCCAAGAGTTTGGCTTCTGTGCTGAGGACACACTCCTGAATGATGATTTAATTGGCGCCACATCTGGGCACTGCCCTGAGTGTTAAAAACCTGGGCAAACCTCCAAAGTGCGCCCCAGATCCGAACTGTCTTCCCAGTTAGCCTCTCTTCTCTTTCCACACCAGCTGAAAGCCAACTGGGGGGAAAAGCAAGAAAATACATCACATATAACAAGTGAAAGTTATAAAGAACGTGGAACAAAGCCCCAAAACAGAACTGAAGACAGCATGAAGTATGATAAATACACATTTATGGCAATCGCGAAAGACACACCTACACCAATGTGGCATGGGACTTTGGAATGTAAAAACTGAGTACAAGAATGCCAAACAAATGTGGGAAAAGGAAAAGATAGCAGAAGTCACAAGAATATCAAACAAACAATTAGACTGGACAAAAGGTCACTTGATAAATGTTCCAGGACACATCTGCTTCAGTATTCATAAACTTTATGTACCTATTAACACACTGGTTGAACTTTAAAGAGCAAAATCTGCTGAATAAGCAAAGAGAAATTGACAGAAGCATGGCAATATGGGAAATTTAAGATGCCATGTCCCCACTTAACTAATGAAATAACCGCAAAAGCAATAGTACAGAGCTATATCTGGATGATATAGTTAATAAAGTAGAGTTAATATGCTTATAAGCCTCACCTCCTGCAAACAGAATACACCTCCCTTTCAAGCATTCATAATACATTAAAAACGATCGTATCTGAGGCCACAAAGAATGCCTCAAAGTAAAGCCCTCAAAGTAGAAACTGTACAGACCAGATCCTCTAACCACAACGCAATAAAACTAGATATTAATAACAAAAGTTCAAACAAAAAATTGCAACTACTTAGGAATTTACATTGAGTCCCCTGAATAACTTTTGGTTGAAGAGGAAATCAATTCTGTAATCACAGATTTTTAGGGAAATAAGGACAATGAGAGAGTCAATATATCCAACTTTATACATACCATATGATCACCATTATGTTTAAAGAATTGTCACGGCAAAAGAATGGAAATAAAATGCATCAAAGTATTAACAGCATCTCAGGGTAACGTTGAATGCCTGTTGGGGGCTGGGGACCAGACTCTGTGTCCTCATTTCGTATTCCCAACACCGGGGAGGTAAGAATTAATGCCCGCTTTTACAGAAGAGAAAAATGAGGCTGGAAGTGTGCAATGCTTTGGGAAATATCGCATACTTAATGAAGGCAGAGTCAGGATTAGGACCAGTCTGACCCAGCACACCAAGCCCTCTTCCCTCTACCACACTTCCCTGCCCTGGAGGCTTCATTTCTCCAAGTAAAACTGAGGGACCCTAGATGGTTTCTGAGGGCCCTTCCAGTTCAGCCCTCTGGGACGCTAAAAAACAGAAGAGAAGGAACCTCGGCCCTCAGCTGGCTTTCATTCTAGCTGGGAATATAGGTTTGCAACCTGGGAGAGCGCAGCAATCAGTCCACGCAGAGGGAACACGAATCCCATGGGCTAGGTGTGAAAGCTTCCACCTCGTCCTATAAGGGAAAGATTTGTTGGGTGCTAACCATATGTACTAGCACTAGGCATGTGACAAGTGGGCGTCAGGGACATAGAGGACAAGTGGCCGTCTGCCCTCTGAGAGCTCTTAGAGAGAAGCTGGCACAGCTTCCCAGTAACTGAGTAAAATGCAAGACACAGTGTGGCCAGAGTCATGTGGGAACTCTGGGGTTTGGAGGAAACAAGACAAGAGGTGCCCTTCGAAGGGTGGCCTGGGACAGACAGGGGTAGGTGCTCCAGCTGGGCGAGTGACATGGACACAGTCTTGGGAGTTGAGATGAGCATAACTCTGACTGTTCGTAGCCCTGAATAGAGTGGTGGTTGATTAGCCTTTCATCTTGTTGGGAAGGTCAAACGGCTGGGTGCCCTGTTTCTGGGTCAGGCCACACCCTCACCCTCACAGGGATTTCCGCTCATCTCTCGCTCCCCTTCTCAAAGACACCCGCAAAGCATGGGGTGTCTCTAACATCCCCACGTTCTCCTCTTCTTTCAGGTGTTTTCACTACCCTTCACATCACAAAGTGCTTTAGGTATTGTTAGCACTCGAGGCACACTTTAAAAAAAAATAAAAGCTTTGGTGACACACTCGCTGGGATTAAAAGGTTCAAAGCATCTTGTGAACATGTTGGTAGCTGAGCATGGAGCTGTGTGGGTGCCTCTGGCCCAGAGCCCAGCTCCTCAGGGTCACCGTACGACCCGGACCTTGGACTTCAGAGGTGGGACCTCCCCTGCCCTTCATATCTTTTCGGCTGCTTTTGAGAGACCACGACAGGCCCCGTTTTCCCCACCGGACGGCAGCACCCCAAGGGCAGGAACTGTGACCCCTGGTGTCTGGGGCACCTGAGGAGTCATGCAGTCCGTATTCTCCCACACTCTTTGGCGTGGTTTCATGCACAGCTCCCTGACATGTTGGAGAAAAGGGTTGAGCCTTGCAGCGCGCCAAGCGGGGAGGCTGGAACATTAGCTTCATGGAATGTTAGAGATCCTCTAGCCGACAGTTTCCCAACCAGCAGTCCACGGACGGGCATCGGGCCAGGGCCGATTTTTACTGGTCTGCACAATTTTTCCTTCCCCGCAGTTCTTTCCTCCTGAAGCTTAGAAACTGAAGCACATCCAAGTGGCCCCCAACATCCACAGACATTAGGGTCTGACTGGGACTCTTGTGGGGCTGGGCACTTCTGTGGCATTGCTGTCTTGGTGCTGAGCCCAAAGCATGTCTCTTCCTCCAGCAGGTCAAGGAGCCTGCAGAGGCCCTCCAGGCTCCTCCGCTGCCTACAGCTGCCAGCACAAGCCAAGGTTTGCCGCACCTACAGGGCTTGCATAAGCTGCGCCCTCAGCCTGAGGGGCCCTCTCCCCTTGTCTGGTGGACAAACTCCTATTCACCTGGCATCAGCTCCTGTGGGAACTTCCTCTTGACCAGCCTCCTGACTGAGTTGGGTGACCTGTTCTGTGAACACCCAGTACAATGCCCACCCCTCTCACTACATGAACACTTACACACACACGCAGACACACTCAGCTTCTGTGCCTGTGTAGGTCTAGCTTCCCTGTCTTCTCCAGCAGACCATGAATTCCTTGAAGATGACAATCTAAGCCCCCACCCCATCACTGTGTTCTCAGGACCTGGCAAATGACTGGTTGGGTCCATGGACAGATAGATGGTTGAAAGGGGGTCTGGATCTTGCTATTTATGCTTCAGTGGGATGGGAGTGGAAGCAAGAGTTTTTGGCTGATACCCAGAATCTCTAAGACCCAGGATGGGTGTCCATTCATTTTTTCTCTATTCCATGCTAGTTAAAAGATAGACCTTGCATCCAAGTTGAAAGATTTGGGGACCACATGCTGGTTACTCCTTCTGCTCTGACCTCTTCAAGGCTGTGGTGGCAGCAGGAGGGCCAAGTGGAGAATTTGGGATCCGCCTCTTACCGCCATGGTCCAGAAGTGGTTATGGCCCTCATCATGACTGTGGTCTCCATGTCCAGAACTCTGTGTGTGTGTGTGTGTGTGTGCGTGTGTGTGTGTGTGTGTGTGTGTGTGTGTGGACACAGATGGCAAGGTATGTATAAGGACATGGAGAGGACCTCTGGCCATCCTCCTCTCCCAAGTTGGCTTCAGGCTGCTATCAACTGTTAACCATCCTGCCCCGCCATCCAATCCACTTGATCAGTTGTTTCATTTGCTCTGGCCCCAGTTACTCCGGGAGGATGGCCACTACTGGAGTCTTGACTGCAGATCACAAACATAAACACACGCACATTTTCACACATTGATATACTCACACACACAGCCCCTCTGTTTCCAAACAATTGGAGGTCAATGGGGATCAAAGCTCATGGTCAGAGTCCTAATGATTTCCAGTGCAGCATTCCTGGTGTGGCGGGATCAGGAGCAGAGCAGGGCATCCATCCTGTTACCTGCAGTGACCTGAACCCCTAGCTGAAGGCCCTAGGTACATCAAGCTTTTATCTCAGTCCCCCATCATCTGATCTCCATGTCTCCACAGCTCTGGAAGAAATTTCCCCATGGACAGTGAGATTCACACATCATTATTTTGGGGGGTTTTATATAAATTTATCAAAGTATAATTCACATGCCATAAAATTCACTTGAAATGCAATGTCACCAATGATTTTAGTAAATTCGTAGAGTTGTGCAATGATCATCACAACCCAGTTTTAGAAGATAGAGCTCCATCACCCCCATCAAGTTTCTCAGGCTGGGGAGGAGTCTCTCTCTTCCTATTTTACTGAGCATTGTCCTCACAAATGGAAGCATATTGTTTGGGTTGAGTAATAAGGTTCTTAGCCATTTATACCTTAGTGTGGATTAACATAATGTGTTGCTTTTATAAATCCATTTAATTCATTAAGCAATTATTTAGCACTCCTTCCACCATTGCCAAGGCCGGTGAGGGCCTGATGCCCCCTGGCTCCTCAGCCAGGAGTTGGGTCATTCTCCAGGGGCTCTGCCCCAACTCAGGTCCTTCCCTTTTCCCTAAGGCAGCTCCACCAGGTAATCCCAAGTTTGGAACACAGATAGGTATTACGAGCCCATTCTTAAAGAGTCAAAACTTTGTAGAGACAATATAATCGTTACACAATCACCATGATTCGTTCTGGAAAGCATTCAGTGGGTTAATAAAGGTGCAGAATGATGGGATGCTGTGAAATTTAGAGGGTAGAATGGTTTTTCAGGGCAGGGAGAAGGCAGTGGAATGTGTGAAAGTCCTTGAGGATGGGCTTCTGGGAATCAGGGATCAGAGAGTGAGGAAGGGGAACCAGGGAGGGTGATGGGGAACACCAAGCCCAGAGGACATTGTGGTGAGGGCTGCTTTCCCAGAGCTCCTCCTATGGGACCATCCATCCAGACATTTCCCCTACTTCCTTGGGGCCCTCGGGTGCCCTGGGTGCATTGGTCAGCTCTGATGGACAGCAATGTCTACTCAAGAGGAGGCCAGACAAAAGGTTAACCCAACCCCAGGTCAAGGCAAGATCTGCCTCTAGTTGTTGTCACAGGGGAGATATGGGCCATCACCCTTGGAGTATGACCTGACAAGACCTGCTGCCATGGCTCCAGAGTTGCCCCCAGCCAAGCCAACTAATCCTCACCTCCTTCTTCCTTCAGATCTCTTTCTCCTTCCAGGACCTGGTTCCATCTCATTTTACTTTTTTTCTGCTATCCTTTGCCCCCACCCCTGCTCTCATTTCCTCTTTCCACAGTGCAAGGGAATTTCGGCTGGAACAGTCCATAGTATGTGGTGGGCCTGGGGGGGCCATCCAGAGGTCGCTGGAGCTGGGAGGGCCCCAGGCAGGGGCTGAGCAATGTGTCACTGCCAGGGCTTGGCAGAGGCTACAGCCCTTGGGGGTTGGGAGCAAGGGAGGCCTGGGAGGTGGGAGCAGAGGGTAGTCGGGAAGCCTGGAGCCTGCCAGAGGAGACAACCTGAGGTGGGGGTGGGAGTCCACTTGAGTTTGGAAAGAAGATCCTTTTTGACCACTTCCTGTCCAAGCTCCCAGGGTCTTTAGTGAGGTCCCCTGGCTTGGAAGGTGCCACCCAAGCCAAGAATTTTTCTTTCTTTTTTCTTTTACTAAATTAAATAGTAGAAGGACTGTATCTATCTCCATTTCCATGTAGCCAAGCCTGAGTCTCGGCTGATCCTGGAAACCAACCAGGTACGTGGAAAGAGGAAAAAGCAACAGCCAAAGAAAATGAAGTGGTGCCTTGAAGGCCAGATGGAGGCCGTGGGCAGGGATCTGCAGGAGGCCCTATGCTGGGGGAACAAGGAAAGGGGTCTGTCTCACCTCAGAGCAGAAGGGTGAAGGCCTTTGGGTTAGGTCTCCAACATGCACAGCCAGAGAATGAATGACCCTTCCTGGATGGAGATTCCTAAGGCTCTTGAGGGACCCAGAGGGATGAAGAAGGTCTCTGTGTTTGGTGGAGTGCAGGAGAGAGAAGGTGGTGGACCATCTTGGTGAGAGAAGGGGGGTCATTCAGTGCTTGAACCTTCTCCTGAGTCTGGTGGCCCTGCTCACTGTAGCCTAGAGCTCACTTTGGCCCACTACTCCTTTCTTGTACTTCCCCTCACTCCCATCTCCCCATGCTTTGCTGAACCTTCCCCTGAAGAACCCTAGGCCTGGTTTCCAAGAAGGAAAATATGGTGGCAGGATGGGGAGGAGTGATGATTCTATCCTATTGACTTTTTCTGAAAAAGAGAAGACACACACCCATAGCTTCTTGCCTTTAACCATTGCCCTTCTCTCCATGCCTGCTGCTTCTGGCTTGGGTGGAAGCCCTGAAATTCCACAAGGACAAAGCCCCCTGACCAATGCAGCTGCGTGTACTCCAGGCACCCTCAGACCCATTCCCCACATCACAGTCAGAGACATCTTCCTTCCCTAAGATACCAGCCCCTGCTCAACATTAAAACCCATCAATATTCTTCCTCAGCTCTCAGGATTTAGTCCAAGTTTCTAAGCGTGTCACCAAAGGTCCAACATGACTGGTTCCCCTCTTACCACTCCAACATCATGGCACTAAGACACCCCACCTTCCCAAGTTCTTGTACCTACTTCTTGCCACTAAATTCTCTGAGTGTTCTGCACTCTCCCTGACTCCACATTGGCTGTCCTCTCTGCCAGGGCAGTACCCTCTACCATACACCTGGTTAACACCTTTGGTCCCAGCACCAAGGACAGCGCCTGGCACAGAGCAGGTGCCAATAAATGACGATGAACAAACGAACCTTTCAGACTCTATTCTGCTTCCCCTCCCTCAAACAGGATGAGGCACCTCTAGCTAGGTTAGGCTTCCCCAGATTTTATCACATTACATTAAATAGCCTGACCACTTATGTAGATGATAGGATTTTAGCATCTTCATTGACGTACTTTTTCATCCAAGTATTTATTTTCATCCCATGGTTTCCTCCCATTTAAGCTAGATTTTAAGGCATCCATGTACTCAATAAGGACTGTTTCAGTAGAAAGACAGAAACACATTTGGGAGAATTAAAAAAATAAACCCTGAGAGAATGAAATAAATGATGAGTCTAGTGGGATGCTCCAGATTAAAGCAAGGGGAGAGAAAGGGAAACATGAGAAGAGTGAGCTCTAGATAGGACAGAAGGCAATGCACCCAGAGAAACCATGTGTTCGTGGGTAGGATCAGCATCCAGAAGTGTCTGGCCCTTCTTTGGTAGGCATCACTCATTACCGACAGTAGGCTGCCATGTGATAGCCAAGTTGGTACAACCCTGAACTCCTTAATCTCCATTTGAGTGAACTTTCTAGGTTGTCCTTTCTGATATTTAGACAACACCTACTATGGGAAGCAACTAGAATGCTCCTTATTGACAATCCAGAAAAAGGGAAGCTTCTTTTTCTACTCTGTGTGCACTTAATCACCATTCAAGTTGCCCAGGGCAGACCCCTACCAACAGTGTGATATCCCAGGGATGCAGGGCTCTGAAAGAAAAGGTGAGGATGAGATGCCATGGAAGGAAAAACTCCCCACACTTGACAAAACGGAGCCTGCTCAAGATGAAGGACCACGCAGACCAGTAGCCAAGAATGCACAGCCCTGTTATCTTCATCTGTCTTCCACACTAGGTCAGGATTCCTGGGCAGCTGCATCCCAAGCTCTTATCACACTCCCTGGCACATCGTAGGGTCTCAATAAATCCAAGACAGGTATTCTCCCCCTCCCTTACTAACCGGACGTCAAATCTGTTCAGGGAAGCATTGTGATTTATTAAAAGTGTTCAGCTTTCTAGAATCCCTTGCAGCTAGGATGGCATTAAGACTGTGTTCTGGCCCTGGCTGGGTTGCTCAGTTGGTTAGAGCATCATCCCATACACCAAGAGGTCATGGATTTGATTCTTAATCAGGGTACATACCTAGGTTGTAGATTTGATCCCCAGTTGGGCTGCATACAAGAGGCAACCAATCAATGCTTCTCTCTCATCTCTCTCTCTCTCTTCCTCTCTCTCTAAAGTCAATAAACATATCCTCAGGTGAGGATTTTAAAAAGACTGTGTTCTGAATAATAAAATTTATGTAGGACAATAAAATAATATATATAATATAAAATATATGGTAGGTGAGGCTTCTGGGAAAGCTTCTTAAAGGGGCTGACTCAGCCAGTATGTTTTTTCAGCCTTTGTCCTTCACCTCTTTTCTCTTTTCCTGCCTGAAACATGTACATGATATTAAAAAATGCAGGAACCAGCTCCTAATGATGAGGAAAAATTCATATTATAAGAATAACAAAGCAGAATGATAGAGAAAGCTTGGCTCTCCAATGGCATGGCAGAGGCCAGACTCTGCTGGTCCTGGATTGCCTATCTTCGGACTTCTCGCTAGTGAGTGTGTCAGTTGGCAATTACCACATCAGTGCTGCTTAGCAAATCATCCCAAAAGCCAATGGTGTGAAACAACCATCATTTCTTCTCACTTACGCATCTGATGATCAGCTGGTCCTGGCTCCAAGCTGCAGGCTGGGTAGGTTTCGTGCATCTCTTATCCTCCTCGGGCCAGCACCTCCTTACAGCATGTCCTTCCTGTAATGACAGTAAAATCCCAAGAGGTCAAGCTCCACCGTGCAAACAGATTTCAAAGCTCTGTTTGCATCACATCTGCTAACATCCCATTAGCCAAAGCAAGTCATGTAGATGAGCCCACAATTGAGGGCTGTCAAAATATACTCTGTCTCTAACTGGAGGAACCACGAATTTGCACGGCAAAGAGCATGGATACAGAGAGGAGTGAAGAGATGGAGTCCACTGTTAGAAAATACTTGATGGCTAAAAGAATGTTGAGTGCCTATGATGTATCAGGCACCATTTCAGGTGCATCACATTCATTAATCATCTCATTTAACATTTACAGCAACTGATACAAAGGAGGTTTTACTGCATTTACTTTAAAAAACTACTGTTAAGATTAAAAAACTACTGTGCAAAGAAGTTAAGTAATATATCATTTGTAAAAGGGCAGGGCAGGGTCTCCACCTTGGTTCTGGGGGCTCCAAAGCCCATTCTTACCAGCTACATTGAGTGTCCTTACTTTTTTCCCCACAGACTTCTGGGAAAGCACAGGTGTCTGGCTTGGAACACCAGCTTGGTATCTTGTCACTACATCTAACTGCAGGCCAAATAGGCTCCCAGGAATGGCGGGAAGGTGAGCACAGAGAGGCTCTGAGAGCTCAGACCGTCGGCTACAAGCAACAGAAACTGAGTCTGGCTGATTTAAGCAGAGAAAGGCTATTCAGTGTTTCCTAGGATTTCTGAGAGTGTGGAAAAACAGGTTCGGAAGACAGGTGAAGAAGGCACAGCCCAAAGCAGGCAACAGAAAGCGTCCTGCCACCTGCTGGCCCTGCAAGCTGGGCACCACAGCCGCCGCTCCCGTTGCTTCTCCTTCGAGCTAGAGACTGCTGTTGCAGCCACCCCCAGAATAATTCTTCCCTGCCCTGGGTTTAACATCCAGGCAGGGTGCCTCCAGTTGGCCCAGCCTGGGTTAGATGTGCATATCCCAACTGCACAGAAAGTAGCATTTGTTGTGAGAGATGGGATTTGTCTTGCACCAGGACTCACTCGGTTAGGCATTCCTCCAAGCACAGGAAAAAGGAGGTTAAGAAGCCAACAACAAGAGAAATAAAGATAAATGTCCATTCAGAGGCTTAGCCAGCAAGCAGCAGCTAGTGTGGTCAGTGAGTGTGTGAAGAAAAGGGAGGCCTGCCCCCTGGATCTCCAGCCCAGCTCGTACACCACTGGGGGTTGGGCAGTGGAGAGGCAGGGAGGCATAGAGCTGGAGCCTGAGAATCCTAGGATCCAGTCCTCGCCCCTCCCACAGGTGAGAGGTGCTCACCAGGAGGCTGCTGTTTCTTCTGCCCTTAAGCTCTTCCACGCTGGGGAGAGAACAGTCTTGGCCACAGGGAATTTCTGGAGACTAGCACAAGGCAAGCCTCGGCCTCTTAGAGTTATCGATACTTCAGAGGAGGGATTGGGAACGTCAGGGAGGGCTCTACACTGAGCTGGGCCGAGGAAGAAGGCGGATGTTTCAGGACAGGGAGGTGAGTGAGGGCATTTTGCTGGGAGCGGAGCCTGGGGAAAGGGGGTTCCCTGTCCCTTCCCCCACCTTCTCCTGAGATGTGCCAACTGCATCCCTGGTCCAGCCAGCTTTCTCTGGGACCAGGGAGCAAAGGACATGTTCAGACCCAAGCGCAGCTACCATGAACTTCATGGCTAGAACCCCTTGTGCTGGGAAGACCATGGACTTCAGATCCTGGTCTTAACTCTTTTCTCTTAGAACAAGTTACTTCGTGTGTCTGTGCCGCAATGTCCCTATCATTAAAGTAAACGTAACAGGGATACCTCCCTCAGAGGTTTGCTAGAAAGACTGCAGTGAAATACCAGACACACAGTGCTGAGAACTTTGTCTGCGCATAAACGCGCCATATGAGGGTGAGCCGTGCAGCAGCTGCTGAGGAGGAGGAGGAGGAGGAGGAGGAGGAGGAGGAGGAGGATGCAGTGAGAAACCTAACACACAGGCGAAGCACAGCCCCTCCTGGGACTGGACCATTGCTCTGTGTGCCTGCTGAGGTCTCGTTCTTCCTGCTGGGTCTGTTCTTCACACAGGCTGGGAGCTCCCAGATGGGAGGTCGGGCCTATGACCTGCTTGGGCCCAGGGCTGGGGGTGGAGGCTGGTTCTCAGTAGGGGGTACAGATTGAAGCCTTACCTCAGTCTCACTCCCCACGGCCTCCTCTTCACCGCCATGAGCTCCCAAGGGAGAAGGGGGCAGGGAGCTTGGGGCAGGAGGGAAGGCACTTCGTTTCATCCCGCTGCAGAGGCTTAGAGGAGCTTCAGGAGCCAGGCAGCAAAGGAGGCTCCAGAGCCGGGCGGGCTGGACTACCCCACCTTCTCCATGAGCCTCTAGAAACGCCCCCTCCTTTTGACTCCCCCAGGCAGGCACGGCTTGTCCCCAAATTGCTGGGGTCAGGGTCTGGGCATTTTGCACCCTCCAGTCTCTCAGATCCAGTCCCTAGGCGACCCCATCTCCTCTCCTAACCCAACGACTGAGCAGTCCTGGGACAGCCCCGGCCCCTCCTTGCTCCCCTCCCCTCCTCTGCGTCGTCCCCAGCACAGAAGCCCCGTCAGGGATCACTGCAAAGCACCACGTGGAGATCTAATCTGGGGCGGGGGCGCCGAGCTGGGGCGGGGTGGAAGGGGTCGACGAGAGGAGGAAATTAATGATTAAATAATGGGTTCCAAATGTAGCGGCTCCGAGTGAAATCCCCAGCCGCAAGCCGGCGGGCTGCACGCTCTCGGCCCGGCTCCAGGAGCCCAGAGGAGGCCCGAGCAGGCTGCGGAGATGCTGGTGGCGGCGGGCGGGCGGGCGGGCGGCTCCCCCCAAGCTCGGTCAAATGGTCCCGGCCCGGATGCGAGGTCAGCGGGGTACCCGTGGGGCCCTGGTGATTCCTGATGACAGGTGGGAGCCCTGCCACTTGGAGTGTGGCTGCTGAGCACAGTGGGGGCCCTTGCAAGGGACACAGCAGTGGTGACTGGGCCAGGCCTGCAGCTTGGCCAGGGCTGCAGCCACTTTTGGCCGCCATGCCTGGCACCCCCCACCCTCAGTTCATTCTATCCCTTCATTGCCCTGGCTTCCCTGAATCTTAGCTGTTCCTGAAGGCAGCACCACCGCCCACCCCCTCAGTGAATCCAAGGCAGGGGAAGTGCCTCCAGCCCGGACCATCACTCTCACCTTGAGTCTTCCCTAGGATTGCACCCCTCCCTGTGTCCCGCTAGGAAGAGCAGCCCTTTTGTGGGGAGACAGTTCTCACACGGAAACTCTGGTCTTGTCTAGAGCAAATTCCTTCTCATTGTGCCTCAGCTTTCCTCTGAACAAGGAGGGCTGGGTTCCTCTTCTGCACTCCCCTGAGAACGAGGCCCCTTTTCTATGTTTTCTCTCTGATGAGTGTAAACCCTTCAAGGGCAAGGGCAACGTGTGAGTCAGCACCCTGGACTCTGGTTTTCTGCCACGAGAGAGCAGCACCTTGCACCCTCAGCACACCTCCTGCCTGTAGGCAGGGGGAGGGCCCGGGTCTGCGAAGCCTGGGACAAGCATTTGGCCCCAGGGCTCCTTCCCCCTCCTCCGGAACCCCACTTGGAGCCTGAAATTTTCCACTCTGAGCCTTTGGCTGCAGACGCTGGAACTTCTGCAATTTCCTGACTTGAAAACTGCTCCCCCACCCTACACTCTTCACCGTGTCCCACAGGTCTTATGGGGTGGTCACTGCAGCAGGGTGGCTTGGAGCCCAGACTGCTGAGAGCCTAGGTCTTCAACCATGACATTGGCTGGAAGCTCCCATGCCACTGTCGGCAACCATTTGCCAGTCTCACTGAGGACCTCTGAGCGGGGATCAGTGGGGCAAGAAGGAAATCAGCCTCCAGGTAAATGGGATTGAATGATGGGAATAGAATTTCTGTGTGAAACTCCATTATAAGAAGAGATCTTAATCTGGGGTTTGGGGCCAGCACTGTCTTCCAAGACCAGATGGATGCCAAGGAATATCTGGGCCCAGGAAGGTGACACCTGGAGCCCTGCGGAGCATTGCTCTCAGAGCCTGTGACCAGGCCAGCACCGGGGAAAAAACTGGAAGCCAGGAGCCCAGCCCTGCTCCCAGAAGGTTTCCATTGCTGAAGCTGTCCCAGGGGCCCCTGCTGCTTCGGAATGCTGCCTGGGGCCAAGGGAGCGAAGCCAGGCCGACGGTCACTCTGCAGGAGCCTGCAGGTAACAGGTAACGGCAGAGAGGGAGCAGTTCTTATAGCTTTGCCCACAGGGCTAGGGCCAGGCCCTGTCCCCCAGGGCTCTCCAGAGTGTGTCCTGTATCACCCGGTGGCTGGCAGCCCAGAGCCTGGCCCAGGCCTGCAGTGGACCCTGTGTCACACCCGCCATGCTCTCGGGCACCGATCTTGGGTCACTTTTATGGACTTCCATCTTCTACTACTCTGGAAAGACAGGCCAGATAAACACCAGGCCGAATGAGTCTGAGGCCTTCCTCGCCCCAGGTCCCCCACACCACCTCATCCAAGATCCACACACCATCCGGGATTGCGCGTGCAGAAGAATTTTAATAAAAACAAGCAATTCAGAAGGTCTGGCGGGGCAGGCAGGCTGGCCGTGTGGAGTCAGTTCTATTCCTGGCCTGGGAGGCTGGGAGGCTCTCCTAGGAACAAGCGCTCCCAAGACAAATACAAAGCAACAAGCAGGCTTTGTCTTCTCTCTTTGATGATGGAGTGTCCAGGCTGGGACTTAGCTACACAGGAAGGGGGAGGGGGGAGCTAGGAGGGAGGGAGCAAAGCTCGGGGCTTGGGTCCTTTGGGAAGCTCCCTGAGGGTGAGCATTTCGGTCAGGTGTATATGAGCTTAAGAGGAAGACATTTTTTTTTGGCTTTGCCACCTGTCTGGCCTCCTGTTGTCACTTCACTCAACACCCTCCCACACAGTCCAGTCAGGTGCCCATTGTCCTCGCATGAAAATCCGTCACTAAAGGCCCTAAGCCACGGCACAGATGGGGTGAAAACAAAAATCAAAAACAAAACTCGAAAACTTTTAATCCCTTGCTTCTGCGGAGATGGATCTTTTCCAAAAAGGAATTTAATTAAAGACAGAAAAAAACCAACGTAAACCAAGAAATCACACACACATGTGAAAAGTGCTGTGAGACCCTGGAGTCCTGGCCTGAGAGCAGGGAAGTCTGGGCACAGGGCTCCGGGGCCGCCAGAAGCCGGGCCTGACGCTGGCCTCGTCTGCCTCAGTTTCACAGCCCATCTTAAGGTGTGAGCCAGGCAGGCCGCCGGCCCTTGGGGAAGCTCAGGTCTTCCTAATAGCCATCCAGACCCCGCAGTGAAGCCCTGGAGCTCCCACCTTGGGACTCCCACCTTTTACTGCCTATTTTCAGGGCCATGAGGGTTGATGCTCCCTGGTACTAAAAGCCCATTCTGGGGAAGTAGCTGGCTTTTCTCTCATGTGGATGAGAGAAAGGTCAGCTTCTCTCTCTCTCTCTCTCTCTCTCTCTCGCTCGCTCTCTCTCTTTCTCTCTCTCTTCATTTTCAGCAAAACAGGTCTATTTTTGTGATTTTAAAATTTGACAAATTTTCTTTTTCCCAATCAGTTTAGGACATTGTGGTCAGCAGCTCCCCAGCCCCTTCAGCAACTCACATCGAGGCTTTGGACATGGCTTGGCTCTTCCCTGAAAGCTTCCCCAAACCCCTTTTGCTCCCCTTTCTGCTCTGACCTCAGTCTTTTCCGATTTTGACGTTGTGAGTTGTCTTCTTCCAGGGTACTCAACTCACCCCTCAACCTGTTGCTCGGTTTGGTGGTTTCTTTCTATAAGTAAGATGTATAGTTCTCCTGGTGACAGTGCTGAACCTGCCCTGGAGACACACCTGCTCCAACTGAGCCGGACCCGAGGTCCTTGCATCCGGGCATGGTCCCTCCCAGACAGTCCTCTTCCAGGGTTACCAGGGCCCAGATAGAGGTTGAATGAATGAATGAATGAATGATTAATAGTGAACTCCTATCTTGTCTTCACACACCAAGGCCTTTCCCAAATGCCTAGGCAGAGTCCCCTTCTTTATGACTCTTATTAAACACTTATCAATGTCCAATATTGTATATTGGTTTAACTAAGTTGCACATTAATTCTCTCCTTCGGATCTTCCTAATGATACAGGTAGACCTGGCCAGACCATGGGGAAGAGGAGGGGCCGGGGGAGAGAACTGCAGGAGGCAGGGGCAGGATTGCATTGCCCTGGGAACCACGCTAGCACAGCGCTGGAGGAAGTCATTGCTCTGAGCATGCATGAAGTTAGCAAGAGTGGTTAGCAAAGCCCTCCTACCCCCTTCTGGTCCCTGACTGGAGGTGGGACCAGAGGACTCAGTGGCATGGGTACCATAAAGGTCAACAAGGCAGCAGGGAGCTGGACCTGTCAGCCTAGCCTGGGAAAAGGATGGGAGTGGCTGGGGTGGGGGGCTGGACGCTCCCAGAGCCCACAGAAGTTTGGGCCAGGAGATTTAAACCAAGGGGAGGGAGAAATGTGCTTCCTCTTGGCCCCACGGCATGAGTGTGCAGGGCCAGGGCCTGCAGGGTCTTTTTGGTGGTGGGTCTGGCACACGCAGACTCCAGGCAGGAGCCTAAAGCCAGGCTGCCACCTGTAACAAGCTAAGCCACCTGGATGGTTGTGCTGCAGCCACGTATGGTTCTGAAAGAGTGGGTTTTTTGAGTGGCAGAAGGTAACTCTGGGCACAGCCTCGGACTAGTGTGGCAGAGGGTGGCTATGCTTTCCTTCGGGTGTTCTGGGGGGACTGGCGTGGAGGCAGGAACATGCCATCCTCCCAGTTTATGCAGATTTTGAATAAAACACCCTTTTCCTCCTCTTCCCCAAACTTTGCCTCCAGAATTCGCCTATGGGTGGCGGCAGGCAGCCGAACCCCACTTTCTGGCCGGTAACACTCACATTGAGAGCAATGCCTGGCACGTAGCAGATGAACGTCTGTGGAATCAGTGGCCGTGATGGCACTCCGAGTTTTCTCAACCTGGGCTGTGATCCTTGTTCTACGTTCTGTGTCCACCTGTGCCTCTCACATTGAAGCTTAAACTCTTTGGCCTTCCCTTCCTCGTCATGATCATTCAAGATCTCCATGGATACATTTCTCTCAGGAGTCTACGCTCTAAGAGCCTCTGTTCTCTGTGAGCTTCTCCGTGACGGTGGTCTTACATGTTTATCGCTGGGTGTCCCCATCACAGCATCATGCCTGGCTCTCTACAATGACTGCTGGATGAATAAATGGGGAAATACTGACTGAATGCCTGAATTAATGAATTAACTCTTTTTCTCAGAGCTTTTGGAAGTTTCCCTGGCTCTATAACAGACACTATTCATTAGGAGTCCTCTCACTTTCACTTTTCTAATTAACTTCTTCTTGCTGATCCTAAATTCAAAAGAATATTCCATTTCCTTCGGTTCCTTGATCAACCTTCTGGAAGATAACTCTTCTGTCCTCTCTCCACCTTACAGCCTCCCTCTCCCTCCCACAGAAGGCACACTGGGCTCTGCTTAGTATAGGTTAGGACAAGCTAGGTCATGATACCCTGACAAACAACCCTCACGTGTCAGTGACTTAAATAATAAAGGACTGGATGAGTCTCCAGGCCAGGTCTTCCTTCCACGGAATGTTTTAGGGTTGCACCCCGTGTATTTACGACTGCTTCCACAGCTGCCGCAACAAGGAGAGGTGGAGGGCTGAGCAGGGACAACTCAAGTTTTCCACCAGAAGGGGGTACACCTCCCTTCCGCTCACATTTCATTGACCGGAGAAAGTCGTATGACCACTCTTAATTTCTAGGAGGTGGGGAAATACAATTTCTGGTGTACCTTGGAGGAGAGGAGACTAAATATTAGGGAATAGTGGTGAACCCTGTCACACCAGAACTGGGGTCCAACTTCTGCCTCCTGAGGCGGTTAGAGGCCCAGTCTGTGGCTGAGGAGAGGAGATGAGAAACAGAACAATGGGAATAGCCCCACCCTAGATCTGAACTGGGTCTTGGACTTCTCAGTCACTCTAATTACCATACCAGTCATTTCCTACGATTTCTGCCAGGATCTTTGCCAGGAGCCCTGAGTAATCACAGCTTCACAGTCAGCACCAGGGAAAACTTTGTCAAACTTCTCTTAGGCCGCTGTTTTTCAACTCAGGTTTGTGGGTTTGGGGTCTGGGACCTGGGGCCTGAGCTGCTCCCCCGAGGGCCTCTCATCCAAACCCTGTTCCTGAAGGGGATTGTCTAGGGAGGGAGAGGGGAAGGGGATGGTTTGCTGCGTTGGGTCACCTACCACAGCTCCACCCCCGATGCAGCCCTTCCAAGCCTCTGCCTGCTCCTTCCTTTCGCCACCATGCCTACTACCCTTCATCAATTGGTCCCTCTTTCTCTCTGACTTTCTTGGCCAAACCATAGGGTCTGAGTCCCTGAGATGCAGGCAGGGCTAGGGAGGGCAGGTTTGATCTCTGGCTGAAGAAAGAAGAAGAGAAGGAGGGGGAGGAGGTGAGAGAGAGAGGAGGGAGGATAAGGAGGAGAAAAAGAAGAAGAAGAAGGCTTCCGGGGCTGTGGCTCTCTAATTATGGCAAGACCGCTTAAACTCTGCATATGGCATTCACTCCAGGGCCCCTTAAGGATTCCTTCATCCAGCAGTCCCTTGATTGTACCCTCATCATCACTCCCAGCTCAAGCTTCTCAGCCTCCCCCACTCTTCTTTGAATGTCCCCAGTGGGCTCCTCCCAGCCACTCCCCAAGCACTAAGAACCCCCCCCCCCCATTCACAGGGACAAACTCACTTTGCATCCATTATCCTAATAACTCAGGTAAAACAGGGAGATTGGAGACCCCACCTCCCAAAGGAGCTGCCTGCAGCCCCTCATCATCACTCCTGCCAGTGATGTGGAGTCTGGTGAAGCTCCTCTGTCACCAGTGAATCCATGGTCTCTTTACTTTTCCTAGGGTGCAAGGAATGGAAGTATCACTCTTGGCTTTGAATACCATATGCTCTGACTCTCAAGTGTGCTCTCCTGCTCAAAGCGCTCTTCTGTGCTCCAGACTGTCCTCTTGACGCCTCTACTTGGGTGTATCACAGACACTTCTCTCTTGGCTTTAACAAAACCAAGCTCTTGGTCTTGTCTACACCTGTTCCTCACTTAATGTTCTCCATCCCTGTCACAGACACCTCCACTTAATATCAAAAACCTGCAGGTCATCCTTGGCACCCCGCCTCACCTGCCACATCCACTCCAATACTGAGGTCTATTGATTGTGCCTCTCAAATATATCCAGAACCACTCATTTTGCTTTTCTCCATCTTCACCGCCACCATCCTAGTCTCAGCCTTGATCATTTCTTGCCTGTTTGACAATCCTAACCCACTCTCTACAGAGCAGCCAGAATGACATTTTTTTAAAAAAAGATTTTGTTTATTTATTTTTAGAGAGAGGGGAAGGTAGAAAGAAAGAGAGGGAGAGAAACATCGATGTGAGAGAGAAGCATTTATTGGTTGTCTCTCAAATGCTCCCTGACTGGGGACCAAACCTGCAACTGAGGCATGTGCCCTGACCTAGAATAGAACCAGCGACCTTTCGCTTTGTGGAACAACACCCAACTAACAGAGTCACACCAGTCAGAGCCAGAATGATATTCTTAAGATATAGTTTTGATTATGTTACCACCTTGCTCAAAAATTTTCAGTAGGTTTCCATATTTGTCCAGGATAAAGTTCAACCTCCTGAACATGGTTCTCAAAGCTTTGCATAGTCTGGCCCACCTACACCTCTCTCTATATTCTCACTCCAGCCATGTCAGCCAGTCTTCATGTTTTTGGACAAGAGAAGAACTTTCCTACCTAAGATGCTTTGACCTTGTTGTTCTTGTCTAGAATGTCTTGTCTAGAATTTTTTTTCTACATTTGTCCCTGGGTTATGTCTTCTCATCTTTCAGGTTTCAAATGAAATGTCACTTCCTCAAAAGGCTTTCTCTGATACTCAAACTAAATTGAGTCCTATTGCTATTTTCTCATGCACACCGGGCACCTTTCCTTTATAAAATTCCTAAAGTATGAAATGATAATTTTGTAGATGATATTATATAATGCTTGGCTCTCTTACAAGATTGTGAGCTCCAACAGGAAGAGACCATGTCTAGGTAGGTCAGGACTGTAAACTCAGTGTCTTGACCATGTTTGGCACAGAGTAAGTGCTCAATAAATATTTGGTAAACATATAAATAAGTCATTGACACTACAGATGGACAAACTGAAGGTCAGATTGGCTATATGGCCTGCATATTGTATGAATGACAGTTAAGAGCAGAACTCAATTCTCCCCAAAGTCCTCTGTGCTCTTCCCCCAATATTATCCCCACATCATCCTTCACCACCACCTCTGTCGCTGCCAACAAGGGATGAGTCTCCTAGGATGATGGGGGTATTGCAGGGAAGAGACCACAGACAGAGGTCTGCCATCCTGCAGAACCACCATGGCTTCCTTTCTGCCCCAGTCTTCCCAGACTCCTCCCTGCACCCCACACACCACCCATCATGACAAATGGGCCTTTGTAGGAAAGGTTCCCTGCCTTGAATGCTGCTCCTTCTTTGCCACCCCAGCCTTTCCTATTGTTCCAGATCCTGTGGACGGCTCACCTACTCACAGAAGCCTTCTTCAGCTGCAAAGGTCCAGGATACTCTCCAGGGCTGAGCTGTTCTCTGGCCCTTTCATGAATGTAGATCTCTCCCTGCATTCCCAGGATGAGTTTCCAAGGATGGGGCTGGCCCCTTGGATGTCTTGGGTGATGCCTGCTGTGTTCCAGGCACTGTCTGGATGCCTGGGAGATCACAGGGAACAAGATTATATCTTTACCCCCATGGCAATTAGATTCCAGCAGAGGAACAGATAAATAAATGATATCATTTCTGGGGGTGACAAGGGGACGTAGTGGTGCTAGAGAGAGCTGATTTAGACCAGGGTTCCTGTGAAGCAATGAAATCTAAGCAGAAACTAAAGGGATGGCAGTGAACCAAAATGGCCTGGATAAGAGATGTAGGAGAGATGAGCCATTTCTAGAAGGGTCTCCTCCACCTCTGACCTCAGGGTTGTGAGAGTTCGGGGAGGGACCTAGGGAGGAGTTTCCAAAGGGGTGGGAGAAGACGCTAAAGACAACCCCTTCCTGGGGGTGAGGATGTATCATCCTTTGTTTCTGTCACACATAGCCTAGAGCAGGTGGTCAGCACTGCCTTGTTCATGGATTTTCAGTAATGTCCTTTCTTGGTGTGTATCCTGAACAGCAGCTACCCAGTTTAAATATGAGTTTAGTGAACAATTTTCAGGGACAATTCTTCAAAGGCCTTCCAGCCTTCTTTATTCCACCTGCTCCCTGTGGGCTTCCCTCTAACACTGCTTATTATTATAGAGCTTGATCCTTTCTGTAGAATTCCCCTCTCCTCCCCTGGGCAGGCTGGGTAGGAGCTGCCTGAACTTCTTATCTCTAGGGCAGGTAGGAAGGCATTCTAGCCAAATACTAGCCCCAAGGCCCTGCTTTCTGGGCCTTCTGACCTTACTCCCAACTCCCAGTCCTGCTTTAGGGCCAGGGCTTCAGTGATTCTGGTTGATGTGCATGCAGGTGAGCTTCGGATATTTATTGGAAGGAGTGTGTTATTCATGAATACCAGCCTGTGGGAGGATGAAGGGCAGTGATGAAGGCCTGAAACACTGTCTCCACTCAGAATGGTTCCCAGCCCCACTGGGCTGTCAGGCCCATCCTGAAGGGACAGAGAGAGAAGAACCAGAGCGAGTCAGGGACAGCTCAAAGGTGAAGAGCAGACATTCGGGAAGTGCCTGATGTAAAGGCTGGGAAACTAAGGATGCTAGGCTCTCCTGTCTTGGCCCTAGGGGGACCCAAGTTTCCAGGAGAGGCCCTGGTTCACTAAAAATAGGTAGCAATGGGCAAGCAGGTGCCCAGGGCATGGGTTTCTGGAAGTTATGACCTGGAGAAACCTTTTGAGGCTGTGGTAGTCAAGTGGGGCCTCCCTGGGACAGAAGGTAAAATTGATGTCCTCAGGTTGTGGCAGTATTTCCTCAGCGGCCATTGTTCACTTTTTTGGGAGTGAATCTTCCCCTCCTTCTCCACCCTTGACTCTCAGTTTCAGCTGTCTCACTCTCGCTTTCTGGAATCATGTTCCCGTCACTGACCTCCATCAGCATCTCCCCAGGCTGGCTTCCACACCACTGAGGACTCTGCTTCCTCCTACCTCTCTCTTCTTTATGCTCCCCTCTTTGTACGGCTTTAGCAGCACCCCCCCCTTCCCTGAGCCTGTGATAAGGGTCCAGCAACACCCTTTTGACTTACAGGTCCCAGCTTACTTCTCCATAGCCTCCAGAGCCTCCTCATTAAACTACCATTACTCATCTTTAACAGGCAGGGACTTAACCAGGGCGGAGGACAGAGATGAAGCCCAGCCCTGCCCAGCCCTCCAGGAATCAAGTGTGCTGCTAGAAGCACGGACCATATGCATTCTAGTCAGGATTTCCCAGAAGCAGACCCTGAGACAAGGATTTGAGTGAAGTAGTTTATTTGAGAAACATTTCCAGGAAACACCAGTACTGGAGTGAGACATGAGAAAGGGAATGAAGGGTAGTTTCAACATGTGCTATAACAGTTCAGCTACCACTTCAGGCAACTACATTTAACTCCACTGGGGATTCTCTGAGGACGAGCATAAGATACTTGCTCAGTTATTTTACCCAAGGGTGAGGGAGCTGGGTATTTATTGGTTGAGAGCTGTCTGGGGGTAGTGTTAATACCCTCACACTTCTAGCCTGCTACACAGAGAACAAATCTACCAGGAACCAGAAAAACCCCACAGGAAAATAAGTGTGAGTGCGGTTGGTTGGAAACTGAGCTAGAATGCATTGAAGTAGAAAGGGCAAGAGCAGATGGGCACTGACAACATCGGTTACAATATGCTAAGGCATTCATTTAAAGGACACGGAGATTAGGAATGGCTCATATAGGAGTTAAATTTGAAGTTTGAGTAAGGTTTTTGAAAACCAGAAACATGGAGAGACACTGAAGGAAAGGGGAGCAGCAGAGGAAAGTTATAAAGACAAGACCACAGGAACCGTGTAACCTGAGAGTGCATCATGGGCTGAGAAATTTTGTCAGGTGATGTACAAGCCATAGAAAGTATGGAAAGACCAGCATTCTACGCATGAACGGGAAGTGATGGGACATTGTCTGAGATAGGATGGAGGCCGGTTTCAGGAGGATGACAATGAGTACAGGCATGAGCACATTGAATTTAAGGTCTCTGTGAGTAATCTAGGTGATGTACAGTGGGTGGTTACACGTAAGGGTCTGAAGCTGGGGACAGAGGCCTGATATGGGGATGGAAATTCAAGAGTCATCTGCTTAGAGGTGGAGGTTAAAGCCATGGGATTGGTGATACCATCAGGAAGTGGAGGGAAAAAGAAAAGTCAAGGAGAAAATGAGAAAAATAGGAAACTACCTATACTTTGAAATGGGAAAGAGATGTAAAGTAAAGAAACAGATAATGAATCTTTAGGACTCATGAGACCAAAGGAGGAAGTACTCTAACAAGGAGTTGAGAAACAATAAAAAATTTTGCCAAAGTCAAGGTGGGCAGGAGCTATAGGTATAGCAATTAGGAGGCTCACTGGAGTCCAGAACAGAATTGGTCTTGGGATACATTGAAAGGGGAAGTCGGACAGTCAAGAGGCCTGAGAGGAGTCATGCTCCACCAATCTTTCAAGTTGAGAATTAGAAATTACACACACACACACACACACACACACACACACACACACACAGATACGCACACCTGGTGTGGCATCTATCAAATTTAGAATTAAGCCCTATCTCTGAAATTTACTACTTGTGTGACTTTGTGAGAATTGCTAAACCTCTCTGAGCCTTTGTTTCCTTCTCTGTAAAAATGAGGATAATAATATGTGTCTTTAGGGCTGTTCTAAGATTAAATGGGATAATGCTTATCCAGTGTTCAGCAGAGAGCCCAAGTTATCTTAAAGAAATATAGTTTCTCTCTATTTGCCTGCTTTTCTATCACATGAAAGAGGTTGGCTGTGTTTCCACCAATGTAAGAGGTTATATTCTGAATGATTTGTAATATACAGGGGTTTCTCAAAATCAAAAATTAAGAAGCTTGAGTTTTACAGCTCACATAGGAACACAAGATCTGACCTGTGCCCATGAAAGTTAGGAAGTTGGGATTTATCATCCTTCATGCCAAGATCTTGGAATATATCCTTAGTGCAAAAATAGGACAGAATAATATTTAACCACCTACTCTTACTGACTATGATCTAGATGTGAAAAAAAATAACTTCTGAGAATGTTTAACCATTTACCTTCACCTGTGCAAGTTTGGGCTTTATGTTTACATTCTTTATCTGATCCTCATGAAAAGCAATTCCATTCAAGTGATAGCCCTAGGATGCCTAGCATAAGCAAACACAAGATCCTTAAAGAACAAATACTCAGCCCACGTAACACTAGACCCCCCTAAACAAAGACCTCCTGAAGGTGAAACTCAGAAGGAAAAAAATTCTGTCATGATCAATAAGTAGCAAACAAAACAAGCAGTTTTAGACTCCTAAGACTTTAGATAATAAAGCTATCAGATAGATACTCTAAAGATAAAAATTTTAATTATCAAAGACAAAAATTAAATATATGAGAATAAAATAAAAATTCTCTTTTAAAAATGTCAGATGAGTTTTCAAAAGAACCAAATATAACTTATAGAAATGAAAAATAGAATCATGAAAATTAGAAACTTAATGGATGGGCATGTTAAACACACCTGAAGAGAAGATAGGTAAACTGGAAGACAGTTCAGAGAATATTACTCAAATTTCAGGATAGAGAGAAACATAAATGGAAACTAGAAATGAGAGTTTAAGAAATGTGGAGGCTAGAATGAGGAAATACAACATGTTTTTAATAGAGGTTCCTGAATGGGAAAAGAGAGAATGTGGGAGAGGCAACATTTGAAGATAATGGCTAAAAATTTTCCATGTTTTTGATGAAAGACATGACTCATATTTAAGAAATAACAACCTCAAACAGGAAGAAATCCATACCTAGATACATCACAGTGAAATTGCAAAACCCAAAAGACAATGAAGAGATGTCAAAAATAGCCAGAGGAAAAAACTAGATTACTCACAAAGGAACAACATTTAAACTGACAGAAGACTTTTCATCAGCAACAACGGAAGTCAGTTGACAATTGGATCATTCTCAAGTAATGAGGGTGATTGTCAGTTGCAATTATATACCCAGTTAACATGTATTTCAAAAGTGAGAATGATATAATATTTTCATAAAGACAAATGGCATATGCTACTCAAAGGCCCTCAATGGAAAAAAAAAAAAAAACAACTTTGAAAACGTGCTTTTCAGTAGGAAAGAAATTGAATCCATAAATTAGTAATAGGATGCGAGAAACTATAAAGAGTAAAGAAATTGATGTAGTAAATCTAAACAAGTGTTGATTGTATAAAGTAATAATTATTGTGATGATTAACTTTAGGGCATTACATAAGTGGGAATAAAATATTGGAAAATAACGTTGTTAATAAAAGTTAGGGTGTGCTTGGTTCTTACACTATTTAGGGAGAGAGTAGATGGGCTGGTTGACTTTAGACTTAGTTATACAGTAATGTAAAAACAGCAAATACCAAAAATGGAAACAAATGTGCATTATCCAAGAAAGATAAATGTGTATCTACTAACCCTAGGATGCTTACCTTTAGGCTTCTCTCCCAGCAGAAAGCAATTACTTTTTTGTTTAAGGCATTGAAGTTGTATCAATATTTCCAGTAAGCACTGCCAAGTCTAATATTAATTGGTATAACTATTTAATAATATCTCTCCATCAATATACCAATTTTGAAGGGACAATTTCTATCTTGTCTTTTCTTATACCTTGGAACTTGGTACAGGGCTTGTAATAAACCATATTCACATAAAAAAAGAAGGGAAGGCAGAAGAAATAGAAGGAAGAAAGGGAGAGGAAAAGAAAGGCTATCTGAATTGTCATAACCAAGGATTATTTATCAATGAATCTACATCAACCTGAAGAATTTTATGTTTAATCTATACTTACTCCTGTCTCTCTTAATATTTTTGTCAATAATCTGGATAAAAATAATGACTGGATGTAAATCAACTTGACAGATGCTATAACTATTAATGGAAATAACCAATATATTAGATGAAAAGTTCAGATGAAAAAAAACATGACTGGGAAATATGGTAGGAAGAATAATGCCTACTCCTCCCCTCTGCCAAAATGTCTAGGCCCTATTTCCTTTAACATGTGAATATGTTACCTTACATGGCAAAAAAGACTTTGCAGCTGTGATTTCATGAAGCACCTTGAGAGGGGAAGTTATCCTAGATTAGTTGTGCGTGCCCAATATAACCACAAGAATCCTTTGAAGAATCAGAGAAAAATATCTGATGATAAAAGCAGAGTCAGAAAGAGGTTTAAAGATTCTATGTTGCTGAATTTAGGATGCAATTAAGATGAATTAAAGATGTACAAAGGAACCATGAGCCAAGGAATGCAGAAAATCTCTAGAAAGTAGAAAAGGCAAGGAAATGAATTTTCCTGTAGAGCTTCCAGATGTGGCCCTGGATTTTTAGCCCAATGAAACTCATTTGGGGCTTCTGGCCTCTCTAGAACTATAAGAAAATTAATTGGAATGATTTTAAGCCACCAAACTTGTGATAGTTTGTTATAGCAGCAACAGGAAACTCTTGCTGAAATTATAAAATGATCTAACAAGCCTTGGCCAGGTAGCTCAGTTGGTTAGAGCATTGCCCCATTATGCCAAGGTTGCAGGTTCGATTGCAGTCAGGGCACAGACAAGAATCAACCAATTAATATGTAAATAAGTGGAAGAACAAATCGATGTTTCTTTCTCTCTCTAAAAAAAAAAAATCAATAACGATATTTTTAAATAGTCCAACAAAATTAAGTACTTAAAATATAGATTTAATGCAAAAACCAAATCCAGATTGCCAGGATATAGAAGACTTTATAATGTGTAAAAGGCCTAAGAATTTTAATTGGCTACAAGCTCAGCAGAAGATGAACAGAGAAGCACACACACGAAGAATGTGTGGACTTGGAATAGAGAAATAGAAGGACATGTCATCACTGAGAAGGGTCCTACAGGCTCCACAACCTCACTGATGCACAGTGTTCAGCCATAGGTTCGATACTGTACAGGGGATATTGTGAACAGAAGGGACATCTGGATGGGGAGGGATGTAGAAAGCATATTTGAAAAGGAAGGAAATAGGTGTAAAAATTTCATCAAAAGAAGAGAAAAATCTAAGAAGATATGCCATTTTCTTAAAGAATGGGACTTATTCACTGTAGTCCCCAGAATAATCCCATCAAGCTCCAAGAAGATCTATTTTAATTTAACACAAAGCAGAAGTCTTTTGCTCTCCAAGTGGTCCTGAGATCGAATGGAATTTCTCTGGGAGTATTCTGGGATTTCTGTCCTTTGATGTATCTGAACATAGTCTAGACATGCCTTTTAAGGTTCCTTCTAACCCTCAGATATTGTGTTCCTTAAACGGGAAGGGAGCTAGGTATGGAGTCATGGAAAAAAAGAGTGATAACTCTTCCTCACCCAGCCACACGATACCTGCAGAAAGAAACCTGGACAGTGAGAATTCTGCTTCCATCTTGAAAAACCCAGGGGCCTGCTGATGAAGGAGAGGACCTCGAGTCCTTACCAGCAATCCGTCTCCACTCCCTCCTCGAGGCTCCCCCTCACCAAAGCACACCACCACAGCAAAGTAAAAACCTAGTTACATCCATAGTGCTGCTCACAACCAGTAAAGTCTTATAACTGAGAAATGTAGTATTTTCTGGGGGCTTGTGCCACTTCTCAAAACAAAAACAACAACAACAACAACAACAACAACAAAAACAACCAGAGCACCAAAATGAGCAGCAGTGATTATCATAGAGCCTAACTCCTGATCTAAAGAAGAAGGAAGCCCCCCACCCAGCTCCTCCCTCTCCGGAGCAGTCTTTACCCATTCCCTCAGGACCCCTAGTCCCGTGGGGGAGGTATGAGGGAACTCCTTTCCCAAAGTGAAATATGGCTCTTGACCTGAGGGAGAGCTCAGGGTTCCCTGCCTTCCTCTTGCTGGGTTCCCGCCTTGACATCTGCATGTGGAGGGGTCAGGTGAGGGGCAGAGTGATGAAAGGGTGGACAAACCAAGCAGGATCAGGACCTGCTTCATGTCCCATGGAACGAAGGACCCTTTGGGGCAGAAGGGGTCCAGGTAGGGGAGCGGGGTAGGGGGTGGAACGGAGAACGCATGCTTCCTGGAATGGATTTGAAGCCACAGATTCGTGGTTTCAGCCCTACAGATGGCATCCTCTACTATCATCAACTTGAAGGGAATTTCCATCTCCCCCTTGCCCCTCAGCTCACCCTCCACCCCTGCCCAGTCCTCAGGACGGGTGGGAAGGGAACTGTGGAAATTCCCTTTTCAGGAACTTGAGGGTGACCTAGAGAGCAGGGGATAGTAAAAACAAAGGGAATGTTGGAAACTGAGGACCCCTTAGCTTCCTGGCCCCCACTTTCATCCTCAGCCAGTGCATCTTTTAAAAGGAGAAGAGATGCACCAGACCCATCTGCAGGTGCTGAATTTTCCCAAGGCCTCCAGCCCACCATCCTCCAGTCCCCCAGCCAGCCCGTCCCACTGGGGAGTCAGAAGGCCCAGCCAACAGCTGGGTTGTGCAATCAGCAGGCCAGATGTGGCTGGGACTCTGGCTTGCGGCAGCTGCCTCTGTCATCACCCAGCGCCTATGGCCTTCATTTCACCCTTGAGCTGTATTCTAGCAACATTCCTGTCCCCATCCCAGACAGGCCCCACCCGAGCCACCATCCTCCTCTAACAGTCTCGGAGAACACTTGGAGGCTGAGAATTACAGCCCCAGCTCAGTTACACTGTGTACGCTGTGCCGCCTGCCGCCGGTGGGGAGGCCCTACCCTCTCTAGGCCTTAACAGATAGGTAATGAAGAGCTTGAGCTCTCACTTCTCCATTGAATTTCCTCCTCACTCCCGAGGCCCTCAAGTTTGGTGATACATTTATTGGCTCCCCACAGGCACTGGATAAAATATAAAACCTGTTTTATTGCTTTTGGGCATTCTAACCAGGGAAAGGTCACATTTCATTTTGCAGCTGCCATGACCACTGTTTCCATGAAACCTTGGGTGTGGTCAATCATTAGTTAATGCCATTGAGTCTTTGGCTTCAGAATTGGCAGTTGTCAAACCTAAAATAATCTCAGCCTACTCTCTGCTTCACACACGACTGCCTGACTCAGAGAAGATTCAGTACAGTTATTTGCTAAATTAAAAAAAAATGAAATAAAGATTCACAAAAATGGAAAGAGTTCCCTGAAGTCATATAGTGAACCAGTGTCAGACACCAGGTTAAAGCCCAGGTGTTGGGTTTTGGAATCAGATTCCTCTCCCCAACACCAGAGTCTCTGACTTCACAATTGTGATGACAATAATGGTGATGAAGGTGGTGGTGATGGTGGTGGTGAAGGTGGTGGTCATGATGGTGGTGGTGGTGATGATGACGGTGATGGTAGTACGGTGGTAAGGTGATGGTAGTGATAACAGTGGCGGTGGCAACGGTGGTGATGTATGGTGGTGGTTGGAATGATATCAGTGATAGTGATGGCGGTGATAGTGGTAACTGCTGGTGAGGATGTGGTTAAGGTGGTGATGGTGGTGATGATGGCAGTAAAGATGATGATGTAATGATGGTGATGGTGGTGAGGATGGTTGAGGTGGTGATAGTGGTGATGATGTGGATGGTGGTGGAAATTTTAGTAATGATGGTGATAATGCCCTGATGTAATAATGAAGACAAATCCCTCTTCTCTCATGAAATTCTCTTCAGGAATACAAAGCTCCTTCTAATAATTTCAGCTCTACTCTTCAACTTTAAAATGATTCAGAATTTGAGTCCTTCTTCTAATCTCCCTTCAGCAGCAGAGATCAAGCCTCGTGAGCCCCTGCTTCGATGAGCATATGGAAAGACAGCTTTAGCTGCTGCTCTTCTAAATCCACCACAGCATTTGTGCTGAAGCCATACTTCCCAGAGCTGCTCTAGCCAACGGTGGAGCATAGCAGGGGCACTAATGCGGGCCAATTTCTGGAGATGCTGGACTCTTCAGCCAGGTGGCTTTGGCTCAGGGACTCCTCATCAGACACCTCATCATGGCTGAGACTTTCTTGGAACTTCACTATGGGCTCAGCTGCTTCCTCCCAGTCCTCTGTCCTCTCCTCTCCTTCACAGGGGACAGATCCGCACTGCCATCTGAAGGCTTTCCTTGCTTTCTTTAGCTCTCTCCCCTTTGTCCTTCACAGGCAGTTCCCTCAGTAAATCCCTTTCATGTCTGCTCATGTCTTATTCTATACTTTAAGAAGACCCAGACTCTTAAACCTGAGTGATCAATTTGGGTAATGCCATTCTGGTACAAATAAAAATAATAGATAGAACATTTTATAAATAAGACATTTTCTTCTATGACTTAGAAAGTGTCTTTGAAGATAATTCCAGGTTGAAATGTGTTGACTGCTTTGAGAAATGAAGCAAAGTTTGCCTTTAGAGAATTAAATCCTTGCTGGGGACTTGAAATAGAGTGGAGAGAAGAGAGGAAAGCTGGAGAACCACAAGGCAAAGAACTTGAGACAGGAATAAGCTTGATATGTTCAAGGAATGGCGAGCAATCCCACATGGCTGGAGTGGGGAGGAGAAGCTGAAGCTGAACAGGAGGAGGGGATGAATTAAGATCTGGGAAGCCAAAAGAAGGACCTGAGACTTGATGAGACGAGAAAGTGACCCAGACAACTCTTGATCAGGTGGGAAGTGGAATTGTAGAGCGGCAGGGTAAGGAGGGTTTGCAGAAAAGGGCCATCTGTGGGTCAGCCAACCAATCATTGATGAGAACTAGGACTGAAGTGGTGGCTATCGCGTCAAAGAACAGACAATTTGAGAAAGAAGGAATCCATCATGGCATCTCGTTGGACATGAGTGTTAAAGAGGATCTGAGGGGCTTCAGGGGGTTCCAGTCTGGAGAGCAGACTGGTGGTACCTCTGGCAGAAACAAGATGGTTGAAAGGAGTGATGTTCTGGAAAGACGGTTATAAAATGTTTTTGGTCATGTTTTTTTCCAGTAGGAATGTTCACCAGAGACTTGAAAATGTGGCCTAGAGCTCAGAAAAGAGGCTTTGAACTGGGATGTGGGCTTTGAAGGCTTCAAAGACAAAGGAAGAAATAAGCTGTCCTGCAAGGGTGACTGAGAGGGTGTGCTACAGATGCTGCCGAGGAGAAAGCAGATCTTGAGAAATACCCACACTGGTAGTGGGGAAGGCTGGGGTGAAGCCAGCAACAGTGAGAGAGTGAGCAGGGAGGGCAGAGACCCCTAAAACCCAGGTGTCCTAAGCACTGGATGTGATACCCATGCCCCACCATAGCCGTCAGTGCAAGGCATGCCATCATTGGCATCTGGAGGTTTCTCAAAACCCTTCTCTAGGGTCATGCCAGAACAGAGGGGCGACATTCTGGCAGGGCTCGGGGCTGCCAGGCCTACCACGGGGGCGGCCTCCCACAGGCTGCTTCTGTGGTCCGGTGGACACGTCGCTCCCCTGGGGTCAGCGTCGGGGCGGCAGCAGCCTCCGTGTGAGGTGGTGGTGCTGGCATCTGCTTCCCTGGAACAGGGACTAGGAAAACAGATGACCTCAGGCTGAAAGCTCTTAGAATCGTTGCTCAGAAGAGGGCGGAAAAGACGAGGCTAAAAATACATGCAGCCCCACATTCCCTACGTCTCCAGAAAAGTTCCAGGCAGAGTGTCCTACAAATGTGTTTGACGCAGGCCCTGCAGCCGACTGTCCCCTCCCCAGCCTTTTCATCACGCTCCTCTCTGGCTTGCACACCTGCCCTTCGCCCAGGCCTGGTTTCTCTTTATCCCCAAGGGCAGGCTGGGCTCATTCCTACCTCCTGCCTTTGCCTCTGTTCTCCCTTCCACCTGATGCTTCCCTCTCCTCCTCCTGGCCTATCGCCAACTTGTCCAGGGCTCATCTCACAGATCCCCTCAAACCTCCTCCTGGGAGTCTTCCAGGCCACCAGTGCCGGGACTAATGTGAGTCCCCTGGATCAGGAAGCTGAACCACACAATTAACCATTGGGTGGTCGGTCTTTCCCTTAACTTCTTAAGGTTAGAACACATACATACCTGCCCTTGTGCGGTCATTTCTGAGGTCCTCAAGATGGCCCTGGACACCATGAGGAGCCAGTGCCTCCATCTGTTGGGTCGCAACTGCCTGGCCCCCATGCTGAGCCTCCTCATTCTGTCTGGAGGTGAGGGGGCTCTGCTGGTGGGACCCCACAGCCCAGGCTTTGGTCCAGCTGCCGTTAGGCTGCCTCTGATTGGTGTTCTGCACTGGCGGGTGTAGGAACACGTGGAGTTGAGGGTGTGTTTAATGGCTGACCATTTCTTTACACCTGTACCCTTGTTCTTCTTCCAGTACCCTCTCCTTCCCGCTGCTCCCATCCAGCTGCCTCAGTCCTAATCTGGGACCTTCTCCTCATCTCCCTATCTGTCCCTTGCTAGATGAATTGTCAACCTGGTTAGAGGGAGACCCTCCTGCGGCCAGGTTTTACAGCGGTGGGCTTACTCCGGTGCCGCTTTCTCTCTCTTGCACTTCCTGGGACTCAGCCTGCCCGGGCCATCCCCACCAGCCTTCTGCATCCTCTTACTTCCCGTGCTGTAACCTGGCCCCAAGAGGCAAAGGCAGCCGCGTCCTGAACAGCTCGCCTGTGGCTGGGCACTCAGGGCATCCCCAGCCTTCGCAGGGGTGGGGAAGCAGATGCAGAACCTGCCATGCAGGAAAGGCCCCATGAGACGTAAGGGACTTGGGAGCAGAAAGCTCCCAGTGGGCTTCCAGGCAGGGGCTCCTGTCTAGCCCAGCTTATCAGAGCCGCCCTGCTTTGGAGAGATGCTGGCGTTTGTCCAGAGGTTGAGAAGCTACCACTTGGTTTCCCTTTTGGATTTTATCTTCATGTTCAAGACTCCCTTGGCAGGAGGAGAAGTGAGCAGTAGGATTCAGGCCCCAAACCTCCCTGAAAGCCCCAACAAGGAGCCAGCACGGCAGCTACTCTTGCTCGAGTTGTCATTCTCAAGAACACTTGCCCTGTGTCCTCCTCATTCCCTAACGGTCTGCCCACCAGGTAGAGATAAGGTACAGACAGGAGGCTAGGAGTAGGACACTGAGAGTTCTTCCCAGCTCTGCCCCTGAGGGAACCCTTCCTCCTCCACTGCCTTGGTTTTCTCACGTGCTGAAGGAGAAGATGGTTCTGGAAGACCCTGGAGACCTTCGCAACCTCTCACGGTAAGAACTTCATGATTGCAATGCAGTTTGATGCGTCTAGCTTGTGTGCAGTACAGAAGCTGCAGGAACTTAACGGTGGAGTTAGGAGAGAACTCACATGTGCAAGCCAACTGCAGACAGACCCCGGGCAGAGTTTGATTGAATGCCTGAGTGAGTGGATCAGACCGGCAGTGCCTGGCTTGTGGGCTGGAACCCTTGCAAGGGAGCTGTACATCCAGATGCCCTACAAGCATCAGCCGAAGGCTTGATAAATAATACAACTTGCACGTATATGTGTGACTATTTTTCAAATCATCAATGCTGCTGTCACGAATGAAACACAGATTGACTCCAAAGCGGTCCGGCACGCAGACCGCCTTTTAGTTGCTACACGTTTTCTCCAACAGCAGACCCTGTAAAGAACTGCTATTTACAGTGAAATAAAATGTTATCGGGGCTCTTCTGTAAAATACTCGGGGGGGGGGGAAGGCAGGGGGTGGATGAAACTGGAAGGGGAGAATGTTAATAATTATTGAAGCTGGATGATGAGTACATGGGGGCTATTATACTGTTGTCTCTACTTTTGTATGTTTGAAATTTTCCACAATAAAATTTTTTTTTTAAGTATAAATGCTCTTATGTGGTCACTCATGGAATCTTTTGACATTAAAAAAGGGGGGGGGTTCTTTGTGGAAAGCTGTTCACAATACATTGCTGAATAAAAAAACGGAGCTGCAAGGCCATATGTATGATTTCAGTTCTTCTTTAAAAAAGTGAGTGTGTGTGTCTAGAAAAAGGCCTGCCTCTGAGAACCTCATGAAGATATGAATGGTGACCGCCTCTGGGTTGAAGAAATGGAACAGTTTTCATTGTCTTTATTTTGTTTATCTGTATTTCCAGTGAACATGTTTTCCTTCTGTTATCAACCCCCAATGTTATTTTTTTAAACTTTCCTAGATTTCAAAGTAAGTATTCCTAGATTCAAAAAGGCTGGGAGGCACTTGTCTGGACCCTTGAGGACTGTGGGAATTCACACTTCAGGGAAATGGGCATGGGTACCAGGCCCTGGGAAACTGTCATGGTGGACTAACCGCCTTGCCTTGTGTCTTAAGGATGGGTCGGATTTAGAAATCCCAAGGCGGGTGGGAGGGTGTTCCAGGGAACACAAAAATAAGTACAGCCGGTCTTGAGACAGGGGCCTTCCCAGCCCAGGGGTGAGCCCAGAGGCCAGGGAGGTTTGGCGGGGGGCGTGGAGCAGGGATAGAGGTGCTGCGTAGGGCACGGCCTGGAAGGGCCATGGGGTTCTGGGAAAAGAGGAGCCTGAATGTCTGCCTAAGAATTGTCCTGGGTATGTGTGTGAGTGTGCACTCGCGTATTAGCTGTGGCATTCAGAACAAGGGATAATTGGAAAAACATGACCAATGCTGAGCCACACGCATTTGGGGACATGTGGCTCCAGTTCTGGGATTGTTTGTCATTTCTTATTTCAGGGAAGCAGGAAGACAAAAGATGAAGCGTCAAACACAATGAAGACTCAGATATCACTGTGGAGTCAACACATGGGTCCAGGACCGCCATCTCTCAGCAACTGCCTCTTGGGGCTGCCACCCACCCATGACCAACTCCATTCCTGGGCTGTCCGTACGCACGGCGCCAGCTGCCCGTCAGGACCCAGAGCCCTCAGCAGGCAGAGCTTTCGCAAGCTGGGAGAGGGAACTCTGGCACCTTCCCAAGGGTTTGCCGGAAGGAGCTGGAGGGGCAGCGCGAAGGAGAGGAAGAGGCTGCATTACAGGCAAACTGAAGACAATTCGGGAAACTCCCAGAAACCCCAGCACAAACCCCGGAGAGAGCCCGAGTGATCTGCAGAGGCCCATATGACCCCACGAAGGCCCAGAGGCCGCTGGCTACCAAAAGCTGGGGAAGCTGATGGCACGTATCTCTGCACCTCCGTGTCCTCGTTGAACTGAAGTGGAAGCATGGGAAGGGTGGTAGAGGGCCCAGATCAGGCATCTGGGGCTCTGGGAGAGGGAGGAAGACTCCGGGCAGGGCGTTCAGAGGCTAGGTTGGGCGGATGGACTCCTGCTGGGGCGGCCTGGACGGGCACGACCGTTCAAGCCGCCTTTGAAAAAGGTGGTGGAGACCCAACACGTGCTGGCATCTGGCTTTCTGAGAGCCCTTCACTTACGCAGACCTGGGAAACCTCGACTTCTCACCAGCGTGTATAACATCTCAGCATTTTAAAACTGAATTCAACCTTACCCAACCTCCGTCTGACCTTTGTGAGAACACCGAACTCAGGGCTCAGCAAGCGTGAGGTCCATTTACTGTTCCTCTCCCAACTCTGTTCCAATAAGGCCTGGGTGGCAGCCCTCACCAGGAATGCAGTAGCTTCCTCCTTGTTCTTCCAGCCAACTCCTTTCCCCCAAACTCAGCCAAAATAAGGTTGGACTTTTTCAAACTATTTACTAGGAAACTAAGAAACAAACAAAGCAGAACTGAAGGCAAGTGACAGAAGTCAGGAATCATTACAGAATTTCAGAATTTATCAGCAGTCTTAGATCAAAGAACCCAACCCAAATCCCCCAGGATTTCTTTTTTAGTTTTTAGAAAAGTGGATGTCATTTATTATTCTCATTTTATCATTCCAATCCTCATTCTCATTATCATTTTTTGCTAATATTTTTGAGCATACACCATATACAAAGCACTTAGCAATGCGATCATGTACCATTTTACCAGGATCACTCAAAGTGTACATACAGCATTTTACCAGGCTCACAGAGGTGAAATAATTTGCTCACGGTCACTCTTCTGTGGCAGGGGTGAGACCCGAAATCAGCTTACTCTCTTTGGCCATGTGTCCACACTCCTCCTTGTAAGACATCTAAATTGGGGGAGGGGGAAACCAGGAAGCACATGTAAACCTTGGGACCCATTTCTGGCCCAGGCCAACTTTGTACAGAGGCTCTTGACATTGGCTATGAAACAGTTTCCAAGTGTATGGAGACAAACAAATGGGACCACCTTGCATTTCTCAAACTGCTTTTTCTTACGGACTTCGGCTACACAATGTTATAGCAATACCAATCTTAACCTCATTGCACATATCATCACTGGTTCATACATGACCCTCTTGTATTTTTATTTATGTATTTGTTCATTTCTAAGAAACTGAATACCCGCTGCCCACCACCCAGCATTACAGATAACTTACAACTACCCACGTTATTCCTTTCCCATGCTGTCTTCTGACCCCACCCTCCTCAGAGTGGCTATGCTGACATATCACATTTACCATTCTCTTACTTTAAAAAAATGTAATTTTATCAGATTATATGTATATTTAAATATAACAGATTTTTTTCCTTTTGTTCGTTTTCAAACTTGAGGGATTAGAGCTGAGCACCAAAGCCTTCTGAAGTTTTTTGTTGCTGTCGTCCACTCTAAATTTGCTGCCAAGATTTATCCACAGTGCAGTCGGTCCTTTCTTCCCCCTCACCCCCCCGCCTTTGACCCTGTCAATAAAAACAACTCTGTCAAGATTTTGGGTCACCTTTGCATCTAATATATCTTACATTATTGCTTGAATTTAGTTTTCTTCTAAAAAGACACATGGAAAAGTATCTTCTATGTGGGTCTTTTGTGGCTACTCATCCAAGCCCACGTAGCACTAAGAATATTTGTATTGTTCACTGTCATTCAAATGACAATTTTGTTAGATATAAAATTCTTAGTTACAAGCTTTCTTTCAATATTTAAAACATATTATCCCACTGTCTTTTTGCCTCTGGTATTGCTATTCAGAAGTATGATATTGGAATGACTTTTGTTCCTTTGTAGTGGTTCATTTCTTTTTCTATGAAAGCTTTTAAAATAAAATTCCCTTTGTCTTTGATATGCTTAAAATTTGGTATAGTGTATCTAGGGATGAGGGCTTCCTTCTTTTTCCTACTTGTACTTTATCAATCCTTTTTAACTGAGACTATATTTTAATTCCGAGAAACAACTCTATTACTCATCAAATATATTCTTCCTACATATTTTCATCTTCTTCTATGAGTCCTGTTATTTGGATATTACTATTTCTACTCCCAGCCTCTATATTCTTTCACTTTCATACATATATCTTACATGAGATCTACCTTCTTAACAAAATTTTAAGCATCCACTACAGTATTATTAACTATAAGCAAATGCCATCTACAGTCTTACCACCTTGAGATTTCTTCTGTTAATAGTTCAATGTAGATCCTGTCATTACCTCCAAGATGGTTGTAATGGTGTGCATGACATGCCAACTGGGTGTTTGAGTCTTTATTTCCTGAAACCCTGTACTAATGCTAGATACTATTGATCTTATAAAGGTTTGCAAAACTAATGGTGAAAGAAATGTAATTCACTGTTGATTTAATTTGTGGGACTTCAGAATTAGCTGGTGGCACTTCTGTGAAATGCTCATTCTTACCCTTTGTCCATTTGCTTTGAAGTTATTTGATTTTTTTCTCATTCATTTGTAGAATTTCTTTATATATTATTAATATTGTAGAGAAGAGCCCTAAAACTTATTTGTCTTGCATAACTGAAATAGACAAGTGGGACTACATCAAACTAAAAAGCTTCTTCACAGCATGGGAAAGAATCAACAAAGTGATAAGACAACCCATGGAACGAGAGAAAATATTCGCAAGTTATACATCTCATAAGGGGTTAGTATCCAAAATATAAAAGGAACTCCATAGCAAAAGAAAACCCCCCACAAATACCCCAATTTAAAACTAGGCACAAAAACTTGAATAGACATTCCTCAAAAGAAGAGACACAAATGGCCAACAAGTATATGAAAAGGCTTTACACTCTTATTATATGTGTTTCAAATAATTTCTCCTATAAAGCAGAGGAAAGATGATTTTCCTTAAACTGTTTTTGTCTTTGAAAATACAGGTGTTAAAAATTTTCATGTAGTTGGATCTTTCACTATTTTCCATAAGACTTCTGAGTTTTGTACGTTGCCTAGGAAGATTTTTCCTTCCCTGCACTAAAAAAAAAAAAACTCCAAAGGATCTAAATAAATATTTCTCTGTGCAAATAGCCAAAAAAAAAAAAAACCCACATGAAAAGATGCTCAACATCATTTACCATCAGGGAAATGCAAATCGAAAACACAATGAGATACCATATCATATCCACTAAGGTGGCTATAAAAAAACTGACAGATAAAAACAAAATGGAAAAAAAAGAACTCTAATACACTGCTAGGAGAAATACGAAATGGTACAGCCCCTTTGGAAAACAGTCAGGCAGTTCCTCAAAAAAATAAATGTACAGTGATCATATGGCCCAGCAATTCTTCTTGTAGGTGAATACTTATAAGAAATGAAAACAAATGTCCATGCAAAAACTTGTACACAAATGTTTCTAACAGTGTTATTCTTAATAAACAAAAATGGAAACAATCCAAATATCTATCAACTAATGAATGGATGCATAAATAAATATGACATATCTATACGATGGAACATTATTTGGTGATAAAGTGGAATGGAGTACGTGTTAGAGCATGGAGGAACCTGAAAAACATTAAGCTAAGTGAAAGAGGCCAATCACAAAAGATCACGTATCGTATAATTCCATTTATTTGAAATGGCAGAAAGTTGATTAGTGGTTGCCTGGGGCTGAAGAGGTGTTGTGAAGACGTGATTATTATACAACTCTGGGAATATATTGAAAGTCATTGAACTGCACACCTTAAATGAGTGAATTACATGGTATATGAACTGTATGTCAATAAAGTAGCTGATTATCTCAATCTGCCGAAGTGAAAAGAGAATTCATCTGTTCAGTCCAATGAAAAGCATAAAAACTCAGCAAGGGCACTTGATTTTTCCCCACTTCTCTCCTTGGCTTTTAAATATATAAAATTCATTCTCAGCCTCTTTGTAGTTTTTCACATGACCATCACCAAATAACTCAAAAGCCTGGGGTGTTTTGATTGGCTAAGCCTGTGTCACATGCTTCACTCTGGTTGCTGAGAAAGGAGATCCATCGAGATCACAAGGACCAAGAGTATATGAAGGAATGGACCCTCAAGTGACATTTGGGAGCTATTTCGGGAAGAAGAAGCAACAGATGCTGAGAGGCAAAAGATATTCAATGTGGAGTTAATCAAATCATCTGAAAATAATTGTTTTTGCCTCTTTGTTTCCCATGTTTACGCTACCCAATTTTTCTTTTCTTATTGTATTGTCTAGAATATCCAAAACTGTGTTGAAAAATTGTAGTAAGTATTCTCTGACTTTGATGGGAATACTTCTAGTATTTAACCATTCTGGATAAAGTGATTTAGATAAAGTTTGACACTACTTTCCAAGTAAAAATATACACTCCTAGATCCATCTGATTGAAATTTTTTAATTAAAAATGAATGTTGACTTTTATTAAATGTCTATTGCTATGATCGTGCATTTTCTCTCATTTGTGTAATAAGTTACATAAATAAATTTCTTAATATTGAACAGTTTCTGTATTTTTATGAATTGCTTTTATAATGTGGGGATGAACAGACTGTTTTTATTATAAAATGCAACAAGTAAGTTATGACATCTTTCTATTTTAAGGCAGCTTTTGGTTAAGAGGGAAAAAAATTGATGGGCGCCCATGGAGAGCAATATGAGACAAGAATCCAGGATATGAAAAAAGGATATGGCAGTTGGCTCTGTGTTAGGCCCAGTTTTCAGGACTTTGCCCTTCCTGGACCCAAGGCACCGACAGTAACCATGTAAGAGGCAGGCGCCCAGGAAGCCCAATCTACTGACTGCCCCTTCCATGTAACTTCTATAAAGGGTGTCATCTGATGAAGGGAAAGAGACACTCAGAAGATGGAGGAAAACCCTGGTGCAGAGAGAAAGTGACTTGTCTACAATTACACAGGCTTCGAACTCAGGCAGCCTCCTTCCAAAACCTGAGATCTTAGCCTCACCTCTATACTCCCCGAAGGCTGGTCTGTACCATTTAGAACAAGGGCTATAAATTCCTTAGAACTGGAAGTTTAGGGGAAAGAGGTACCAATCCCCTTGTTCCTGACTGGGTCACAGAACCCTTTTCACCAGGATTTGCTACCTTGTCCCTCCCATACTGATGCCCAAATGGGTTTCCAAGGATCCAGTCCTCCTGTTCTCACACCACTCACATTTTTCTAGAGAGAGTTTTTAAGAAAAGGAAGTTTATGGAAACTCCAGTCAGACTCAGGCTGGGAAAGGATTGTCCCTTCAAAATATTCATGCAACCAGCAGCTCCTATGTTTGGAGATGCTAAAATGGACATCAAAATGAATGCAATCGGGGTTCTTTGGAGACCCCCGGGGCTTTGGTAAACCCTAGAAAGTCTGACTTGCCTTAGATATAATGAAAGGTGGAAGGAACATTCAGGACAAAACTCAGTAACAACCGAAGACAACATTGGAAGCCCTTGGGATTAGCCATCTCCTCCTAACAGAAAACAGTGTTGGTTTCATAGGACTAGATAGAGAGGAGTATCATCCATTCATGTTTTTTATCCACACTTACCCAGTTTCTTCTGTGTGCAAGGCAGCCCACCAGCTGCTGGGTATACAGTGGCAAAGGCAGTAGACGTGGCCCTTGATCTGACGGAGCTTTGCGTCTAGTAAAAGATAGAGTCAACAAGAAAACAAATTTCAAATTCTGCTCTGAGGGTAAAGAAGAGTATGCTTTAAAAGAGGAGGGAAGAGGATATACTCATGAAGGCGTCAAGGGTAGAAGAAGCCATCTCAGCTAAGAGGGAGGAAGCCCACAACATGGGCGAAGTCTTGGCGATACAAAAAGGCTTGGCTTGTTTAAGGAGCTGGAAGACCAGTGTAGCAGAAGCATCATGTGCTGGGGAGACTCGTGTCCATGATATGACATTGAAGAAATGTCTTAGCCATCTCATGCTCTTCCTCTTTAGTCATGTTAGTGGGTGCAGATTTTATTGCAAGTAAAATGTGAAGTCATAAAAAATGTTTCAGACAGGTGGACACAGTAATCCAATTTCTTTTTTTACTTGTTCTAACTTCTATGTGTAAAATACTTAGGAAAGGGCAGCATAGGAAATAGGGAAACTAGTTAAAGGCAAATTCACAGATGAGAAATTCCAGAAGCATGAGCCAGAATGGTGTCAGTGGAAATGGAGAGAACTAGATAAACTAGAGATGTATGTTGAAGGGGGAAGGAACAAAATCTGTTGATAAAGACAATGTGGGAAATCAGAAAAAGGGCAGAATCCATAATTACACAGTTTTCTGGATCTAACTTATTGGATGGTGATACCATACTGAGATGAGAAAGCTTAGGAGGGGTGGGTCTTGAAAGGGTAAATCAAGAGTTTTACTTTCAGGAATACAGAAACTAAATATCTACTTTTCAAACTCCCTTTTTTCTAGGGCCACACACTGGACCTTACCTATGAAAGACCCTACTCTGATGGGTGTCGCATGGACCCTACCAGCCAGCCACCAAACACTGGAGCACAGGAGGACCCTGGAACATCTCATCACCCACTCTTTGCCATAGCCCCGCAATGACTGTCTCCAACAGCTCCCCGGGGCCCAAGTACTCCTTCCCCATTTCTCCATCTAAACAGGAGGATTGGGTTGACCCTGGGAGTGACTCTTGGCCTCTACTGGGAAACTGGCTCCCAGCAACCTCCTCCCCCTGCGTCAATCCTTTTCCCTTAAACACTTCCCAGCTTCCCATATGGTCTCCAGATACCCCCGCACCCTCTCCCCTGGGTGCAATCATCATTCCTAGGGTCAGTTCAGCCCTTTGGATCCCTCAATCTAGGGACAGTCATGAGTCCATCTGTCATCACTCACCTCCCTGGGAACTGAGGAGGGCAGAGAGCCAAGCCAGTGGGCAGAGCACATCTGTATCTCTTTGTGCAAGCCCAGTGCTGCTGGTTAATCCATGGAGAAGTCCAGCTGGGAAGTCTACAAAAAATACAGGAATCACTAATTTGAGCCTTCTGCCCACACACTCCCCCTACCCATCATCATGCGCATTCTGTTTATTATCCCAGGCTTAATTCAAAGGTCACCTCATCTGGGGAGACTTCCTAACTCTCAGGCAGACCCAGTCAGGGCCTCTCCTCTGCTTCCTTGAACAGACCGCAGTGGCAGCCCTGATTGAGCTGTCCTGACAATGTAATGGCCGGGCTACTTGTCTCTTCTTTTTGTTATATCTGTGCTGTCTAATATGGCTCCCATGCATCATAGGTGACTGTTTCAATTTGAATTAATTAAATATTAATAAAATAAAAATTCATTCCTTAGCTGCTCAACAGCCATGTGTGGCCAGCGACTCTCATATTAGACATCATAGGTGACAGCATTTCCTTCATTGCAGGACGTTCTGTTAAACAGTGCTGGATTCAACTAAGGGCTTTCTGAGGACCAAACTAGGTGTTATTCCTTTTTGTATCCCTGGCACCCAGTATAGTATCTAGAACATAGAAGATGGTCAATACATATGGATTGAATGAGTGGATGAGAGAAGTAGGTCTGGATACCAAATGTCCAGAGGAATATAGATAGGTTATATGAAGCATATTCTACAGACAGGGACCAGGAGACAATATGATCAGGAGAAAGATAGAGAGGACAACTCAGTCCAGGCAAGGTGTCTTTTCTACATCCTGGGACTCCGGAATGGTGTTGCTAGAGCCCTTCAATGGCACTATTGTCTCGGCACATAGCCACACAGGACTGTTCATCCCTCCCAGCCTCTCTTCTTAGCTCCTTTTTCACCTCTCTGTCAATCCATGCACATCATTGACCTTGAAAACCCCTGAGAAGGGTCTCCTGACCAGCTCTAGCTGATCCCACTCCTCGCATAGTTTTGAGGAACTCCATTTGGCAGCTGTCCATTTTGTGTTCCAGGGCATAAGTTTCATGTCCATGACTGTTCCGTCTTTCAGTCTGACCAGAGGATCTTCAAGGGTCCCTAAGACCTGGGCTGTCCAGGAGCAAGGACTATACTTTACCAGTCAGGATGGGTAGGGGATCCTCAAAGGCTAGTACCTATTTTCTCATTAGGCAAAGGGACGAATGCTTTCTCTTGCTTAAAAGAGAATTATGAGACCTGTCTTTGTAGGAACAATTCATCCCGAGTCTTGTCCACTATGGCAAACACATATCTAGTGCTTGGGGGAGCTCAAGATGATGCTATTTCTCCTCTGCAACCTCAAGTGAAATTTATCCAATAGTTTCACCTTAGAGCAAGTGTCTGAACCCTGTGTAAAGTGAGAGACCCAGGCTTGGACTGTGAAAATGATAAGAAGTTGAATCTCCCTTCCTCCAGTGCCCTGTGTCTGTTCTCTTGTATCAGTTCCTAATGCAGCACCTTGGGCTTCATCAGCTTCTCTTCCTCTCTGAGAGCCATGGGAGGTGGATGGGGCAGCCCTCCGGCTTGGCTCTCTCTGGGTTCCTCATTGACCCTAGAGCTATCTGTGCACTCGGTGCTTCAGAGACACGCTCCTGCCACCAGGAAAGGCTTTCTGACCTTAGAGCCCTGATCTCACCAAGGGCCCATTTCTTGTGGCCCCCTGGACTTACCTGGCATTTAGGCACAAAGCTGGTGGTAGTAAGGTTCTCTTCTGCCCTTGGAGATAGTTCAGCTTCTTCCCCCACTGGGACCTAGGCCATTCTCAACAACAGGTCCAAATCCCAACATGGTGGCCCCATCAATGCCAAGCTTGTAGAGGGTGATGTAGTATTTAGAATGCCTTCAGTCATTTACCTTGTCTTTCCAATAATGGGCTCTCTCAACATCAGCCTCTTTGACCCAAGGACTATCCCTTGAAGAGAAGAGCAGCCATTTTCTTTGCCCCCTGAAAAAAGTCTGGTCCTCAACAGCTGGTCTTTGGATCCTGGAGAGCAGACATACCTTGTGCCCCGTGTGCAATCCCTTCCCACTGGTTTTGCGTGGTGCCCCTTCCCCTAGGGAAGTCTGCTTAGAGTCATGATTTCCAAGGTTCAGCACAGTTCATCCGTACAGAAGCACACGCTATTGCTATGAGGCAGCTTGTTCATGCATAGTTTTATGTGAGAGGTGTCAGGAGAGCTTTCTGGTCCTCAAGTCTGGCTAAATGTTTTCCCATTAGACTCATTCCTTTGAGTTCAGGCTTGCTCTCCCTTCTTTTTAAGTAATGGTCTTTCTGCCTCCCCTTGGGGGGGGGTGGTGCTAGGGCTGGGTCTATGAGGGAGCTTCATGGATGCTAGGTGGCTCTATGACTGCTCCTCAAAGGGGGAGTGGAGCGAGTGCCAGCCCTCACACTGGGCCCTGTGTTCCTCTTTTCTCAGCTGACATGTGTGAGAGTGGAGGCCGTCTTTCCCATGTTCAGGGCAGAGGAGGAGAAGAGCTGGAAGTCATCAGGGTATTGTTTTTGCCAGTGGAGCCCTTGAAGTGGAGACAGGAGAAAAACAAACAAACTCATGTCATCTCCCTAGGGCCCTGGAAGAGGTCCCTTTCACAGCCAGGAATGTGACAGGGAGTAAAGTCAGCCAGGAGGCTGCCTGCAGAGGGAGGGATACAGGCAGCCGTGGCTGAGGATCAGAGGCCCAGAACCGGGGATGGGGCCAGAGCTGGATGTCCGTTGCCACCACGTCCCCAGGGAAGGTCAAAGAGCCACCCGAGAGAGCTGTGCCCCCGGGCTGGAAAGGCCCCACAGCACAGAAAGACCACACACCTCAGAAGGGATGCTTAGAGTCTGCTAAAGGATCCAGCTGATGTTCTCTGGAGGCCAGTTTTGTGGTATAGATGTGGCGGTAATCACCCAGTTTGGCCACAGATTGGCAGGGAGATCCCAATCAGGAAGAAAAAAGGGTCAAAAATAGATACCCAGAGAGCAATAAGAGTTCCAGGGAGGAGACAAATGCCAGGGCAGGGAACCAGCCTTGGGCTGAGAAGCATAACTGTCTGAGGCCCAGCAGACGAGAGTCAAGGCTGAGAGCTGGTCCAGCCTTCTGGCGCACCAGGAGGCCTCCCACAGGCCGGAACTGCTCACATGCACCACACTGCTGTCGTTTCAAGAACCTTGGCCAAGAATCCAATGGCAAGGTCCACCTACACCTCACTACCATGGTGCAGGGCCACTGCGAACTGCAGGGCCCAGGCTGGTTCTCGGCTCACCACAGCTACTAGGAGCGGGGAAAGGGGGCAAGGAAAAGATGTGGGATTTCCTACACATTCTCCTTCTTCCTCCAAACCACTACGGCAACCTTGAGACCCCAGGGCTCAGGCGCCGCTCCCGCTCTCCTTTTCCCTCCGTCTGAGAAGCTCTAAGGTATGCTCCACCGTGGGCCCCTGCCCTGGGTCCCAGCTATGCAAGGAAAGCAGCCGAGCCCCTCTCCCAGCAGCTCTTTTTCTAACACCGGGCTCACTATGAATGGTCAGACACTCAATATGCCCATTTACAAAACGGAGACAAATCCGGATCCCCCACCTCCCTTGCAGTGGGTGGTTAACATGAATTCAGTTGCAATTCAGTCGCAAGAGCACCCAGGAAGCAAACTAAAGCATCTGAAGTGCTCTAGGAGGAAAGCTCCTTTTGTGGGGTATTCTGCCGAAACCAGCCTGAGATCAGGCTGTCAGAGCCAGCTGGTCCCACTTCTCCGTTCGCGGGTAGGAGGGCTGACCCCACCTGGAGGAAAGGGCAGCCTGTGCTCTGGGCAGGGCCAGGGGGAGCTCAGCATGCACCTGTCTGTTCCTGCCCTTTGAGTGGGCCAGAGGAAGTAGGAGCATGGGGAGAACCAGGCCTACCTTCTGACAGCCTTGACCTTGTACCTGCAGTCTGATAAATGGGATTGAACTTCTCAGGTTGTACCTAAGACCCCGGATCCACCCAAATCTACTCCCTGAGTCTGAAGCTCTGCCTCAGGATCCCCTTAGCACCATTTTGAAGCCCAGGTCTGGGCCTTGCTCTTGTTTCTCCTCCCAGAGGCCCAGTTCCTGCCAAGTCTTCAGTGCAAAGACCAGACTTGCAATACCCTTCACCTGCCACCCCTCCCGACTGCCTGGCCTCTACCTGGAATTCGAACCCATGCAGCCAGGGATTTGGATGTCTCTTGTTCACTGATGTATTCCCAAGCCTTTGAGCAATGCTGGCACAATGGACACCCAATGTTTGCTGAATGGATGTGCAGAGGCCTGAAGCCACTATAAAGGAATTGGTACAAAAACGGAGTCATGAATGGATGGGAAACAGATAAGAGGAGACACCGTGGTAGACACTTGTGTCTCGCTTCCCCTGCCCCTCACCAGTTTGCAGCCTCTCCAAAATGAATCAGTCTGTCACACGGAGGACCACCACCCTCCACCAGCCCACGTCCTATAGCTCTTCAGGCCACCTCCTCTCCTCCCAGGTGCCCACTGTCACCACAGCTTTGGGGATGGTCCCCCGATCCTTCCGGCTACAGACTCACCAGCCATATGGAGCTCACTAAGCTCCATCTGGTGGGTCTGCCCTCCCAGCTTGGTGTGTGGGTGCTCAGACAGGTGTCCTCCTGGCCTGGAGGCCGCAGGGATGGGAAGGCCTGGTTGGATACAGCTCCTAAAACTTACTGACTCTCTCCAGGAAGCAGTTGTCTCCAGCCTTCCTCCTAAGTGCATTCTCAGCTCCACTACCTTGCCTCTCTCTCCACATCCTAACACCCCTTTCTACTTGCTGGCTTCTCAGGGGGTCCAGACCACAGACCAAGGCCACAGTCCCGCTGCCAGCCCCCAGAGCACAACGAGGCTGCTACCTCTCATTCCTGGACTCCAGACCCCAGGAAATGCCAGGACCTTGTGTTCCCCTGCCGCATTCCAGACGGAACCCTAGGGGCAGTCACAAGAAGGCCACCAAGGTGGTCTGGGCTCCCAGGAACAGACTGACTCCTTCCCCGCCCCCCTACTCTGACCTCCCATCACCTCTCAAGCTTTTCTGGCTCTAAGTTGTCCAGAGGAATCTCAGCCCCAGATCTCCATAACCCTTTCTTTCACCTCATCCCAAGGCCACCTCATCCTCTGCCTCCCTGTCTGGGCCCTGAGTACCTCCGCTCACTCGGAAGTTCCTCATGTCTCTGTCACTCTCCTTCTCTGGCCCCAAAAAGTACCCTGCTGGCACAGAGACTTTAGAAAAGTTCTAATGAATCTGGAACTCCATATAGTGACCGCCCCTATTTTAGGGATATCACCTCTGAACTCCGTCAGGCTGCCCCTAAGCCCCAAACTGCCCTACTCTGAACACAGATTGATCCCTAACGCTGGTCCCATTTGATCCTAACTGCCCTCTCACAATGACCCCAGTCCCTTCCCCCAACTCCCAAGTGTGGGATGTGAGCCACTTGAGAGATCAGATTTCTGAGGCCTCTGGAGACCCCACTTAGAATCCACATTGGGTGGGAAGGGGCTGGCCTCCCACCATTCACTGCCTCATAGAAACTTTTCTGCCATCAGGAAGGGCTCTCTGGGCCCATTTCTCTGTGCCCCTGGCTTATATGAAGTTTATAGACAAGGCTGGTGGTAGTAGTTGCCTCTGGGGGTAGTTCAGCTTCTTCTGTCACTAGGATCTGTATGCATTCTAGTGGACAGCTAGCTTCAAGGCCCAAGAGGACAGCCCCACCAATGCTGAGGGTGTAGAGAGGGGCGTCGTATTTATCACACCCTGAATTATTTACCCTGCCCTTCACTGGATTTATTAAAACACTAGCCCTTCTACAGCTGTGCTCCTCTTGTAGGATGCTGCTACCATTCAGCTTTCCTGAGGTCTCTGTGGAGCTGTCCCCTGATGTGCACCTGGACTTCCACCAGCCCTCCAATTCTCTTCTATGTGCGGAAGTCACTTTAATTATCTCATCCCTGGAGCCTGTGTGGGCTCCTGAAACTCCATGTTCTAAGCTATGGCCTATCTGTCTGGATGTATATGGGTCTCTTGTGGGACAGATCCAAAGAGAGGCCTTGAAGGGTTGAAAGAGGAATCCCAGGCCAATGTGGACAGCCAACACAGCCTGGATGCCCTCTGCTCCCACCTCCCTTGCATATGGTGACCATGGACTCCGGAGAAGAAGCCCTAGAGCTGGTTGGGAGGAGGGCACAGTGGGTAACCCAAGGGTCCTATGGTAGGAACACTGGGGAAGATGATCCCAGAGGTGGCCAGAGTCCTAAATACCTGACTTCCTGCCCCAATTCTTTCTTTACCCATTACCCAACTGCCTAAAAATGTGTCTGATGGATTTGTTTGAATAAGAATAACTTTTTAAAAAAAATTCAAGCACTTCTGCAAAGCTTTGGTCTCACTCTCTTGCTGTGCCCTGGCTGAGACCAGGACCTTGGGGCACATGGAAATTTGGGAGGGGTGGTAGGTAGCTAGAGGAGCAGAAGACCTTTGGGAGTCTGCAGTGAGACAAAAGGAGGTCCTCCCAAAGGAGGTGAGGGCAGGTGGAAGACAATTGCCTTTGTGAAAACTTTGCCCGGGGCTAGTTCTTAACTGGGCTTTCTTTCTCTTTCTCTTTTTCCCTTCTCTGTGTTGACCTTGTTATCTCTACCTCCTTGACCTTGACAGAAGTTTTTTCAACTGCACAAAGATGGGACATCTCCATTGCCATTTTCACCAACTTCACCTTGTGTTTCTCTACTTTTCCTTCATTTGCCAAAACACCAGTAGAGACCCTGCAATGTACAATGTGTCTTCTTTTTCCATTTTTAAACAATGATTATAGAGTTAGGGATCCTAGCCCAACATGAAGTCCGCCCAAAGAGAAAACTGGTCCATCCCAGGTCTGGGTAGAGCCCGGCACTGGTGTGCGGAGTGCAAACTGAAATGCCATGAACGCCCTTGAGCTGACATTCTAGCAGGCACTTACCCCTCCAGTTTCAGTTTTGCTAATGGTATCACCATCAACCAGCCTCCCACCTCCCACTCCCAATTCACTTCCACTCAGCAGCCAGGAAGATTTTTCAGAGCGGAAATAAAATCACATCCCTCATGATATACAGATTGCTGCATAATCTGGCCCCTGACTTCCTTCCCTTCTCATCTCGAGTCCGTGTCCTCTCACTTGCGACAGCCACACACGGGCTTTCTTCAGGACCTGCCACATGGCAGCATCCACGTGCCTCCCTCACAACTATGCACATGCTGTTTCCTTGTGCACAACGTTTTCCCCCATCCCCACTCTCTGCTTCTTGCCAAATTTTGCACATCATCGACATATCAATGCAAGTGTCACTTCTCCAGAAAGGGACAGCTTACCTGACCTTCAGGGAAAGCAAATGTCCTGGTATATACTCTCGTCATCACCCTCAATGTCATAATGTTTCACGTAGCATGCCATCATGTATGTAATCCTGTCTCTTTCCTCAACTAGAATAAGCTCCTTGAGAGAGGGGCCCTGTCTGTGCTGGCTGCAGATATTTGGGCCGGCTCAAATTTGAGTCCAGGCCTTTGTGGGAAAGAGCTTGAAGGATGCTGTCATCTTCTCCCTTCCCATCGACTGGCTAAAGCCTGCATGCGGTGTAGGAGCAGCAGGATGGAACCCACCTGGGTGTAAATGATACTCCAGGTGCATTTAGACCAGCGTTCTCAGTAGCCTGTATAGCACCTTTGTGAGATTAGAAGATGCTCCTCCTTCTGGGAGGGTGCAGCCCAACAGTGGAGCACAGGCCTTGATGAGTGGAGTCTGTGGTTACATTTCAGCTCCAACTCACCCCTTGGGCAGGTGTCTTTTTTCAGGACATGCCCTGATTAAGACCCAGGTACAGAACTGAGCTAATTTTCAAATTAGCTAAAGACATTGACCCATGTTCTGAAACTCTGCAGCTTTTTCAAGGCCCAGCAGGGCTCAAAAACTTGTGTCCCCTCTTCTCCTTCAGGGCCTTGAAACCTCTCTCAGAGTTTTATTTCTTAGTCTAGTTCTGAAGACATCTCAGAGCTTTCCACAGCTCTAGCCACTTCCCACTTCCCTCTCCCCAAATCAGTGATTCTCCCTCTTCTGTTGTCTCCCCATTTCTGCTGACACCTGTCATGGGCCTTACAGAGAATTATGTTTGAGGATGGGATATTGCATGCAGACAAGGCATCCCAGCCCTTTATACCCCACAGGCTCCCAGCTATTTCTCTATGTTTAGTGACAGAAGGGGGTAAGGGAGTCTCATTTGGCCAAGGAAAAACATCAGTGTGCATTCCCAGAGTAGTCCTGGGACCCGGAAGAGAAGTCATGCAACCAACTGCAGGAAGGCCTACGTTGAGTAATGAAACTATTGCAGCATCCCCAGTCCCCAGCAAGGTCTGGATGACTGGTCAGTAAGCAGCTGGACTGCAGCTGGGACAGCTCTGACCCGCCCTGTCCTCCCCACGTCTGACCTCCACATGGCCCGGTGGATCGCGCTGCCCCCCAAGCCAGCAGCCTGTCATCAGCATCTTATTTCACTCTCTCCCCATCCTCTGGCTCACAGCGCACTCAGCAGCTCATTTTCCCAGAGATGCCTGGGGCACAGCAAAATCACACTGGGCTCCTCCCACTCAGATGGCAGATGATAAGCACTCCAAGCTCCACCAAGCCTGAGCCTTTGGCACCTTGCTGCTTTTCCCACACATTGCCATAGTGACCAGTCTGGCTGTATGAGGCTGTGGGCATTCTTGCTGCCCATGTCTCTCCCTGGCTGCCAGGCTCTCTCCAAGGAAGGGAATATGCTCTCAGAGCTCCTGGAGATGCAGATCTGTGGTTCTGGCTCAAGGTGGTGTGACATCGGCATCTCTTTTCTCCATCAGCTGACCAGCCCTTTGTGTGCCCTGCATACCTTTTCTCTTATTCTGCCTTTAAAAAAACAACTGATGCTGACGGCAGAGGCTCCTCGTCCTTCTTCCACTTCTATTGTAGCCCAGTTCATCAATTCTTGTCAAAAAAAAAAAAAAAAACTAAATTGAAGGCAGGGGTTCTAATAATTTTGGCTTATCGAATGATTTGCTCAGAAAACCCTTCTTCCCTTGGGAGCTAGATTTTGGTGTTGCGTTACAAAGAGAAAGCGAAATCCAGGCCAAGGGGCTAACTCACCATTAATATCTAGGTACATCAGTAGCTAACAACATCAACTTATTGTCATCAAAACCATCATCTTCACAACTACAATCATCTCCATCATCACCATTATTATCATTGTTACCATCCAATGAACATCATCATTCTCATACCCCCTCCCATCTTTATCATCTTCTCCATTGTCTTCACCATGATTAGCATCATCACCACCATCACAATCATCCAAGTTATCTTTACTTCTACTATCAACATCTCCACCACAATCATTGCCACCATCATTATCACTTTCAGAAACACCATCAACTCCCATATCCCCATCCTCATCATTTTTACCATCAACACCACAAGCATTACATGTACCATCTCCTTCGCAAATAGCATCACAAGTGTTATCATCAAGCATTACTAGAATTTCATTATCATCACCTTCACAACCGTAATTATACACTGCCATCCTCACCATCACCAGCAATCTCACAACAATCAATGCCATTACTAGAGTCGGCACTCATTACTGCCACCCAGCATCCTTGTCCTCATCACATCCTATACCTTCTTCATTGAGTTGACCTTCTTTATAAAGACATCTGTGAAATTCAGCTCCATTCTGAAAATTCAGACAATCAGTGAATTCAAAACACAATGGGTTGTTCAGGTTGAATTAGTTGGCTTTTGCTGCATAAAATGGGTGGCTTAAAATAACAAACACTGAATTATTTAACACATGATTTTGGGGTCGGCTGGGCAGTTCTTCTGGTATGAGCTGGTCTCCTCTAGGCTTTCTCACGCTTCTATAGTCAGCTGGTAGTTCTGGTAACAACTGGATGAGCAAGGATGGCCTCACTCACATCCGACAGGTTATCTCGGTTCACCTTCATGTAGCCTGTCACCCTCTAGTGGGTTAGCTTGGGCTCATTCACAGGGTTCTAAGCTTAGCAAAGGGGCAAGCCCCAACGCATAAGGGTGCTTCCCAAGCCTCTGCTTCCATCATGATTGCTAATGTCTCATTGTCTAACGTTAAGGTCATCACGGATTCAAGAGGTGGGGAAACAGGAGAATCTACAATGTCACTTTGCGAGGGCACAAATTTGGGGAGGAGAAGAAATCACAGCCTTTTTACAATTTACCACACAGGTAGACATGGGAAAAAAAAAGAAGACCTATTCTTTACATCTAAGAGCATACACTAGCTAAGAGGGCTCTGATATAATGTGACTTTTTATTCATAACAATGCCTTTGAAGTAGCTTCCAGAACTGAAGAAATTGCCTACCCAGAGTCATTAACTAAGTCCTTCCACTTGGCCTATTTCAATGTCCATGAACTCTTCCACTTGCCACTTTTATCTTTTGTCTCCCAGATTTCTGTCTTCTCTGTCTTTCCCCGAGTCTCTGCAGGGACTCCTTTCCACCCTCTTCCAGGGATTCTCTTCATTTCTGCTGGACACAGCTTACGAAACTTCTCATATTTTCTCAGAATTTAGCCACTTACTCCTCCTCAACTTCCACCGCAGTCAACTAACTCCTTACATGCTTGCATGATTCTGACATCTGAGGTCAACCAAGCTGCCCTGCCAGAGTCTCAGGCTCCTACTGCACTTGCTATGTGTTGATGCTTTTTCCAAGTTGGCTCCTGAAAGAGCGGGATGATACAATCAGGACATTCAGGGTAGTGAGCTCCCTATGAGATGAATTTTGAAAGAGAGAAGATAGAACTTCAGAAAAATTCTCTCTTCCATGCCCCTCTAACGGACTATTCTAAGACACATTTTTCCTGTATGCCTTGTCCAGAGACGTCCTGCCTGGCTGGATAGGATGCACCTACATCTTGACCAGCTGCACCTCTAGGCAGCTTATCAGGAAGCAAAGGCCAGTGTGATAGCACTTTATCCTGCGTTGTTCCCTACCCTTTACTGCTTCATGTCCACTTTGACTCACTGCTGCTGCCCTGGATTTGCACCTCCCAAATTAAGCATTAGCATGTAAGTCTTGCTTCAGGCCCTATTTTCTAGGAACTACAGAGACATCATCTTAAAGAAGTTCACAGCCAGGGATCTTAGAAGGAAGCCAAGGACACGAGGGGGCTAAGTGGTTATGCCTTTTAGCAGAAGTCTCTAAACTGACAAAGATCTTTTTGTGGTGTTGTTACTGAGAATAGGAATGGTAGAACATCCTTCCAACCCTGCCACCGAAAACTAGTATCCTTCTAGAAGGCCACAGCTTGGGGGTGGGCGTCCAGGAACTCAAGTCCCTGTTGTTCCAGCTTTCTAGAAAGAGGAACTTTTTTTTTCCTTTGGCCTACCATAAGTGCTCATGCAAGTCCAAAGATTCTTAGTTGTGCTAAGTATTAGAACTATTTTCTCACATTTGTGTCTTTGCTTTATATCAGAGCCAATGAGCATGAAACTTCCCAAATCCAGAGATTACTTGGCAGCTCCTTGGTGACCAGGACTTTGTCTCCCTCGTTGTGTTAGGATTCACCAAAGACAGGAAACATGTGGCTCCCCATCAAATCCAGCCCTGCATGATTCTGTCTGGTTGTGAGAACAGAGCCCAGCCACAAGGCTGAGGTAGACACTATCTAGCCTCCCCTTTCCTCATTCCTTCTTGCAAATGTCCAGCTCTCATCAGAGAGCTCACCACCATCCTCCCTTCAGCCTCCCCTGCCAGAAACTGAGCTGTGTAGATGAAAATGTAGCCCCTTTTGTCCTTCTGTGTGCTCATGATACTAGATAATGAAATTTTCAACATGGTTGGAAGGTAAAACAAAATGTTAACAAGTAACCCCACAAAGGTATTTATTTATAAGATGAGAAAATATTTTCATTTGGAGAAATTTAAGCCCCCCACCCCAATTATTTTACATTTGGATTTCCCAAAAGCCCAAGCAAACCAGAGAAAGGACACACAATACTTAAACCCCATGTTCCAGAACTGAGACTGAGTACATGCATTCATCTCCAGGCATGGAGATAGGACAGGTGACTTAGCCCTGGCCTCTAACTCAATAGCATCAACTCCCCACCTGTCTCTTGAGTAGCTCTCCTGCCTTTAAATACACTTGACTCTAAAGCAGAAGCAGAGAAAATGTTATTGGTTGCCCATTTCTAATAGTGGCACAAACACTTTATTAGGGGGTCTCCTTACAGTTCATACAAACCCTCCTGGCTGTAATGCAAGCCTGTTTCTATACCCCCACCCCTCAGTTTGTAGCAAAACTTGGAGCCCTATTGTGTCATGTTATAGTCATTGGTCCTGGCTTTGCAGAAACACAGGGTTTAGCTGATTTTTTGGAGCTCTGGTTAACATTGAGTTCTACCTAACACTGGACAGCTGAGGCCCACTCCTGCACTTTACCAGATTTGCCATGCTCTCACCAGTATTCTCAAGGGCAACTGCTGGGGTGTGTTATAGGGTGGAGACCCATCCCTAGCATGGCATGGCATGAACTGCTGGACCATCCCTAAGGTCATGCAATACGTCTGGAGGAACAACTCTTGCATTCCTGGGTCCTTCTCCCAAGCATATTAAATCATAAAATACAGTGAAGCTCTGTAATGCTCCTTCCCTATTGAAATCCCCTTGGATCTGATTGGTTTGGGATTGAGGGAAGACACTGCAATTCCCCCACCAGATCCTTTGGGTCCCTTTCCAGATGAATGGCTACCTTTAGCATGCAGCAAAGAAGTCATCTGAAGACTGTCTTTGCAAGGAAGGCAGTAGGGAAAAGGGGAAGAGAAGGAGCATCCAATGAGTCTTTAGTGTGTGCATTATCCTAGAAAGGACTCAGAAATGCCCAATGAGGTAGGCTTGGCATCCCCATTTAGTCTCAGAGGTAGTCTTAGACAAAGCTCAGATCTCTTCTTCTAGAAAAAAGGCCAGAAGGATGAGGGAAACTCTCTGGTATTGACAGGAGAACTCAAAAGTTAAAGATTTCAGCTGTAGTTATAGTTGATAATCTTAAGTGATCAATGCACATGGAAAGCTGTTATTCCAGGAACTGGAATGCACGACCTACATGACTCCAGAAGGTCATCAAGCAGGTCAACCTTTGTGCCCCGGGGGTCTGCAAGTGATTGAGATGGTATCTGAGCCATTTGTGTTCCAGGGAGGGAACATCTATGACACAGATAAGGAAGTATTGATCAGCAGACAAAGAAATACTAGGAAAATTGCAGCTCTTATCTGATTAACCTTTTTTCCAAACCCCTTACCTACCATTTTCTTCTCTTTATACAAAGGTCAGCTTGGATGAGATGTTAAGATGGCTTTTAGGGTACATAACCTGTTGTCTTCTCAGATGGCCAGCATCTGAATAAAGTGGCCATAAACATTCAATTCTTATGTTTGTCAGTGACAGGCAGCACGGATGCTGACTTTTCTGGTTTCAGTGTCAGGTAGTCCTTTTCAGCTGCAGCATTGGGGATTTCTTTATGTTATCACTGCAATTCCCACCCAGCCAGGTAGGCTGCTTTATAGTTGTAAATAACATGATATCTTCATGCAGACTAAATATGAGAGAAATCAATTCTCTTTCATTCAAAAATGGTTTATCAGGGCTTTTGGACTTCTGGCCAAGATGGAGGCATAGGTGGACACACTGTGCCTCCTTGCACAACCAAAATTAAGGGCCACAAAGACTTAGAAACAAGAAAACAATCAGAACTGATAGAAAATTGAACTGTACAGAAGTCTCACAACCATTCATCCAGACCAGTAAGAGAGGTGGAGTCGAGGCAGGAAAAAGTGGAGGTTGGCAGACCTGGGCATGCAGGCAACAGCTAGCCAACCCTAGGGGCACAGGTGGTGGCTAGTGGACCCTGGGCACGGGATGGCAACTGTCAGACCCAGTGAGGCCACACAAGGCGGCTGGCTGACCAGGTGGTCCCACATTTGAGTGCAGATAATCCAGGCGAAGGGGAAGCAGCAGAAGGGACTGGAATCCGAGAGAGAGTGGAGCAAGCACCATTGTTCCCTCTCAGACCCCACCCTTACATAGAGCGTCATTACCCAGCAACTGGGCTGCCCCACCCTGGGGAACACCTAAGGCTCCACCCCTCACTACGTAACAGCCACGACTAGACCAAAAAAAAAAACAGAAACAAAAATGGCTCAAACCAGAGAACAAATCAAAGCCCCAGAGCCCATTCATCTAAGTGACCAAGAGATAGCCAACAGTTCACAGTTCAAAGCCCTGGTCATCAGGATGCTCACAGAATTGGTTGATTTTGCTCACAAATTAGATGAACAAATGAAGGCTACAATAAGTGAAATGAAGAAAGACGCACAGGGAATCACTAGAGATGGGAGGAAAATTGGGACTCAAATCAATGGAGTGGGCCAGAAGGAAGAAAGAAACAACCAAACAGAAAAGAAGGAAGAAACAAGAATTCAAAAAAATGAGGAGAGGCTTAGGAACCTCAGAGACATCTTTAAACGTCCCAACATCCAAATTATAGGGGTACCAGAAGGGGAAGAGGAAGAGCAACAAGTGGAAAACTTATTTGAACAAATAATAAAGGAGAACTTCCCCAATCTGGCAAAGGAAATAGACTTCCAGGAAGTCCAGGAAGCTCAGAGAGTCCCAAAGAAGGTGGACCCAAGAAGGAACACACCAAGGCACATCATAATTACATCAGCCAAGATTAAAATGAAGGAAGAATTCTAGAAGCAGCAAGGGATAAGGGCACAGTCACCTACAAAGGAGTCCCCATCAGACTGTCAGCTGATTTCTCAAAAGAGACCTTCCAGGCAAGAAGGGGCTGGAAAGAAGTATTCCAAGTCATGAAAGTCAAGGACCTACATCCAAGATTGCTCTATCCAGCAAAGCTGTCATTTAGATGGAAGGGAAGATAAAGTGCTTCTCAGGTAAGGTCAAGTTAAAGGAGTTCATCATCACCAAGCCCTTATTATATGAAATGTTAAAGGGACTTATCTAAGAAAAAGAAGATCAAAAATAGGACAGTAAAAAGACAGCAAACTCACAGATGTTAACAACCACACCTAAAACAAAAGCAAAGTAAGCAAACAGCTAGACCAGGAGCAGAAATGGAGATCACATGGAGGGTTAGCAACAGGGGAGTGGGAGGAGGAGAGGGGGGAAAAGATACAGAGAATAAGAAGCACAGACAGTGGGTAAAACATAGACAGGGGGAGGGCAAGAATAGTGTGGGAAAAGTTGAAGCTAAAGAACTTATGACACATGATGGTCATGAACTAAAGGGGGGAATGTGGGTGGGAGGGGGTGTGCAGGGTGGAGGGGAATGATGGGAGAGAAATGGGACAACTGTAATAGCCTAATCAATCAAATATATTTTAAAAAAACGGTTCATCAGGTCTCCTCTTCTGTGTTTCTAAGATGCTCCTGATCTTCCCTCCTCTGTGTCTCAGAATCGCCCTCAGATGCTACACGAATTCCTGGCATCCCGTCAGGTATAGAGATGCTCAGAGGATGACAAAGGACTTTCTTCCAGAGTCTCTGTCCTGGGAGTAAGGAATCATTTCCTAGAAGCCCTCAACAGACTTTCCTCATATCTCATTCCTCCATTATTAGTCACAGACAAGAGAATGGGATTATCCTGATCAGCTAAGTCAGAGCAACCAGCTGGCACCCAGGCGCATGGACTGCTCGAGACTTCTCTACCAGGCCGCTCCAAACCTGCCAGAAGCACCGTGTCCCGGCCCCACCTGCACCAAGCAGTGTTATGGGAAAACGAAGGCAGGGTCCCTCCATCCTCCCTCAGGGCCTCACAGGTCAACAAGGATTTAAAACAAAAACAACATAGATGGGTAACAGCTAGGTAGACCTTGACTTGCTCCTTCCCCAACTTCAGTGTGTAAGTAAGTTCTCTGGAGTTGGACAGTGAAGGTTCTAGGGGGAAGGCGGGGCCTCAACTGGGCTTACAAAAGGGTGTTTCTCTGAGGCCAAAACACAGAGTCAGGATGGGGCTGGACACTCAGGGGACAGTGTAACACTGAGTGGCATGATTTAGGAAGAGGGGGCCATGAGAATAGGAGGAAACAGGCAGGCAGATCTGAAAGAAGGTAAGGCTGAGTTTGCCCTTGAGCTCAGAGTCTAAGAAATTCAGCAACACTCATCTCAACCATGTGTCTAGGCAGGTGTCTTCCCTCCCCCAAACCACATGTACCCCATAAAAGGTTTTATCTGAGTAAGAGCCTCTGAAGACATGAGGAGAAGCCAAAGGCCAGCACTGGAGCAGTGAGCAGCTGGGAGTCCAGAGATGGTCCTGGAGAGACTGTGAAGGAGAGGGGCTCCACCCATCCCCTCACCCCGCGCCCCCCAGGAAGCCCCTGGAGGAGGAGAGGCACCAGCACCTCTGCATAGTCCCTCAGGTTCAAATGACAACTATAGTGGAAACAGGAAAACTAGGGAGAGTGTGCCCCCCACTGGTCAGTGAGGACAGGACCGACTGCCAAGGCATGGCCCAGGGCCCAGGGCCTGGCCAGAGAGGCCTTCAGACCTTGGTTGGCTCCCTGATCCCTCCCTTCAGGGGCAGCCTGGCCTTAGGGAAACATGTTAAACCTCCAGGCCATTTGCCCTCCTGGCCCTGGGGAGGGTTTGTGGGGCCTCCCCATATTGGAATATAATCAGAATGGCCTCCGTGTGCACGCTCCAAAAGGGGCCTCTGGGAAGACTCCCCCCTTCCCCTGATGTTGGGATTGGCAAGAACAGCAGGGTTAAGAGGGAAGAAGCTGGTCCTTCAGAAAGCAGGAACTTAGCTCCAGATGATCTAAAGAAGGCATCCCAGCCGAATGGGAGGGGGCTCCATCCTGAGGATGCTCCAAAAAGGAGGGTAACACTCAGGTCTCACCCAGCCCAAGCATCCGGGCAGTGATGACCCTCGCACAGGACAGGCGGAGGCCTCACGTTTCGGGCCCCCAGATTTCTCCTGCTCAGGTATTCAAGCCTGGGGGGGACCTTCGGAATAGAATGAGTCCATTTCTTCCTCATTTCCAGGAGAAATCGCACCTTTTATAGAGGTTTCCCCAGACCCTCCTAATCACAAGGCCGTTTCCCATCACCTTCTTTTTCTCCCTCGCCAAATCCCTGCTGTCACACTGTAAACCTCGGGGACAATGCGATGTGCTGGGCCAAAGGCCACGGAGGAGGACAACGTGGTTCCCACCTTTCTTCGAGGGCCCCCCAATCTGAATGTTTCTGTCCTAAGAAGCCCCGCAGCTTCTGGGAGAGACAGGCTAGGCCCTCCTCAAAGGAACGGGTCCTGCAGCAGACAAATATACAAAGTAGAGCAGAAATCATAAACACATTTTATTTCTAAATAATTTTAAAACCACTGGCATTGTAGCAAATTGGAATATATTTCCAGAATCGACTCAAAGAGATTTTTTTACAGCAACATATGAAAAATGTCATTTAAATACCCCCAGCAGCTGCACCACATGTTGGGCTCTTAGGAAAACACTTTCATTCCTTTCATCAAAGTCCCTTGATTAATGTTCCACTTTTCTTTGACACTTTTTCCATAGTTTGAAAAAAAAATCAAAGGCTGTACTATTATCTGGAAGAAAATTAAACCGATAAGATTTAATGTCTGCTATATTCTACAGTCATAGCAAAAAAAAAATATATATCGTTTAGGCCTTGGGCCAAATGCAAATGAACATTAAGCAGAGGGGGTACATCCCTGTATGAGGCTTTTGGGAGGGGTGAGGCTGGGGCAGATGGGGGAGCAGAAAGAGCCGGATGGGGCAGCCGTAGGGAGGGGCTGGTGCGAAGGTTTGCAGGCAGAGCAGGGGAGGCAGGAATGGACCCCCGGCAGAGGCGGTTTTCCTGACTGCAGGGTCCCGGAGCAAGACGGCAGACCGGTGGGAGTGCCAGCAATGCCCACCTGCAGCAGGGCCTCCCGTGATGCTGCGATTTTGTGAATGGGACCCCGAGGGAGGCAGAGAGGAGAGAGAAGGAGTGAGCAGGAAGGAGGGAGGGGAAGGCAGCAAGTGGAGAGACTACACCAGTAGGAAGGCGAGGCAGATGGAGTAAGGGGAAATCACAGCGTGTCTGGCACGGCAGCTGACGCCATAATTTAAAGGTCAACTCAGTGGAAAAAGAAGAGAAAAAAGGGGGAGGGGTGGTGTTGAAATGACTGCCTCCACAGTACGGCACTTAACCCCTCCCATCCCGGTGCCGCCCTACTTGGCGGTTTCTCTTGGCTTGAAGTCCTCTAAGTTCTGGGGTCCCCTTCTTCCTCCCTCCCACACCCCAGCGTGGGCTGTGGAGGCTGCAGACCTGCTCTGCTTCCTGCCTCCTTTTGTCACCTCATCAGAGTGGAAGCCATGGAACTTCCCCAAACCTTAGTTGCTTCATCCATAAAATGGGGGTGATTGCACCTAATCTTGTGGTTTATGGTAAAAGTTAAATTGTATAATGGCATAAATGCTGGAAAAACTCTTTGGAAAGTTACAAATTTTGCGGGTGGGGGGGCTTCTCTGAAGGAAGTGGCTTCAATTCACCTTTGAGAAAAAAGTATCTCTTTGTTCTGGGAAAAACACCATTTGGGCAAATGAAAGCGAGGAGTCATCCTTTGTCCCAAGGCAGCCTCTGTCCTTGGAGACCACTGGTCACCCTTAGACTGAGCCGCTGGGACGATGACATCGACTCACTTCCTGCTTTCCCATTGTCTTCTCCCAGTTCCTTTTTTTAAATGGCTGTATCTTTTAGCAGAATCAATCTCTCTGCTCTCTCTCTCTCTCCCTCTCCGCTGGCTGAGTTGCTTCCTGCGGAGGAATGTTACTTTTCTCTGCATGGATTTGGGCTGCCTTGTGCCTATAAATTACGGCAAGATCTTGGGGGAGCTATGGAGGTTTTTATTGGAACAGTTTTTTGCTGGAGGACTAAAGAGGAAGCCCCAAGGGCTGCAGGAAAGACTTGCAGGCATGGCTTTCAGCTCAGGCTGTATAAAGGAACTGGATGGGCCCTCCAACTTCCTACTGTGGTACCATTAAAGGGTGAAAAGCCCAAACTGAATTGACGTGGAGTTATTCCACGCAAGGGCTACGAGACAAACCCACACTGCCTGTCATCTACGGTGAGACAGAACATGGGATGTGAGGCAGTTCTCAAGGCCATTCTTGGGGTCCCAGGCCCGAGGGAGCTGGGACAGCTTCATATTCTGGGCAGGAGTCCCCTGGTCTCCTAGAATTGGCCCAGTGGATGACTAGAGCCCCACTGGACCCTCATTGCCTTTCCATTATCCCCAAATATTCTGCTGCCTGGTAGAGCTGCCTCCTGCTTTCCTCCTACCCAGATACAGCTTTAAGAGGCTTCAGTTGTAAAGACGGCATGTGGCACAGTGGTGTGGCTGGTAATGGGGAGGAAGGAGGGGCCTCCTTCAGAGCCCCCATCACTGCGCTACAGGTAGGTGGCCGTGTTCCGAGCCAGGACATTAGGGGTGTTATACTCCTTCCCCTGGTCTCTCAGGTGTGATAAAGGCCTCCATTCCTTTGCACAGACGATGACACCAGCCCAGGGCAAGTTTGCTCCTAAGCGAAGCAACATGGTCAGGTGGTGGAAGGAGCCCCAGCCTAACAGCAGGTGAGAATGACATTGCCTTGCTTCCTGCCGTTCCTTGGTTTGTCTCCAGTCTATGGTCCCTTCTTACCTGCAGTGAGGCCTGGGCCACCACTGTGAGAAGGTGGTGCCTTTCAGTGCAGGGAATCTCAGGTCCACCCTGAGCTCCGTGCAGCCTGGTTCTGTGTGTGCCAGGACTTGATGGAATGGGGTGAGGATGCCCAGGGGGAGGTGTACAAGTAGGTCACTTCAGGGAGAAAGTGATGGGCCTTGGCAAAGACCCTTGACCTTATGCCTGGCGGGTAGCAAAGAAATCTAACTCAAGGGCCTTAGCCAGCCACAGGACCAACCCAAGGGACTGGGGCTGTGAGAGAACCCCTGGGGAGAGTAGCACACCCTCACAGTGACCACTAGGGGGCTCAGGGGCACCCTGCCACAGCTACCACAGCTACCTCTGGAGGAGGGCCCCCTGGCCTGGCCTGTAGCCCCAGGAAGATGACAGACTAAAGTGAAGCAGCAGATAGTGAGCTCCCTGTCTCCACAGGTATGTGATAGAGGCAGGAGGTGTTGTCCTGCAACAGGGAAATTTCTTTCTCATGTGGAAGTTGGATATGGGTCCACCCCGCTCCAAGATCCTACGCACATGGCCCAGGCAAATCAACACTGAGTTCCCATTAGCTGATCCACAAACACAGCACTTTGTCATCAGTCATCCAGGGGCTGAAGGCTAAAACTAACCAAGACTGTGAGCGACAAACACAAATCACATTCATAATCTCAATCTAGCCAAATGTAGCTCTTGGCGACTCCTTAAAGAGACAGCCCACATTTGCCTAAAATAACTAAACTGAAGGAATACAACCATTAGCTCCAGGGCAAAGGAGACCTGGGGGTTATGACCATCAGCCAGTGTCATAAGCAGAAGGGCCTGGGCAGAGGCAGCACCTCTCCGGTTGGGACAGAGGCTTCCTCAGGGCGGGGTCTCTGTCTCCTGCCCAATCCCATCTCCACGTTGCACAGGGCAGCTCCCAGCGGCATCCGATCCCGTCTCCATGGCCCTGACCCCAGAGCCCCAACCTGACATTATCCCACCCTGGGTGTGTGGCCCCGAGTGCTGCCGCCAGCACTTCTCCGGGCAGTGTTTTCAAGAGCCAGCTGTTCGGGGAACCTAGGCCTCCTCTCCCTAGGGAGAACTCATACCACCTGCCTCCAGCCTCTGCCTCCTCCTTGAAGTGAGTAAGTCCCTCTGATTCCCTGGGGCCCCCACAGCCTCCTCATGCCACTCTCTGCTTAATTTCTTCCAGCTGCTTGGCCCGCACTCCAACCTGAGTTGCACTGTATGTGAGGCCTACCCTGGTACCGGGGACGTGGAAGCAAGCTGCCTTCCATGGACCTTTCTTCAGGGTGCCGATGGCCTCCTCTTAGGGCCCTGCTTTCCAGAGATCCGTCCCAGGTCACAGACTCTGGCAGAGACCAAAGGCTATGGCTGGGGGAGGGCAGCTGGGGCAAAAAGGTACAGTAGGAATCACCTTGTCTGGAAGAGGGGGCTCAGACTGTTTGTGGGTCTTGGCAGGGAAGCCAGGAGAGGGGAGAGGATGCATCAGCTGCAAACCTGTGCTCTGGGTTAAGAGTCTCCCAGAATCCGATTGGGTTCAGAGAGGAGGCTTTTGATCAAGCACACACTGAACTAAGTGGACCTCACGTCTGGGTTCTGGCCAGGACTCCAGGACGCACCCTCCAGCCTCAGTCGCCTCCTCTGACAACCGTAAGGATCACCCCTGCCCTGCCCCCTTACATGGATATGTTGAGGATCACATGAGCTCTAAGGGCCACTGTGAACATAAAAGATTTTATTCTCCAGCTCACACTTGCATACTGACAGGACAGGGAGCTCACCACGTCTCAAGTAGGTGCAGAGTCTCTCGAGTTGGTGTCTTCACTGAGAAGGAAGGAGGCTGATGAAGCTCAAGGCTTCATTTGGGGGCTGTGAGTCCATTAAAGCCAATACTGTGACCGGGCAAAGGTCAGAGCCCGGAAAGCCAGAAGGTGATGGTCTCCACCTACAGAGTCTCCCTTGAGCTACTCCCTCATCCCTGCCCAAACACTTCCCTGCTCTTGATGGTCTCTGTTCTTGCCCAGTGGACATGTGTGCTAAGGTCTGGGGTCCTCTCACCTGAAGGGCACATACCTGAGAAGCTGAATGGGTGCTGCTCGGTGAATGGCTGTGCCCTGTGCCGCCCCAGGCAGGCTGAGGGACACCCCTCACTCCAGGAGACAGACCCCTGAGACCCAGGTGGCTTCACCGTCCCTTCCAGGAGGGCATTTGGGTCAGACCAGGGTACTGGGAAGAGAAGCAGGCGGCAAAGGCAAGCAGCTGGTTCAGGACCGTGGCAGGAAGTCACAACCAAGATTCATCCTGGAAAAATGTAACTAATGCTGCACAGCTGGGGCTGGCTAATCAGAAACACAGGCCCAGAGGTGGCAGCAGGGACAGGCCCTGAGGGCAGGGCCAACAGAGAGGTGATAATTGGCAGCAAGGTCTAGGTCTGTCTCCCCACCCTCTTCAGCTGCCGTTTGCCACATTGCAGTAGAGAAGGGACGGCTTCACCACTTCCGCCCGGCCTGCCTGGAGAGGGATGCACTCCCCTACCATCACTGCAACTTCAGCTTCAACAATAGCTAAAGCCCTGACCCAGCCTCTGGAGTATGGTGCAGAGTGGAGACCTTTACACCTGGGGTCCCCTTCCCAGGTGACAACCGCCCTCAAACGCTTGGGGCCTGTGCCCCTTCACCCAGCACAGCCTGCCCTCAGGAGAGGTTCTGCGAGAGCCCTTCAGTCCTCAGGGGGTTCTCTCTCCATCTGGCACAGGCTCTGCCCCCTGGGAAAAGTAGGAAAGGGAAGGGATTCCCTCCAGGCTGAGGCTGTAGGGAGAAAGGTGAAGGGCTGGTATAGGCCAGGACCCCCGAAAGGGCCATTTCATGGAGCTCATCAAGCACTCATTCAGCTCCTCCTGTTACCTGTCTGCCAGGCACTGGTTACAAGCCAAATGTTAGCACTCCGTTCCCAGGAGGCTCACAGTCTAGATGGAGGGAGAAACAGGGAAGAGGAGATTTCACTGGAGGTAGGTGCAGTGGTAGGCCAGCCTCGGGGAGCTGGGGGCTAGGAGAGGGATGCCCACCCGGTAAAGGGAGGCAAGAGCTGCCAACTGGGAACCTCCAGGAGCCCCGGGTGCCCCTCTGCTTCTCATTCTCCCCTCCCCCTGCTTTCCAAGCTTTCCTTCTGTTCTCAGCTCTGTCTGCCTCTGGGCAAGCCCTCGGAGCCACAGAGAAGGAGGGTGCGGAGCCCTCTGCATGGCAGCCGAGGCCAGGTCCTGCGGACACCCAGCGCAGGGGCTGTCCCCTCCAGAGGGACTTGGCCATCCCTGAACTCCTCCACCCTCAGCCCCTTCTCTGTCCCAGGCCCCACCTGGCTCCATATGCAATCACCAAAGCCAGATGATGAGACGTTTAAAAGGCCTGGCCCGGTGGCACCCATGCCAGGAGTCCCTCTGGACATAACCAGCTTCTGTTGGAACTCCCCCAGGGGTATAAACACTCACTGTTGAAGGCATCCAGACACCACTTCCTGATGGCTCTGATGGAGCAAAAGAGCTTCCCTGAATCTTCCAGAGCCGGGCTCCAGCTCTCCGCTCCGGAGCCCCAAAGGAGAACTCCTGAAGAGAACAGCTAATGTGGCTCCAGCTACCTGGGGACCAGGCTGCCCACAGACCTCTTCCAGGCAGGCCTGCCCACCTCCCAGCTCTGCTGCCTCAGGGACTTCCTACTCCCCTGCCCCTCACCCCTACCTCTGAGCCCAGGGGCCTCACTGCCCTTGACCTAACACTTCACATGCCCCTCACTCCGGCTCAGACAAGCCCTGTGATGCAGGCCCAGGTCATGGGGCCCTCAGGTGTCATAGAGGAGTGTTGACCCAGGTGTAACAGAGTCAGGCTCCCACCTTCAGGGTAAGGATCGGGTCCTCCAGCTTGTCTGGGGTTGTCACTGGTTTGATTCCCTAGTGGTTTCTCTCATTGGTAGAAGCCTTATTTTCCTCCACTCAAACTGTCTGACAGAGGCACCCACAGGGGGCGGAAGTCCATGAGCCCCTTGGAGCCACTGATGAAATGCACCAGGCTGGCCACAACCTGGCCCTCCCCAATCTTCTCGCAAGCCCCACCTTCCTTCCCCATCACCCCATACTGTGCCTGCAGACTCGGAAGTATAACCGTTGCTGTCTTGGTCAAAGAAAGCATGGAAGGAGTGAGGCAGGGGTCTGGGGTGGAGGTCTGAGAAATGAAGGTGGAAGGACTGGGAGGGATGGAGGAGGAAGCTGGAAGGCACGGATGGGGAAGAGGGGGTGGGGCAGGCCTCTGGGAGTTCACATGGAAGAAGCCGGGGTCAGAGGGCGGGGAGCAGAGAGGAGATGAGGAACCACAAGGCAGTGGCAGGAGCTGGGAGCTGCCGTGTTGGAGGTTTCCTTACTGCCTGAGTGTCTGCCATGGAATTTCCCTGCTTAATAAAGAAGAATTTAAATAGACCACAAGTTGCTTAATGTTGACTGTATAAATAATCCAAGTCCCAGCTCCCTTTGTTCCATGGGCTATTTGTGTCAAGAAAGCAGGGGGAGGAGGCAGAAATCTGACAGAAACCGCCGTCCCAGATCAAGGATTTGGGGACTCTCTGTTCTCCTCTATCAGGGCCCCAGGGAGCAGAGGTTGGGCCTGGGAGAGGGAGACTTGGGTTTCCCAGCCAGGCGTCTGTTTGTGAGTGTGCACACACAGGCACACCATCCCACATAGAATCATGTGCACACATGTCCACACATGTAGCAGCACATGCAGTGTTCTCCTCACGCTCACACACGTCACATGTGTGTACATATGCATGCTTGCCCACACAGTTTGACTTGTGTGCATACAGAAGAACACACACGGGTGCATACACTCAGATACAGAGAGCCAGCGAGGCTCAGACGGAGGTGCCAGGCGCAGGATCCTGTCACGGGTCAGGCCCCAGCCACTTCCCTACCCATCCTGCTGCTCAGCCACCCTGGGGCCCATGGCTTGGGAGTAGGGACCCTTCAGAATCCTGTTGTGTGTGTGGCCCAGCGACTTTGTCACACTGAGTCACTTCCAAAGAGGGCTCCTGTTGGAAAAAAATAAAAGCATGAAAACCAAGTTCAGAATCCTCCAAACCCCATTGCTGGCCAGCGACAAAGGTCTTCATCCCCTCTTTGCACACACGCCCAGTCCTGCCATGTCCACCCACGCCGAGGCTCAGAGGAGAGGGAGGAGACACAGCCCATCCCACAAGGTTGAACTGGGGCCAGCCTGGAAGTTTCTAGTCCCTCAGTGATATGCGTGGCAGTAGAAGGGCAACTGCAATAGAGCAGTGGTACCACCCAATCTGCAGTATCCAAGAAGGAGAAGGGAGGAGGGGAAGGGGAGGGGAGGGGAAGGCCGGGGCAAAGGGCACTACAGGGCTTGCCTACAGCTGCTTCTGCCCGGTGTCCGTTCTGACTGATGTATCCCTGTGCAAACCAGACTTAAATATTTTAATTTCATTCTCAGACTTGCTCAGCACACTCACACACACGTCACACAGAGTAGGGGAGAGTGATCTTGGGGGATGGGAAGTTGCCCGGCCTCACACATGTTCCCCGGTTAGAAATCCCTCTTCTGGTCCTAATCCTGCCTAGTCCCTGAGACCCAGTCCTCTCCTAGTCACCTCAGTGTCGCACCCATGTCACCTCCCTGTTCACAGGGGCACGGCTCAGACTGGAGCAGTAGTTCTCCAGCCCTGAACTTTACGAGGTTTCACAGATGTCCCAAGAAACCAGTAGCAAGAACGGGCTGAAGATCAAGTCCAGGATTTAGAAACTTCATGTGGGTGAGATCAGAGCTCCCACCTCAGGAAGCCACAATTTAATTCCTTGATGGGAAATAGAGAACAACCAGTGAGTGAGAAGTAACCACCCCCCAGATAGCCCCCAAAATACCCGCAGCCAGGAATTAGGAATGGAAAAGCCTCAGAAAATACGGCCCTGGGGTTAGACGAAGAAAAGCCCTGTGGGCTAGATCTGTCCGGCATGTTCATCCACTGATTCATCATACATTTGTGAAATACTTATTGAGTACCTACTATACGCAAGAGCTATGCCAGACACTGTCTTCATGGAACTGTGTATGTGTATGTTTGTGTATGCATTTGGGTTTAAGAATTACCCACACATACCCACCACACACAAAGACAGATAAAAACTGGATCCTAGGGCCACCCTCAGTCTTAGTCCCAACCCCAATCCCAATCCCAGCCCCAACTTCTGGGGCCAGCACATCCTGTAACTCCTTCCTCTGAGCCAGTGTGGGCTCCTGGATCTAAGGGAGTTCAGGGAAATCACAGTGGGAGGGACCGCTACATCTTTGCATCCTCAACTTCTCTGAGGTCCATTAAACCCAATAACCACTTTGTATAATACCCACCACCTTACTTCCATGAAGCTCCAGTGCTCCCCTTGGTCCCCCTCACATGCAAGGGTTGCAGGAACAGAAAGGCAGGCCTAGCCAGTGGTTCCCTTTTGGGGCTGACTGGGGGTTCAAGGAGGTTTGGGGCCACCAGCAGATGGTGTGCATCTTCCAGGCTGCCTGGGAGATGGATGGGAAGGGAAGTAGGGCTGTCCACATGCCCAGAATCTCTGGGCTGTCACCAGGTCCCCTTGATCCTCCTTCCAAGAAGGAAGGGGAAAAAACATGTCTTTCCGGGCCCTAATCCTCTCCACATGGGCGGGCACCACAGAGAGCCAGTGCCACATTGCAGGCACGCAGGCCACAGGCCACAGGAGCACGGCCATCGCTGTGCCCAAGGACCTCCCCCAGGACCTGCAGGTGGGTGACTGCAGAAGCTTCTGCCTTCCCTGCCTTACTCAGAGCCTCCACGCTGCTCACCTCTTACCCTCATCCTGCCCTCTTCCTGGCATCCTCTTGCATACTTCCACCAAAGGGAAACTGAGGCAGTGCCAGTTGATCAGACACCTGGGTAGAAGGTGCCAGACAAGAGGTGGCTTGCCCTGAGCTGAAGCAACCACCTGAACTTGAAGCTTTTCCAAAGGCATCACAGGCAAAGATGTTCAGGAAAGCCTCCAGGAGGACTGAGGGACCATTACAAATCTACGTAATGTATCAGGAGGGCTCACCTGCATCCCTGGACACTCAGAGAAGGACCCCAGGTGGCCCTCCCCACAGCAATGAATGATTCCTGGGCTAGTCCCCTGAGGGAGCTCAAGTCAGGCGGGAATAAGACCAGAGGAGTGGACGATCCCCCCAGCTGGAGCCCTGCTAGTAAGTGAGGGATTTAGGAGATTCTTCATAGGAAGGCCTGAGTAGTGGGACCCTCCTCTAAGCCAGCTCTGAACCCCTCCCAGCCAGGATCTCATGAAAGGTCAGTCTGCACAGCCAATGTTCCAGCTCTTTCCTGCTACAGCAAGACAAACGCTCTCCTATCTCCACAGACTTCGGGTGAGCCTTGAATCTTGCTGGCGGTCAAGGCCACATGGGCCCCATCCCATGGCCTAGTGGTAGTGACCTCCGTGTCCAGCCCCTGGGTGTCTGAGGACACAGAACCAGCGTGACAAGCACAGGCATGCACAGACAGCGGGTGTGGGCTGCACTCACAGTCACAGCCGCTGCAGCCCCAGAATGGGAAAGGGCCCACAGCTCAGCCTCTCCGGCTCACTTGGGACCTGCCATGGCTACCACGCTGGCCTGCCCGCTCCAGTCACCACGACCACACAGCCTGGACCCCAGGGCCTGGGAGGATCTGCCAGGAGGCCGGGAGGGCCTGGCCCTGCTTTGATCTTGGGCATCAAAGTCCAGGAAATGCAATCAACTCTGAGGAGCACTTGCTGCCTGGACGTCCTCCGAGGCACAGGCCAGGGCCCTCCCTGCTCTCCAAGGGCCAGCCAGGGTCCTAGCAGGTTGGCCAAGGGCGCTGGGCAAGGTGCCAAAAAGGCCACGGCCACCCCCCACCAACTCAATAGCAACTCTTTGAATAAGAGCTAATTCTGCTGACATGGCATCTTCCTTGTGCACCCCCCACTCTGCTTCTGTCTATGTTCTCCTCCAATTCCACCCCTAGCCCCCACCCGGCTGGCCCCCTGACTTTTATTGTCCCAGACATTTGCGTGAAAACAGAAACTTTGTGCTCTGGGTTCCATCTGCTCCTGCTTATTCCTCACTTGGAGCTGCAATCCTTGGTCACACATGCCCCTCTCCACACACCCCCTTCTACTCAGTCTGTCCCGTGTCAAGGCCTTGTGGGGTTTCTGATCTCTGCAAAGGCTGGTGTGGCCCGAGGAAGTCACCTCCTCTTCAGACCCCTGCTTGACCACCTTTTGGTTGTGGACACAGTGGGGTTAGAAGCTGCGACCCAGGCTGGACTCGGGAGCCTTGGGGCTGACAGCCCCCTCACCCTGTCCCATACCCCTCTCAGCCACAGAGGCAGAAAAGAACTCCCCCACAACCCTGGGAAGAACTCAGGGGTCAGGGAGGACCTAGCAGACACCATCAGCATCTTGTTTGAGGAGACCCAAGGGTACCAGTCCCAGGCTCTCCCTCCCTAAAAGGCCTGCAGACCCCAGTACTCAGGAGTCACATGCTGGAGTAAACACCATCTTGTGTTGCTTATAGGATGGTACAGAGAAAGCCATGTTGTTAAATAAATGAATAAATAAATAAGCTTCTCACAGGGTACTTAGTATGTGTCAGACTCTACTGTAAGAATCTGACAGATAGTACCTCACCTTTCCTCCCCCATCTCAGACAGGTGCTGTTACAATCCTCTTTATACAGGTGAGGTGCTGAAGCACAGGCAAATTACAGAACTTGTCCTGCTGAGCCTGGCCTCCTCCATACACGCAAAGTCAGTGCCCACTCACCCTGCGGAATCTTTGTTCACGACTTTTGCTCCGGAAGGCTCTCCTACCTCTTCTTTCCCACCCTTTAAAGCCCATCTCCATCTTCCCCCTGAAGCCCGGGTACCTTTATTCCCATGTTGAGGATGTGGAAGCGGAGACCCAACAGTCCCTGTATTTATGGTGAAATCTTACAGGGACGGAAGTTCCGCCTGAAACAGAACTCTCTAGTTATCTAAAAGTTAAAAACCTCTTTCTGTGGGAGATTTTTCACTCCAAGGTGCCCCAAATCAGACACCATGTGAGCAGGGCGGGAGGCAGATCAGCTGGGCAGTGTGCAGGAGAGGCAGCGGGGCCCTGTGAGGTGGGGTCACCATCGATGGGCCTCAACTCTTTCCTCCGAAGACCTCCCTTCACCTGAGGCGTCCAGTCCTGCCCACCTACCCAGCTGCCACACCCAGGCAAACACTGTGGCTGCACCAGACCCCACATCAAGTCAGCAACCCAGAACTTGGGGCTCTCTTTGGGCCCACGCTGTCAGCCTGGGGGGATAGGCATAACCAAGTGGACACGGTGGAGGGTGACAAAGCGCTGGACTGGGAAGACCGCTGGGGTCTATTTATGGCTCTTCACTGGGGAAAATCATTTGGCTTCTCCGGGCCTCAATTTTCCATTATGTAAAATAGAAGGGGGGCTCACCAACCCTTAAGTGCTCCTTTAGCGCAGACTAGGTGAAAAGACAGAATAATTGCAAATGACTAACAGACGTTTGGGACGGACCTGAGGCAACACACAAAGGCTAGGTCTTCACGTTCACAAAGCAGATAGAGTAGTCTCGGGAACGCAGACAGGGGCTCCTGGAAGGCTTCCTGGGGGAGGTGAGCTGTGCACCCAGATCTTGGAGAAGAGGACAGGAACCAGCTCTGCAGGGCGTCACTGGCAGGGGCCCAGCTGTGCAGAGCCTGGGGAGCGGGTGAGGGCCTGGTGCGCTCCGACACAGGCAGGGGAGGGGGCCGCCAGCTCCACAGGAAGCCCCAGCTTGTTGTTGGGTAACTTCTCCTCCTGTTTTCTGGGAACAAGCTATTTGGAGAAGAGAGGGAGGGAGACCTTAAAGGCTTCCAGATGGGGGCCCTTCTGCCCAGGCCCACCGCTGTGCCGCCACGGAGTCTGTGCAGCACTTTCTAAGAATCCCAGCAAATGTTCGCCAGAGTGGCTCCGGGGAGGGCTTCTGGGCTGTTCCCCTGCCTCTGCGATCCCCACCGTCCTGGGGCTAACAGGAGGCGATAGCCCATCCTTTAATACTACTCTTTCTTACTAAAGGGCTACAGAGACAGAGTTTTGTCTCAGCTTTATCACCCTCTTCCTTGGCATCTATCAGCTTCATCTGGGCCCATTTACCCCAAAGGCAGCAGGTTGAAGGGAATGGCCTGCCTCTCCCCAAACCAGTGGAGACTGTTGGAAGTTCAAGAGAGGGAAGAAAACAGAATAATCCCAGGACCTCTGTAGAGAGACCCCCAGACCTCTGCTAGGAGGAGAGGTGGGGCCAAGGAGAGGGGTTGCAGAAGGGAGAGGGGGATTCAGGTTGGCTGAGGGCCACCTCTGGCCCCTTGCCCTGTGCACACAGCACGTAGCCTGGGCTTGCTGTGGGTGGGCACCCACTCCTCTCCTATCATTCCCTGGGGTTACTTCTCAGGAACCATATGTGGTGCCCCCACTCAGGGACACTGCCCGCTTCCTGCCTTTTTCCTCCTTGATCATCCTGGTTCCCATCCTTTGCTCTGGCCCATCCCCACCGGCAGCCACACCCTGAGCTGGGGTGTTAAGGGTGTACAGCCCCATCCGGGGCAGTGGGCCTCATCTGGACTACCCTGGACAGAGCCCTGGAGGGACCAGAAACAGCTCCGGGCGGAGACATTTGCGTAGGGCTCAGCACTGCAGGACCGGCCTCCCCTACTCTGTGCAGACTTCAGATGGTAAGGATGGAGCAGGTGAGACAGACAGCGGAACTGGGGCAGTGAAAGGACACTGCGAAGACTCCATGTCTGGGGCCAAGCACAGCTCACCCTCTAGGTCCCATCCTGGGGGAGGAAGGAAGCAAGCTCTCCAGCCTGGCTGTGGCAATGGCTGGCCTGGTTCAAGGAAGAGCCCAGCCCAATCTTGTCAGAACTGCGGGTCCGGTCTCAGAAGGAGCAGAGGTTTCACCCAAAGTCTGCCCCTTCCCAGACTGTTGCAAAGACAGGGAAGCAGGCACGGGGCGCAGGCCGGTGGCGGGGTAACAGAGAGACAGAACCAGAGGCAACCTCCCTGGGCAGAGCAGCTCGCTAACCTGGTCTCCTAGCCCTGGACCTAGCTGGGGGCACTGAGTCCCATCCTTGGTGCTTGTTCTTGGTAGAATGGGGCCTTACCTGTCCCTGGGAGCCCAGAAATGTCTCAGCCTTGCCTCTGGGGTCCTGCCTTGGCTGGAAGGGACCATGATGGGGGGTCTCAGTGAGAGCTCACCCTGGGAGAGGGCCCACGAAAAGGAACCCAAAGAAGCCATCCCTGAACCAATGAGTGAAGCTCTCAGGCACAGCAGTGGCTGGGTTGGTGATAGGGGTGGGAGCAAGGGGCTCATGAAGAGTGGAAGAATCTGGCTACATCACAGGCCTCCACCAGGCCTTGGCCCTCCTCGACAAATTGTTCGTGTCCGGACAGGGTCCTGGTCATGGTTGACATGAGCTTGAGGCAGAAAGAGCCAAAGGGGCCCTGGTTCATATGTTCCCCAGCCTCCAGCCTCAGCTGGCCTTGTGGGACCTCCATGGGCCACCACCACAGGCAGCACCTGCTCCCGCAACCTCCCCCTCTTCTCTACAGAGGCCTCCTGGTGAGCCCATACCAACTGGCCCTTCTCTCAAGAGCCAGCCTTTGCTCTCTCTGCTGTTCCCACTTCTGTGAACCTTCCTGAGAAGTGTCCACAGGCCACCTGCTGCTGGCCCTTTCTGAGGGCTCACCCGCTGTCCTCTCCCCTTGCAATGCCGCTGGCTTCACAGCCTAGCTGGAGCCAGAAACTTGGGCCTGCTCCCTGTCCCTATTCACCTGCTTGCTCCTTGGCCCGCTTCTAGATAAATCCTTCCTGAACCAAACCGCCACTCTGGCCCAGCCTTCTGCTGTGCCACAGACAGGGCTCTCTCCCTCCTAGGCCTCAGTTTCTCCTTCTCCAACAAGAGTAGGGACAGCAGAAACTCTTAGTCCCAGCGGGCTGGATGATTCTGTGAGTTCCAAGGCCAGCAGTTTGAGGGGCAAATATATGCAGATGGATATGCAAATGGGCACCTCCGGGATTTACGAGTGGCCTTAGTTCCAAGGGGAGGAGGTGAGATGGGTGGAGGGGGCATTTCAATGAGGCGGCCCCAGCCTGGCAGGGCCCACTAAATCCTGGCCGGTGTCAGCACTGTAAAGTACTGTGATGAAGGGCAGGCGGCTCGCAGGAAGGGACGGTGATTTACAGCCACAGGAGCTTCCTCCCTGCAGTCATGTAGCCCAGCACCACGGGCCAGGGATGAGGAAGGATTTATGTCGCTTGCTTCCCCCCCACAGTGGGCAGGCAGGCAGTGGAGAGAGTGGCAGAAGGTGACTTTCACCTTCAAAGGCAGCACGAAGCTGGCAGAGCACCCTGCTTTTCCACCCAGCATGGGCAAAGAGGGGAGGCAAAGGGGCGTCCCAGCCCAGCCCCTACTCAGCCCTTAGCCTAGGCCTCCTCCAGGCAGCCTCTCTGCTTCTTCCCTCTAGAGCCATTTTGGACCCAGTCCTGGGTCCTAGCCCATCCCCACCAGCAGCCACACCCTGACCCGAGGTGTTAAGGGTGTGCAGCTCCATCTAGAGCAGCTGGACTCATCTGGGCTACCCAGGACAGAGGCCCCTTCATCCCAGCCCCTACCCCAGGCTGTCACCTTCTTCCTTGGGGCCCTAGCTGCATCTGTCCAGTTCTTCTGGGAATGGCAAGGTTCAGCCCTCAAACACTGGAGGGAAGTGGGTTCAACGGAATCTGACTTCTATGATCAGAGTTCTGAGGTCTAACTTCTCTCTCTCGTGCTGGAAAGTGAAGGAACAGTACATTTTGATGTATTCTTTGTAGCAAAAAAAAAAAAAAGGAAGTTGATGTCCCTTATCTTCCCTGGCTAAAGGTACTTGCCACATTTTCTGCTTTTCAACCTCCCTCCCCACCCAGTGCCCTGGGGTTGGGGGAAGCACGTGAAACTGCAGGCAGCCCTCCCTCCGCACGCTGCTGAATTTCCGAGGTTGATGGTAAGTTAAATTTTGGAAAGGTAATACTGCTTCTCCAGTGTCTAAGAAATGACTCACGTGCCCCTCAAGCAAGGACTCCTACTGTGTGCACTGGCTGAGAGATGGAGGACCGAAGACTCAGAGGCAAAATTCCCCACTGGGTGGCTGTTATCCCCGTTGCCCATCCACCAGCTCTGAGGGCCTCTGCTGCAGTCTGCTCCAGCCTCTTCATAAACAAAGTTTACGTGTCCTGTTCTCATAATTAAAGGAGCCTAGCTGAAAGTCCCTCAGGTAAAGAAGAGATTTGGAGGATGTAAACACATAAATCAAAAGGCCTGGTTCGGTTGAGACGTTCATCTACTAAGCTGTGTGTTTGGAGCTGAGACTGTTTCCCTTGAGTTCCTTTCAGGTGAATGTGCCCTGACCTTTTGTTTGTCCCAGGCAGACCAGGGGGGATTTCTGCCTTCTGAAGAAATGCTTTCCTGACCTAAGGCCTCACATCAGAAACCCAGTGACCTTTCAAACAGTCACAAACAGTCCCGTGATTTTGTCTCTAACTCCTTAGCATCTTCCTGCTGTGAAACCACTCACTCTGGCCATATTTTCCCCAAACACTTTGTGCCTCTCTCTGTCTCCCCCCAAACAAAGATCAAATTCAGTGTCCACAAGTGCTGCCGTGTCAAGCACATCTGTGATACTGGATTATTTCCAAAAACCAGACCGTGAAGTCAAGCAGGGTTCTTTACGACTCAGTAGTTATCCTCCTCCAAAGACGTTTTCCCCAGTGGCATGTGAGGTTGGTGCCCAAGGCCTCAGAGACTCAAGAGAGCAGGTGGGGAGGGTAGGAAAGTCACCAGAGCAAGTGAGAGAGCTGCAGAAAAGAGGGAACACATACAGGGACCCACCGACAATTACATCCCCCTCTTATTTCAACTGCACTTGTTCAGTGTGCTTTTTTTGTTGAGAATTGGTGGACCAAATAGAATCATTGAGAATAATTGTCCGGTTTGTGTGCCACCCAAAGCTTAGAAGTCTAGGAAGCTCCTAAAAAAGACGTATGGGGAACAGTAGCATCAAAATGCAGCTTCCAGCACCCTGGGACCAGCTGTGAGTCACCCCAGAAAGAAGAGCACCTAATTCACACAGACGCTGAGTATACTGCTGGTAGCCCCAATGTTGGGGACTGTGAAATTATGTTTACATTTATTACCTCACTTTTTCTTAACAAAGATGACACAATATCCTCATTTTACAGGGGAGAAAATGGAAGCATGGCAAGGTCAAATGTTTGCTCAAGGTCAAACGGCTGATAACTCGTGGAGGTGAAGGTCAAACAACATGGTGCACTCTCAAATCCAATCTGTTTCTTTCATAACCCACATGACCTCTGCCCTAGGCTAAGAAGATTGACAATAGCAGTGTTGGCAGGTAGGTGGAACAGGTAGTGCTCACCCGCACTGCTGGAGGGAAGGAGTAATGGGACAAACCACTTTGGAAACTACTTGTGGTTTTGTTCCAAAGTTAAAAACACACCTACTATATGATTCAGCCATTCTACTCCTAGTTATATACCGAAAAGAAATGAAATAATGTCTTTTTTTCTTACTTTTGCCACTGATTTTCTTTTCTTCATTACCCGTTAGTCCCCTTATACCTCTCTCCCCACAGCAGTCACCACACCGTTGTCTATGGCCATGGGTCCTTTTTCCTTTTTGCTCAGTCCCTCCACCCTCTAACATCCACTCCCCAGCTGTCATCTGCTCTCCATCTATGAGTCTGCTCCCATTCTCCTGGTTCAGGTTGTTCATTAGATTCCACAAATGAACGAAATCATATGGTACTTGTCTTTTTCTGACGGGCTTATTTCACTTAGCATAACATTCTCCAGGTCTATCCATGTTGTTGCAAAGGGTAAATTTTCTTCTTTTTTATGACCTAGTAGTATTCTGTTGTGTGAGTGTTCCATATTGTTTTATCCACCCCTCTACTGGTGGACACTTGGGCTGCCTCCATATCTTGGTGATTGCAAATAACACTGCAATGAACATAGGGGTGCTTTGGGTCTTTTAAATTAGTGTTTTGGGTTCCTTCAGACATATTCCCAGGAGTGAGACTGCTGGGTCAAAAGGTAGATCAATTTTTAATTTTTTGTGACATCTCCATACTGCTTTCCACAGTGGCTGCACCAACCTGCATTCCCAACAGTGCAAAAGGATCCCCCTTTCTCCACATCCTCTCCAAGACTTGCTTTTTGTTGATTTATTGATGATAGCCACTCTGACAGGTGTGAGATGGTATCTCATTGTGGTTTTAATTTGTATTTCTCTGACGATTAGTGATATTGAGCATATTTTCATATGTCTATTGGCCATCTGTTTGTTCTCTTTGGAGAAGTGTCTTTTCAGGTCCTTTGCCCATTTTTTAATTGGGTTGTTCATTTTTTTGGTGTTGAGTTTTGTAAGTTCTTTACAAATTTTGGATGTTAACCCCTTATCAGATGTATGGGCAAATATGTTCTCCCATTCTGTGGGTTGTCTTTTTATTTTGTTGATTACTTCATTTGCTGTGCAAAAACTTCTTAGTTTGATGTAGTCCCATTTGTTTATTTATTTTTTCTTTTGTTTCCCTTACCTGGGGAGATATATCCAATAAAATATTGCTACAAGCAATGTCTGAGATTTTGCTGCCTCTGTTTTCTTCTACAATTTTTATGGTCTCGGGTCTAACATTTAAGTCTTTGAAACATTTTGAATTTATTCTTGTATGTGGTATAAGAAGGTGGTCTAGTTTAATTTTTCTGCATGTATCCGTCCAATTTTCCCAATGCCATTTATTGAATAAGCTATCTTTAGACCATTGTATATGCTTGCTTCCTCAAAACAATGTCTTCATAAGAACTTATGCATGAATGTGGCTGTGCAAAGAGGAAGGGAGGGGTAAGTGGGAGGGGGCTGGGAGATAGGCCCGCCCTGCACGGCCTCCCTTCACCCCATCCCTCCCGGGTCCAAGGGAAAAGCTCTCGGGGACTTCAGGCCAACACCTTGGGGGCCAACCTGGGAAAAGTGAGAGCCACTGGGGGTCTGAGCAGTCCTCACAGGCCGTGCTGGTGATGGTACCCCAGCTCTGATCTTTCCTCTGGGTACAAAGCAGGGCCCCTGCTGGTGGGAAGGGCTGAGTAGGGGTGGGGGTAAAGAAGGGGGAGAAGAGACTCAGGCCCAAGTGAAGAGCAGCACAGCTGGAGTGGGGCAGACACGGAACCCAGGTCAGCTGGGAGCAGAGATTAAGAGCCCACGGAGCGGGTTCAGCCAGAGGGCCGCAGCATGGCAGCTATGCAGGTGCCAAAAGACTCAGCCACGCATCTGAGAGGAATTAAGGGCTCCGAGTGGGTAGGAGACCCAGTCTGGTTTGATTTGCCCCATAGATGAGTGGCACCAAGTTTCGAGCCTCAAGTTTCAGGGAGCCACTGCAGCGTGGGGTCAGGCGAGGGCTTGATGCCGTTCCAGCGAGGCCCCACCCCACCACCCCAACTTCTGCCTCCGTACTGGTCGTGGGCAGCTGTGCTAGCCTGTGAGCCTTGGGTTCAGCACGTCCCAGGTGAGAAAGCTGGCCTAGGGTGACCCTGGGAGCCCCTTCTCCTTCTGGTAACCAGAGTCTGCAGGTCCTGATCTGGCAGCTGGAGGTAAGCGAGCTGAAGTACACTCAGGAACCTCTGCAGGTGGCCCCGTCCTTCCACCCATGCCCCTGATTCCTCACTTCATTTCTGCTCCCTCCTGGGATGGAAGGCCCAAGCCTCTGCTCCAGGTTTCTATCCCAGCCCCTACGCTCTACTCTGGCTCCCCTTTGTCCCTCCTTGGTAGCAGCCAGGATGGAAGGCCAGGCCATCTGTAGCCCAAAGAGAAAAGATAGTGCCACAGGAAAAAGTTCCACGCATCCTCAGAGTGACAGTAGCCCTAACCAACAGCTCAGTGGGGGAGATTTGAAGTGGGGAGGGCACACTGCCTCCCACACACAGCCCAAGTTCATTATCAGTGTGGAGTTCTATCCAGGATTCTAGGCACCCTTCTGTCACTTGAAGTATAAAAATGCATTCCACTTGATCTTAGCCAAAAGGTCAAGCAACAATTAAAAAATGCATTTAAAAGTCAATCGGGATTGCTTACTTTTTACCACCCATCGTTTTGGGTGACCTAGGTCAGCATGGGACGTGAGGACAGGAGCAACTCCTGGTTGGTCTGTTCTGGCTGATCTGGCTGATCTGTTGATCAGCTCTTAGCTGTGGCCAGGAAGTTGCCCTGCCCCCAACCCACACCAAGGGGAAGCTGTTCTATGTTATTCTGTCCTCAGACTCCCATGCCACTCACCCCACGTCCCATGGGACAGACAGACCACTCTCAATTCCAGGTTACAGGGTTTTTCCTCATTTTTAAGAGCAATTTCACTCTTTTCCCCTATTTTTCTTAGCTCCATCACCCAGTTTAGGCCTTCACAACTTCTCGTGTGGACTTTTACACTCCTCCCCTGAAGTCTTCCTAGCTTCCCCACACCCCCCACCACCAATGCTCCCTCCCCACCAAGGTAGCGACTCAGGAAAACCATCATTTGCTGAATGTCCCACTACTTTGTGCCAGGAGCCACGGAAGCTGGAGGCAAGGACAGGCCTGTCCTCTGGTGGAGAAGATGGATGTGAACCAGTTCGTGCAGCAGAGCCGTCCTGCAGCCCAGAGCATGCCCAAGGTGCGGTCTGTGTCCCCGAGTCACAGGATGCCTCACGGGGGCGGGTGGTGCATTAACAGGGCACCGGAAGAGGACTAGAGCTCCATTAAGCAACAGCGGTGTTCTCAGTAGTGGGACAGCCTATGCAGGGTCTCAGAAGCCAGGCTTCAAGGTTTTCTGTGACCTGATCACACTTACTCATTGCACTGGTCAAGGCTCATGTGGCCACACATGACACAAAAACCACTTCGGACTGGCTTACACAACAAAGGGAAGGTATTGACTTTCAACCCAAACTCAGCAGGGTGAGCCAGCTGCTTAAAGGACATCACCAGAGACTCAGTTTCTCTCTGTGTCTTTGCTTTATCCTCAGCTCCACAAGGTGGCCCCCCAGCACCTCCCAGCTGTCCCCTCCAGGCAGCAATGCCAGACCTCCTGACAACATGTGTCCCAGGAGAAGAAATCCCATGCCAATAACAACCCCATCTTCACACCCTCCTCCTTTCTTGCTGCAGCTTCACTCTCTAATAAATACAATAAATGTTTCCTTGAAGCTCATTGGCTGTGACTGAGTGAAATATCTACCCCTGAACCAATCACGGAGACCAGGAGAATATGATTCTCTCATTGGTGCAGGCCAGGTCATATGCTCTACCTGCCATACAGGTAGAGAATGGCCATGAAGGGCACTGTAACCAGGAGCACCTGTCCCACACATGGACCAGGATAGAGCCAGACTGGTGATGGTACCTGTCCTGTACTTGAATGTGGGTGTGAGGGTCACCTACAATCTGCTTCAAACCAAGTAATGTGTCACCTTGAAAAGGAAGACTTGGAGGAAATCGCAGGCCCCAAACTCTCTCAAGTTTCCTTTCCCCTGATTTATTTATTCTCTATTATCTAAGGAAGGACAGAACATTAGCTCTCAGCAATGCAACTTTCATCCCTACATGGAATAATCATGTGAGTGTATACATGAGGGAGAGAGGAGATATATGTACACAGTCTTCATTGTTAGTGTCATCTCCCTTTGGAATACAGTATAGGAAAATTTGGGGATTGAAAGACACCCTTCCAAATACTAAACAGTCACAGCCAAGAAAAGAGGACCTCACTTAAATGTGATGTTGACACTGACCCCGGCGAGCATGGCTCTGAGAGGCTGAGGCACCTCCAGCGGTCCCACAGCCAATGTGCACCTGGAAGGGAACAGGGCTGCGATTTGGGGCACCTGCTATGCCCAGGCCAAGGCCAGTTCCTCCCCCCAAGGAAAAGCTGCAGCCCCAGCTCTGGCACTTGCAGGGACGCACTGAGATGGGTGGGGAAGTCTGGAAGGGTCTCTGGGCCTCCATTTCCACAAATCATCCTGTTCTAATGTAAATAGTGATTGCCAAGAGCACAGCCTGTTTCCCTGCGTCAGCAGCTCGGTGACTAATGCCCCAAGATGAATGGCTTTGTTTTGCCTTGTTTAGAGTGATTCTGTAATCCTTTCCTCCTTTCCTCCTTTCCACAGAGGGGACTCCCCAGAGCCTTCCCAAGGCTCCCTGGGGCTGAGGAAGCCTGGGATTCAGAGTCTCTGGTGTGTGCCAGGGTCATTCCAGGTGCGATGAGAGGCAGGAACAGGGGAGAACCTGGGCTGAATGGGTCTGAAGCAGATCAACCAGGCATCCTTAGCAAATGACCACAGAGGAGCTGAGAACAAGTTCTGCCCTCCAGCCAGTCTGAAGCCGAGGTTGGAGGGCGATGCCTGAGCACCCAGCGCTATTGGGGAGAATTTGGGGGCTTGGGATAGGAGAAGAAGAATGGGCAAGTAGGACAAGGGAGGGGTTACCTTGCCATCTTGTGCCACGTGGTTATGATTAAACCCAGGTTTGTTTTTCTGTTGTTTGTGTTTTGTTTTTAACAGCAGACTCTGAGTTTTGAAAGAATTGGCTATGGACACGGACCCAGGTGGCCTGAACACCTACTGGCTATGGCGCCTTGGATGCCCTCATCCTATAGATGAGGCAACAAAGGTTTACAGCCACTAAGCAATTTGCCCGAAGTTATATCTCAGCTCATGGCAGCATTCAAACTTAAATTAGGACTATCTAACTCTAAAGTCAGGAGTTTTGAATGAAGCAAGAATTGGAGAAATAAATCTTCCCAGGTGCCTTCGGGCCACCACCCCAAAGCCCCAGGTCCTTATCCTTGCAGAAATGTGTCCTTGCTGGGCACACTGCAAGTCTTGTGGTTTATATTTCCACCCTCCTACTCTCTGACCACACTTCCTGGTCCCCTGGTGGTTGGTGGACCACGTGATGTGTGTCATTTCACTGTTGGTCTGAAGCCCTCCAGAGTTCTCGCCCCCGTCACAGCCACCAGCATGGTTCCAGGGAGGCTGCTCTGTCAGCCTGGACCCTACCTAAGGATGCCATGGACAGACCCCTCCGCCAACCCACAATGAGCAGTGGAGCATGAGTGAGAACTAAACCTCCGTTGCTTTAAACCGAAACCATAGAGATTCGAGGTTTATTACTGTGGTATCATTCACCCGACCCTGACTGATATTCTTCCCTTTCTGGGAGGAGGCAGCCGGTGGAGTCTCCTGCATGTACACAGCAGTGTTCACAAGGGAGAAGGGCAGGGAGCCCATTTTCGCCAGCCACACCATCATGTTTCGGGGAAGCCAAGAGGCATGGGGAGAAACAGGCCTTAGGAAAGACAAGAATTCCAAAAGCTCTGAGCAGGGCGTTCAGACCACAGGAGGGTTATCTGACCCATCTGAGGCCAGGAGTCCTGGGTCAGGGAAGTCTAATTGTGTACAGCCCAGATCCAGGCTGGAGTCAGGAGCTGCCCAGGCCCCATGCAAGAAGAGCCAGAACTTGGCCTGGCGCAGGGCTGAATCCCCACCTCCACTCCCAGGCCAAGGATCAGCAGGGCCTCAAAGTGCGGATGGGCGTACATGAAGAGGGCCATCTTGGCAGACGGGCCCAGGGCACCAGCCTGCAGTCCCCGGAGTGCAGACTCCCTTCCCCAGGCGCACCCTGTGGACAGTAGACAGGGTCCTCATTGGGCAAGAGCCTGGGAACATAAACTGCTGCAGCGGGGACTGGGCTGCAGGACCCGGTGGGAGCCTTGTGGAAGAGTACGGGAACTAGCCCTTCTCTTGGATTGTCTTCTTCCCCCTCCTCCAGCAGAAAAAGACCCGCATTTTTGAAATATACCTAGAGGGAAAGTGGTTAGACTATAAAAGAGCCCCCTTCTGGATAAGGTGATTCTCAAGCTGTATTTGTACTGGGAAGGATCCTAGAACTTGGTGCTCAGAGGGATACCTGTGGAGGGCGGAACAGGGGAATGTGGAGACTTTTTCATAAGTGACAGATGCCTGGTTGGTGTGAGTGGAGGGATTCCTCAAGGCATAAGTGACCCCCAGACATCTTTCCACCACTTCCCTGTTCCCCTCCAGTCAGGCATCGCCTTTACCATTCAGAGATGTCCAGTTCCCAAGAACCAGCCCCCCCTGACCGGCAAAACCTGCCTGAAAGATCTCACCACCTTTCCTATGCCATGCATGAGTTCCTTCCAGAAGACCCGGAGGGGCCGTGCTGCTTCCTGGAGAAGCGGTGAATTGCGGAGCCTCTGTAGCCCTTTCCTCCAGCCAACTTGGAAGCTGCCTTGGAAGTTGCTTTAGAAACAAACACTGACATCACATCTGACCCCTATTGTATGCATCAGCAGGAGAAGGGAGAACAAACAACCTTGAGATTAGACAAATCTGGATTTAATTCCTAACTCCGCCACGTGCCAAGGGTGCAAACTTGAGCATGGGGCTTACGTTCTGAAAGCCTCAGTTTCCCCATCTGTAAATGGCAACATCGCGAGAGCACTCATAGCTTCAGGGGTGCAACAGGGGTGAAAGAAGATACAGCACAGGGTCCGCCCTACATGAGGCAGATGTAAGAGCTTCACAGACAGTGTTCAGCGTCGGTGTCCTATGTACCGAGTGGCATCAGAGAGGTTCCTGTGAGCCTGAGCAAGCAGTCCATGAATTTGCTTGACCCAGAAAGGCAGGAAGAGAGTTGGGGGACCACGCAAGGGGCCTAGGCCGTACCCCAGAAGCCTGCTCAGCTGCAGCACCCAAGTGTTGTGCACCCTGAAGCCAGAACCCGCGACCAGGGAGGAGGCTCTAGGGCCGGAGTCCTCCCAGCCAGCAGTTGTGGAGCCAGCCCAGCACCACCTCGGGCAAACATCTGAACACATTTGTTCAGTATCCAGAACAGCACAGAAACCAACCCTGGGAAAAACTCTTCCTTCGCTTTATCCCCATCCATCTCTGTCATCACTCTTTTGTTTCTGCTATTGCATTGTTTGTTGCCTCCACTGACCTTCAAGCTGCTTGTGGGAATCTCCGGAGAAGCTGCCAGGCCTCCCTGTCCAGGCCAGTGAGGGTGGGAGCAGGAACAGTAAGGATGGCCAGGTCCCATTCAAGAGCCCAGGGAGATCTGGGGAGGCAGGGGGCAAACCCAGAAGATGTGGACATTAGGGCCGCTTGAAGAAGACAGGGCCTTCCCTTCTGGAAGACGCCGCCCTGGGGGGGAGTTTACCCTACAGCATCCAGCACGTGTCAGTCATCTCGCACCAGCCTACTTCATATGTGAGTGATCGAGAAGGGGCTTTCGGGTCAAGGGGTCAAAGCTGCCTCCTGCGTCCCAACATGCAGGAACGACAAATATGTTGTTAGTTTAGAATATATGTATCTAACTGCGTGAAAGAGAATAATGACAGGCAAATAAAGGAGAAGGAAACGGAAGTGAAGGGCAGCTAGGAGCAGAGACCAGTCACTGGGGATGGGGTTGCTATGCCAGGACGGGGCTTCCTCCTTGGAGCCAAGGGCCAGGAACGTACACCCACCCACCTGGGGGGGGCTGGATTAACCCTGCTCACCCCCAGGGGCAGTAGTCTGGAAACACATATTTATCTAATGCCGGAAATACAGGTGTAGCCCAAGAAAGCCACGGAGTCCCCACCCTGTTCCTCTGTCACTGTGAAGCCCAGAACTACTCCATCCACGTGGGAAGACCCCTAGACAGAGCTGTCCATGTCATACCTCATTCACAACTCTGAACCCCACAGAGTCGGGGCTAAGGTGAGTAGGGAAGGGCATGTGGGAGAACACCCCCACGAACGATGAACTCTCAAACAAGATTATCTGCCAAGAGGCTGCCAAGTGGAATGTGTAATTCCCAAACATGTAAAGAAAAAAAGTACAAAAAAATAAATTTAACAGAAAGTAGGAATGGAGGGGAAATAGAGAACCATAGACAAAGCATGGCAATGGAAATAAAAATCACATCACAAAAGTAATTTCAAATATATTAATGTACTAAATGAATGTGAATGGGCTAAACCTTTATTAAAAAGCAAAATTTCATAATGTTTTTTTATTTAATTCATATAAATGCTACTTAGGAAAGAAACATCTAAAATTGAGATAAAAGACATAAAGATATTCAAACCATATGCACATGTATATACACACACCACTAAAATGTTGCCCAAAAAGGTGAAATGCTAATTAATAGAAGAAAATATTAACTGTATGGAAATGAAAAAGAACATTTCCTAGTCTTAAGAAGAATTATTCATTAGGGCGACTTAACAATCACGAATAACAACACAGACTAACAATATGTAACTGACGGTATTGAAAGGAGAAATTGACAAATACACAGAATATGTCACTCTTTCAGAAATGAATAGATCATGCAATCAAAAATCACTGCTTGAACAAAACTATTTAAATAATAAAACTATAGAAGGTCTGATATCATGTAGCTATAGAACACTTTGTACCCACTAAACAGAAAACACACTTATCTTGCACGTATACATGGGCCATTTCTGGTATTTGATCTGAAATGCATGTCCATGGAAGACGCATCAGATTCCAGACTCGGTGTGATGCGGGCCGCTTGTTCTGACTGCTGCGAAGTGAGACCCGCAATAAACCACTAAAAGGAGCTCCCCCAAAGTCCACGTGTTTGGAAATGAACAAGTAACAAACCTCACTGCCAATAATTTATAGTTTAAAGAGAAAATTGTATATAAAAATTGTACATATTTCAGAACTAAACATTAAAGAGAGCAGGGCATCTCAAAAACTGTGAAGCTGTCCATACAGAGAAATAGCTAAATCTACATTTAGATATCTAAATACATTTATTAGAAATCAAGAAAGATTTAAAATAGATAGACTAAGGATTCTCCTCGAGAAGTTGAGAATAGAATAATGAAGCAAAGCAAAAGGAAGAAGGGGGTTAATAAAAATAAAAGTCAAAAATAATAAAATAAAATAAAAATAAACACCAAAAAATAGAAAGAAACAAAGAAATAAGTGGTTGTTTGAGGGGAAAAAAGCTCTAGTAAGGCTGGTTAAGAAATGTTATATTACAACAATAATGTTATTATTACAAACAGTCAAGCAAAACAGTAGAGTTATTTTGGGGGCTTCTGGTAGCTACTTCAGTGCTAATTATGCCTTTTTATTTTCTGTGTTTTCTGATGCTTTGAGATCTGGGGCCCTGCTGACCTGGACAGACTGCCCCTCCCAGAGTCCTAGAGATAGTAAAAGACTCACCTGCAAGCACCTTTCCTATGCAAACCAACCAATCTAGATCCCAGAGCCCAGTCACCTCCTTTATCCACCTGCCCTAACCACTCCAGGGCCAGGTACCAGGCAACTAGGGCCAGTCCTTATGCCCTAACATAGGCCCTAAAGCCCACTGAGAAGATTCAAGCTCGCCAGTCCTGACCCTCCTGACCCTGACTTGCCTGCTCCTTCCCACAAGAACCACAGTAAAGGCTCTTGCCGACGTGTTTGCCACCTGACTGAACCTGGTTCTTCCCCCTGCGGGCATGCGTGGTGTGGCGGGCATGCGTGGTGTGGCGTGCACCCTCCTCTTGGGAATGCTGGGTAAACAAACTGCCCTTTGAGTGGCAACCATCCGCTGATCTGTTGGCCTCGTCGTACCTGAATAATAATAAAACCTAAATTTGAAAACGACTTCCTCATTGCTATTCCAGAAGGGGAAAGAGGAGAGGGTGGACCAAGCTAGAAGTGTGAGAGATGAACAGTATCCCTAATCTTAGAAACCAAAGGTCCCACGGAGGAAAAAGCATCATGAATGAAGAGGAACCATACTCGACTATCTCCTGGTGAAATTTTAGGACATCAGAGATAACGCTTAAAATCCTTTTTGTATTCGAGAGAGAAAAAAGCTGACATGTTAGGGTGAAATGGATTGAGTTAGAATCAGACATCTCTACAAACTTACGCACAAAAAGGAATATGGGAAACATAAAAATATCTACAAAGTTCCTAGGGGAAAAGAATGCATTCAAGACAGGAAAGCTATGAGTCATTCGTGAGGTCAATTAAAAAACATTTTCAAACATTTAAGCATCCAAATGTGTGCCACACACTGAACCATCCAGAAACACTTGTTCAAAGTAATGCTCCAGCTAAGCAAGAAACAAATAGGAAAATTAGTAAAACTCAGGATTAATTTATTTTAAAAATTGATATTAACATGACTGAAAAAAGTAATAGAAATGCCCCCAATAATTTAGAAAGAGAAGAGGCGTAACTGTAAGAAATACATTTATAATAATCTTCATGTAAAATGTCATTATATTAAGAAAAATGGGAGGAAGAAAATGTTAACAGCACAAAATCTTCTTACACTGGAGAAATAAATACATACAGTGTTCTTTATGAGATTTTGTGCTAAGAATATTATATATACAAGGTCTGTCCAGAAGGTATCCAGCCATGTAACATGAAAACATAAAAACACTTATTGAAGACACAAGATACAAGAAACATTGTACATAGGACAATGATGCCTCAGTGCCCTTCAAGGTAGGCACCTTGGGACCTCACACAGTTCTCCCAATTGCCATCAGCTGCCCCATCCTATTTTCCTGAATCTCTTCAACAGACAAATCTCTTCCCTTTCAAAGGCGATTTTACTTTTGAGAAAAGCCAGAAGTTGCAACGTGCCAAATCTGGGCTGTAGGGGGGTGGTGAGTCACCTGGGTGATTTGATGTTCTGCCAAGATCTCTGTACCAGATGTGATGCATGAGCAGGCGCATTGTTGTGATGAAGCTGCCAATCACCAGTTGCCCAGAGCTGTGGCCTTCTGAATCATCCAAACAGTTTCTGTGGAGGAATGTGCGAGCTTCCTCTAACATAAATATTCGTTGTTCTACTCGCTCGGTCATTTTGAATGCGATGGCCACACAGTACACATCTCATTCCACAGCGGCTACCACCCCCACTGACTAGTACAGTGAAGTCATCATTGTTCACACATGCGCATTCCAGTCCACTCTCCCTGGCTGCCAGTTTACGTCCATGTCACACACTGTCGTTATAGTAAACAACAGTCTGGGCTTTTTCCTGACAGACCTCATATGTAGTGTTGTGTGTGTCTGTAATTAAAGGAATCAGAAGTAGGCGACGTCCTAATTTTTAAATACAAAGAAAACTGCAAAGCAAACTTGAGCAAATGGGAAAATAAAAGATATATATATAACAAAACATAAAGAGCAGAAAGCATTATTATCATATGAGATAGATTATTAAATGTTACAACTCTGGAGCCCCCAAAATAAAATGACACTGGGAACTCCGTGCAAGGGACGCTCCCTGTCTCTCATTGACGTTCCTCCTTCCTTTCCCCATTTGCAGGAATCCACACGCTCTGTTTTCCAGTCTACCTGCCCAGGAACATGGCCATGACACCGGCAACAGCCCAGGGCATAGCTCCTTAGATCCAGAGAGTGGTAAAACTGAGCTGAAATCCTCCGTCCCGGTTCCCAACATGAGGGGAGGATTCTAATCTGCCCAGCATGCGCCAGATGCTCATCTTGGGAGCCAACAAGTGTGTCCCAGGGCAGGGTCTTCCAGAACTCCCTGTAAAGCGGACTATCTCCCAAGAAGAGGGTGGACAATCTACCAGGTGCTCAATGTCCAAAGACAAACAAACAAAAAAAGCAACGTTGAGAGCAGGGAATGTAGAATTTGTAGCAAAAGAGCACTAAAGGCAGGGGAGGAGAAAGAGGGTTCTTATATTGGTCAATTGTAAAAACTAAAGGAGAATATAAGAAGCATGAATCTGTATGCACTGAAGATAGTATCAAATATGCAACGCCAAAATGGTTAAAAACTGAGGAGGAATTGACAAAATCATAGTCATAATAAAGGGTTTAATATGCCTCACCACTTCTGAGAGATCAAGTAGATGGAAATTTAACAAGAATATAGAAGTGTTAAAAATTATTATTAAAATGTTTACTTATTAGATCTGTATCATACTGTGTTCCCTAGGGGGAAAAAAAGAACACATATTCATTTTAAATGACCAAGGAATAGTTACAAATTTGATCATATCTTAGGCCACAAGGAAAATCTCATTAAAATCTCAATAGCAGAAATAGTACAGTACACGAACTCAAACCACAGTGCAACAAAACTAGAAGTTAATAACAAAAGGAAAAACAAAGAAACAAATAAAATAAAGGCACTCTGGAGAGGGAGGAAATCTTGTCTCAATAGCCCAAGAGTCAAAGAGAAAATCAAAACTACAATAATGATTGTTTGAGAAACAATGGGAAACTATAGTAAAGAGAAAATACAAAGCTCCAAAGAACAGAATACATACAGTTTTATGTTTTTCTCATTAAACAGAAGAAAGAGATTAAATGGACCAAGTATTCAACTCTAAAGGCAAGTAAAAGAGCAAAAAAGTGAATCTATGAGAAGCTAGAGGAAGAATTTGAAGATACTGTTAGAAGGTGATCAATGAATATGATAAAAACTTCAGATCTAAGAAATCCAAGAGCTAGATCTTTGAAAAGACTATAATTGGTATAATAATAATGACCATTTATCGGGCATTTATCTAGGGGTTGAGTACTGTACTGAGCACTTTAACACCCACACATTCATCTGGCAACCCTTCCCATGCGGTAAGAAAGTACAGATGTCCCCATTTCGTAGGTGGGAAAACCGAGGCCTTGAGAGTTCAGAGCTTTGTCCCAGATCTGCTCATCCCCAGAGCCCATGCTCTTAGTCATTGTACAACTGCCTCCAGCAGGGCAGATCAAGGACAAAAGAAGTGGCCACAGACTCACGACACAGTGGAGCCAGGCAGCAGCCACTCAAAGGAGAACGAAGTACTAGGAGAAAATGCTACATACAACATGGTGAGTAGGATAACTGTCTTTTCTCTTCACTCCTTTACAATCATTGACAAGCTTGCTTATTTCACGTATTTGGGATCATACACCTCATCTAGTTTGGCCGTTCTTTTTCTCTTTGTCGAAATAATTTCAGACTTAAAGAAAGCTTGTGACAACAGTACAACTTTTTGCCCTAAACCATTTGAGAACAATTTGCCACTAGGATGCTCCTTTACCCCTAATACTTGACTTTGTACTTCCTTAAAACAAGGACATCCTCCCCCATAAGCACAATGCAATCATCAGAATCAGAAGAATAACACTGACACTTTATTACCATTCAATCCACGGACCTCACTCACGTCTTGCCAACGGTGTCAACAATATCAGGCACATGGAGCCAATCCAGGATCACGTGTCGCATTTAGCTGTCATTGATCTTTAGTCGCTATCAGTTTGGAACAATACCTCAATCTTTTCTTAACTTTCTTGACCTTGATACTTATGAATACAGGCCAGCTATTTTGTTGACTGTTTCTCAGTTGGGTTTGTCTCATGTTTTCTCATCACGAGATACAAGTTATGCATTTTGAACAGTCACATACTGTGTCTCCTCCTAAAGTACTATCAGAGGTCACAGGATTTCAATTTGACCTTGATCACTGAGTTAAGGGAGTGTCTTCTCTTTTTAGTTAATAAGTACTGTGGGTGGGGGTACTTTGAGACTATGTAACTATCCCATTCGTCATCCACCATGATAACATCCACCCATATTTCTTAGTTGAATCGCTTATTACTATAAAGGTTGTCAAATGATGATTTTTTAATTCCATCATCCCTTCTACATCAGTAACATTCTACTCTTAAGGAAGAGTTTTGCTCTTCTTTCTATCTATCTATTATCTATCTATCATCTATCTATCTATCTATCATTTATCTATCATCTATTTATCATCTATTTCTCTATCTATCTATCATCTATCTATCACAGGTAGCCTTGTGATTGCCCCCAAATAGCCCCACCTCCTGGTATTCACATCTGTACATAATTCTCTCCCTTCAAGTGTGAACTTGACCTAGTGCCTCACTTCTAACAAACGGGACATGGCAAAAGTGATGCTATGTCATGTTCAAGTGCAGGTTTACAAAAAAACCAGGACTTCCATTTTTGAGCATTCTCTCTTGTTCTCTTACACATTCACTCTGAGGGCAGCTGCCCTGCCGTGAACGACCCCATGGAGAGGCCCCCAGGGCAAGGGACTGAGGGTGCCTCCAGCCAAAAGCCAGCCAGGAAGTAAATCCTGCAAACAACCGAGTGAGTGAGCGAGCTTGGAAGCAGGTCTTCCTCTGATAGAGCCTTGAGATGAAACTACAGCTCCGGCTGACAGTTCGATGGCAGTCTGTGAGGCCTTGGGGCAGAAGCACTCAGCTCAGTTACTCCAGGATTCCTGATACACAGAAATTATGAGATAATAAATATGTCCTGCCATTTTAAGCTACTAAGGTTTGGGGTAATTTATTATATGGCAGTAGAAAACTAAACACACTCACAAATACATACATTTATTTCTATATTTATTTCATATATTGAAAACCATGAGTTCACACCTGTACCTCTAATTCCAATTCAACTCCACAAAATTAATTCCATTTTCCTTCCTTTCCATAATTGTAACTCCTTTCTCAGACAATGACAACCTGGCTCTTATTATTCTTAATATACTCACTTATTGGGTCCCCCCCCCATACATTTATAACCAATTTCCTCTCACTGCTACCACCTCCTCGTATAGACTTCCTCCTCACCCTGCTCAGACCCTGACACCCCAAGTTAAGACCATGGATACCATCTACCCTATTTGGACCCCTACTTGTCCAGTCTTACCCAATGGCTTCTGGAAGAATTATTCAAGAAGGGAAAGAGATTAGGAAGCTGGGAAGAAGGCAATAGAGAATACCAAAATTAATCCCCCCAAATATAGAAAAAAATAGAGAAATAAGCTCCAAAAAGTTGACAACATTAGAGACTTACCCACCAAATGTATAAGAGAAGTATTTCAAACTCTCAAGGAGGAAATTATTCCTACACTATATAAAACTATTCCAAGACCCAAGAAAAAATTAGTTAGTATCTCAAATCATTTTACAAATCCAGCAAAACTCTGTTATCAAAACCTGATTAAAAAAATAAGAACTATATAAATAATAATACACTGAATTTAGCAACACATTTCGAATGTAATGCATGACCAAATAGATTTAATTTCAGGGATGCAGGAGTGGGTCAATGTTTGGAAAACTCTTTACTTTAATAGGTAAAGGAGGCATGGAGGTAGCAATTGACATCAAGCAAATTTTGAAAAATTCAAATTATAACTCAGGACTCTTTTGGTTACAAGTAACAGAATCCAGCTCAAGTTTACATACATAGGGATATTTCATGGAAGTCAATAAACTAGAACTGAAAAAAAGAATAAATACTGGAAAGGAAAAAGCAAATCTGTTTTTCATATCTGCTCATTGAAAATAAACACTCTAAAATCAACAACTTTCCCATAAATCAACAATAACCAGCTTCAGAAATCAATGGGGAAAATTTTGTTTACAATATCAACAAAAGTCTATAAAGTGCCTAGAGATTAAGGCTAGTGATGGCCATTTACTGGAAAAATGTAGAATATTTCCTTGTCAGGATATAAAAAAGAGACTTGAGTAAGAGGAGAGGTGTGCACCATTCCTGGGTAAGAGGACACATGTTGTAAAAACATTCATCTGCTTTAAATAATCTAAGAACTCAATACAACCCCAGTGAAATACTTTCAAGATTTTGACAATACAATCCTAAAATTGAGATGGAAGATTTAATGGAACCCAGGAAAAACTTGAGATATTGCCTCCCAGATCCTAAAAGGTTAATCTCTATGGAATGTTGATACTGTGCTTAGCACTGAGTTAAGTGCTTCACGTGCATTTTGGGTTCTATTTAATGCTCCCCAATATGCCTCCCCCAAAACATTGAAGTGCAATTAAGTGTGCCTTAGAGATGTTTTCAGAAGTTTGCCACTATCACAGAAGTACTAAATATCAGGAGTCTATATTTGAACCCTGGACTCATCACTTTAGAGCTTAAAGTTTAACTACTATGCTAACTAAATATATTACAAAGCTAGAGAAATTAAAACAACCTAATACTGAGAGAGAACTCAATGGAACAAATTAATGGAAAAAATATGTACACCTATCTTGTTCCTGAAAAAGAAAAGAATTATAAAGTGTTTTTTTTTCTCACACTTTATTTCTTCCATGATTTATTGTGATGAACAGTGTATGGGAGAACTTACTTATTTTTTTTAGAGAAAGTGCTATTGAATCTATTTATCAAGTTTACTATTTTTTCTTGATGTAACTCATTGTTTTCTTTATTAGTTTTCCCTCCTTATTTCCTTTGTTATTTTGTTCATTGTTAGGTTCCTTGAGTTGGATGCTTAATTTTTAAATTTAATAATGAGGCACTTGTTGCCCAAAATGAACTTTGTGTTCTCATTGTTTTGAAAAATGCCTATGGGGATATGTATCCGAATTTTATTAAAAATATTATTTGTGGTGAAATGGCATTTTTACATATTGAATCGTCCTACAAGAAGCATGTTCCCCATTTTTCAAGGCCCTTTTTTATGCCTTTTAGTAATGTTTTATAGCTTTATTCCTATGGGTCCTGTACAGTTTTCAATAATTCATGCCAGGGAAATTTTTTTTTTGGGGGGGGGTCTTAGCTAGCTATTGGTATTTTATAAGAAAGCTCTTAACTTTGTTAACTGAATTTATTTTGTAGTTGATTACCTTTAATCTATCTTCTGCAGCTTCCCTAGTCTTTTCAAGGTAAAAATATATTAAATATAAATTATGATAAGTTTATTTTATATTTCTTAGTTTCTTCTTTCAGTTTCTTAAATAATTGCATTAGCTAAAACTAAAACTTCTAGAACAATGTCAGCTAAAAATGGTTGTGATAGGCACCTATGTTCAGCTTCTGATTTTAATGTAAATATCACTAATTTTCATTTTTTAATTACAATTTTTATTTTGAGATCATTGTAGATTCACATGCAGTTATAAGTCACAACGAGACCTCATGTACCTTCTACTCAGTTGTCCTCAAAGTTATTTTTTGCAAAACTATAGTCACAACCAGTCATTACCATTGATCCAATTTACCCACCTTACTTGGATTTTCCCCTTTTTACATCGCATTTGTAAATATGTGGGGGGGGGGTATTTTTTAATGCTATGAAATTCTATCATGTGTGAGTTCTTGTACCTACCACCATAGTAAAGATGCAGAACACGTGTGTCTGCTTTTCCACAGCCACACCTGCCTCCACCCCCTACCCTTCACCTTCACCTCCCACCCCTGACCCCTGGCAACCACTAACCTCTTCTCCTTTCCTATAATTTTGTAATTTCACAAAAGTTATACAAGTGGAGTCATACAGTGTGTAACCTTTTAAGAATGGCTTTTTTTCACCTTAATTTCACCATGATTCTCTGGCAATTCATCCAAGTTGTGTATATCAACAGTTGGTTTCTTTTTATTGCTGAATAGTATCCCATGGTAAGAAAGCACCACAGTTGGTTTAACCATTCCCCTATTAAAGAACATCTGAGTTGTTTCCATGGATAAAGAAGCTAATAATGTTAAATATCTTTTCATGTGTTCAATTTATTTGCCATCTGTATATTCCCTATGTAAAGTGTCTGTTCATTTTGCATAGGGAATATACATTTTTCCAATTGGATTTTTTTTTACTTTGAGTTTTAAGAGTCCTTTACATATTTGACCATGACTAGATTCTAAATATGTGACTTGCTGATATTTTCTCCAAGTGTGTGGCTTGTCTTATCCCCTCTACAGAGGCCCTTACACAGAAAAGGCTTTTAATTTTGAAGTCTAATTTATCTTTTTTTCCTAGCCCCAAATCCCAATATTTTCTACTCTTTTTTCCTAAAAGTGTTAAACTTTATGTTTTACATTTAAGCCCATATAATAAAACACGTGACAAAATCCAACTCCTACTCATGATGAAAACCCACAGCATATCAGGAGTAGAAGAGGATTACCTCACCTCGATAAAGAGCATCTATACCAAACTGACAGCTAATATCATAGTTCATGGTGGAAAACTAGGACCAGGAGCAAGGCAAAAATGTCTGCCCTCACTGCTTTTGTTCAGTGTAGTACTAGAAGTCCTATCCCTGCCATAAGGCAAGAAAAAGGAATCAAAGACATAGAGTTTAGAAATAAACCTATCTTTATCTACAGATGGCATGGCTGTCTCTACAGAAAATCACATGTAATCTACAAAACACTATAATACTATAATATGTAAGTTTAGTAAGCATACAAGATACGCAAGATACAAGGTCAACACAGAGAAACCAACTGCATGTCTATATGCTAACAGACTCATGCAAACTGAAATTTAAAACATATCATTTACAATGAGAGAAAGAGAGAGAGAGAGAGAGAGAGAGAGAGAGAGAGAGAGAGAGAGAGAGAGAAAAGAAAGAAAGAAAGAAAGAAAGAAAGAAAGAAAGAAAGAAAGAAAGAAAGAAAGAAAGAAAGAAAGAAAGAAAGAAAGGTGTATACATTTACCAAAACATGTACAGGGTCTGCATGCTAAAAATTGCAAAATGCTGATGAAAGAAACCAAAGAAAATCTAAATAAATACGAAGACATACTGTGTTTATAAATGAGACGACTCTGCATAATAAAGATGTCAGTTCTATTCAAATTGATTTATAGATTTAATGCAATTCCTATCAAAATTCCAGCAAAAATTCTTGTAGACATAAACAAGCTTATTCTAAAGTTTGTGAGGAAGGCACAGGCCCTAGAATAGTTAAAACAATTTGGGAAAGAATAATGAAGTGTGAGTACCACACATTCAGTTTCAAGCTAAACATCTTCATGTAATTCTTTTTATAGAAAGAATGTGGATCACAGACTCTTTCTTACCCACTAAACTAAAAAATGGAAATATTGCTAGGCTTTCTTTTGACAGTTAGTGTTGCAGATGAGAAGTTTGAAGACATCCTAATTTGCAGATAATTTTTTTTCACGGTTTGATTACTGTATATTTTTCTTCTTTTAAAAATCTTGTTTATTCTATTACAGTTGTCCCAATTTGTCCCCCTTTGCCCTCCTCCACCCAGCTCGCCCCCAGCTCCCAGTCAATCTCCACACCATTGTCCATGTCCATGGATCATTTATATATGTTCTTCGATTAACCCCTTCAACTTCTTTCCACCATTCTCCCCTCCCTCCTTCCCCCTCCCCTCTGGCATCTGTTAGTCTGTTCCATGTTTCCATGTCTCTGGTTCTCTTTTGCTCATTAGTTTATTTTGTTCATTAGATTCCTCTTACAAGTGAGATCATATAGTATTTGTCTTTTACCGACTGGCTTATTTCATTTAGTGTAATAGTCTCCAGTTTCATCCACGTTGTCACGAAAGGTAGAAATTCCTTTTTATTTCTTTCTGCTGTGCAGTATTCCATTGTGGAAATGTACCACAGTGTTTTAATCCATTCATCTACCAATGGACACTTAGGCTGTTTCCAACACTTGGCTGCTGTAAGCGGCACTGCTACGAACACAGGGATGCATAAAGGGGCACAAGCACACGAAGGAGTAAAAAATAGCCTCTTCAGTAAATGGTGTTGGGAGAACTGGACTGGTATATGCAAAAAAAAAATTAAACAACTGACACCATACACCAGAATAAACTCAAAATGGATAAAAAACTTAAATATAAGTTGTGATACCATAAAAGTCCTAGTGTGAAACATAGGCAGTAAAATTTCAGATGTCCCACAGAGCAATATTTTTGCCAATATATATCCTAGGGCAAGGGAAATAAAGGAAAAAATAAACAAATGGGACTACATCAATTAAAAAGCTTCTGCATGGCTAAAGAAACCATCATCAAAGTGAAAAGGGAACCGACTGTATGAGAGAACATATTTGCCAATTATACCTCAAACAAGGGTTTAATCTCCAAAATACATAAAGAACTCATACAACTCAATATCAGGAAGACAAACAACCCAATTTAAAAATGGACAAAGGACCTGAACAGATACTTCTCCAAGGAGGACATACAGACGGCCAATAGACATACAAAAGGATGCTCAGCATCACTAGCCATCAGAGAGATGCAAATTAAAACCGCAGTGAGATGTCACCTCACACCTGTCAGAATGGCTACCTTTAATAAATCAACAAACAACAAGTGTCGGTGAGGATGTGGAGGAAGGGGAACCCCAGTGCACTGTTGGTGGGATTGCAGACTGGGGCAGCCACTGTGGAAAGCAGTATGGAATTTCCTCAAAAAAATTAAAAATGGAACTTTCCTTCCCATTGTTGGGAATATACCCCCAAAATCCTGAAACACTGATTCAAAAGAACTTATGATTACTATATGTTTTTTCTTAATAAATAGTTTTTCCATGATATGTCTAGATGAGCTCTCTTTTTATTATCTCACCTAAAATACAGTAAAACACTCCTGGACACATACATGAATTCTCTTTTGTCTACCAAGAAGCCAAAAATTTTTTGTTTTGACTGATCATTGTTTTTCCTAGTATCCTGGTTTTCCTCCCATAGAAACACCTGCTATTCTTTGTTCATATCCTTTTACAAGTCAGGGATCTGAATTCCAAGCAATGGAAACTAACTCTGGCTGTCATAGTAGTGAAAGAACTCATTAAGAAGGTATTGGGAATCTTACCAAAATATCAAAAATGCTGAGCCCGAGCTCCGAAATAGGCAGCAGAGCCCTGGCTGGTGTGGCTCAGTGGATTGAGTGCTGGCCTGCCAACCACAGAGTCGCCGGTTTGATTCCCCATCAGGGCACACACCTGGGTTGCAGTTGGGCCCCTTGGTTAGTTAGGCACATGCAAGAAGCAACCAATCGATATTTCTCTCACACATTGATGTTTCTCCCTCCCTTTCCTTCTCTCTAAAAATAAATAATCTTTAAAAAAATTTTAAAAGGCTCAACATCAGCCAGAATGACAATGCAGCCGAGTTACCCCTGAGAATGCATCAGCGAGGACTCAGGGCTCAGCTTACCCTGAACCCTGGCGGCTGCTCACAGTATCACCACTCTGGCACAGGGCCCTGGACCCTGCAGCGTTCTGCGGCTTCTGCTCTCCTGGGTCCAGCACTGCCACCCTCAAGATGAATTCTCTCCAGTCCCTTCATCTGTGTGCTGTAAGCTTCTTTTCAAAACCCCAGGTGCATGTGCCTGACTGGCTGACACAGGTCATGTGCTGGGACCCTAGCAGTCACTCTGAGAAACAGGACTCTGGCCTTTTCAGAATGCCCTGTGCGGGAGGCAGTCCTGCCGCCACCAAGACACCTCCTACGGGGAACGCTGCAAGCTTGGTCAGGGAGTTCCATGAGGACCCTGTTTCTCTGTCCTTCGTCTTCCCACCCATTATTTTCACCTCTATAGCCATTCATAATTCCTGGGAGAACTTCTCAAGTCTGTGTTCCATGTCACTGTTCTAATTCTGCACGGTGTCAGTTCTGCTCCTCACTGCCTTTGGTGTGGATATTAGTCTTTTTACAGTCTCTTTCCCATTGTTCCTTGGAAGTTACAATTCCTGGGTAGGGTGACTACAAACAAGGCTGTCAACATTTCCCTCTGGACCTGTGTGCACATGCATCCCCTCTCATCAAGAGCTGGAGACAATTTCCCTCCTCTTCAATCGGGGCTGGTCTCAGGACTTGATTTAACCAAGAAATGTAGCAGAAGTGATATTGTGGGACTTCTCACCCTCAGTCTTAGGAAGGTTGGCACCTACCACTTTGTCCCTTTGGGGATCCAGCCATGTAAAGAAACTCAAGCCGCAAAAGAGAGGTGTCTCTCAATTCTCTAGCCACCAGATGCCAGACGTGTGAAGTAAAGCCATCTAGAACATTCCAGCTCCAGCCCACTTCTCATCTGAATGCTACTACCCCATGGAGCAGACCCACACCAGATGGAGCAGAAAAACTGCCCAACTTCCTTCCCACAGAATTTTGAGCAAATAGAATGTGTGATTTAAGACGCTAGTCGTAGGGTAGTTCATTTTGTAGCACTCGGTAATTTGACACACTCTCCATTCTTACCTAGTTCCTATTTCATCTAACTTTGTCATCTTTTTTTTTAATCCTCACCCAAGGATGTGCTTATTGATTTTAAAGAGAAAGGAAAAGAGAGAGGGAGGGTGAGGGGAGGAGAGAAAGAGAAACATCAATTGGGTGCCTCCTGCACACACCTCTATCAGGAGTAGGGGGATCAATCCTGCAACCTAGGTATGTGCCCTGAGCAGAATCGAACCCGCAACCTTTTGGTGTGCAGATGATGCTTCAACCAACTGAGCCACCCAGCCAGGACCTCACTTTGTCATCTTTTCATCTCATTTCATCTTGGTCTTCTCTCTCCTTATGCTTTTCTTTAGCTGGTTATAGAGGCCACACTTTCACAACTTAGTGAGGGTACCAAACAATTTTCTAAAATTTAATTCTAGTTACTCTCTGCACTTGTGAGTCAGCAAGATGAACTTTCCCTTCTCGTGTTCTGCAGTCATCTTTTTAAGTAGATCAAGTTGAGTGTTTTCTCTTCTTTGTTCTTTTTCAAAGTAAAAGAGATATATAAAAATTCTGTCATAGCAACAAACAAAAATATGTAGATTTCTCTTGGTCCCTCCACCATTCACTTGGAATCAGTTGAACCCCCTTCTCATATGCATTGCTACAGAGCTTTTGAGCTATACCACAGTGATCTCAGCCCAAATCCCAGGGTCTGGTCTTCAGGCCTTTTTGTTTGTTTGTTTATTTGTTGTTTTAAAATATGGTACCACTGTGCTATGGTGAGGTCTTGTTCCATTCCTACTATGTGACTTCCTGGAACTTTGAACCTGTGATTCCCAATAAGCCTTGCTACCAGGTATGATAAGTCTCAGTCCCTTCCGCGGGTATGGAGCTACATCGGGAGTAATACACCTGTTTGAATGCAAAGCACCACTGTTGAGTTCACCCTACATTGCCCTGTTGTTCTGCAGCAGTTTTGAACTCCAAATGGATGTAGAAATGTCAGTAGGAGGGTGTAATAAGCAGTGCTCAGGCAGTAGTGAGACAACTCTCTAGTTTTTTAATTAGTTTGGTACCAGAGTGTCTTTGGACAGCCAGAGGAGGGAAAAGGAAGTATTCTGCTTCATATTAAGGAGCACAAGTGTGCCACTTATTTCTGGCTTTGTGGTACAGCCTTATCAGTATTGTGTTTAGTAAGAATTCCTCATAATCTGTTAATATGTTGTTCATCATCCTTGTTTTTCAAAGATGCTACACATTTTCATCTCCAAGTTATCACGGGATTTTACAGGGGAAGTCATAGAGGCCACATCAGGGACTGCAAACCCTGCCACCATTAAAGTCATTAGCAGTCAAGAACACATGTCTGACCGAGGTCCATATTCTGTCTGCTGGAGGAATTGCATGAGTGGGAATAATTCTAGGAAGACATTGTGCAGAGGGGCTTTTAATACCATTTTCTCTAAAGATGCAGGTACACTCTGGAGAAAAGGATTGGAGGGAAAAAGTCTTAGGGTGGGAAAGAAGCAGGTTTGATGGAAGAGGCTTTTTAGCTACAGTCAGAATAGTAGGTCAAGAAATTATGAATCACAGTAGTGCCAAATTTTAGGCTTTAAATATCTATATCAAGGTAGATATAGCTATAGATTGAAAGCTACATTGGAATGTTGAGGCCAATATCAATAGTTACATTCATGCCAATAAATTTCCAAACTATATCTATGTGCAGAGAGAGCAGAGACAAGGAACCAGCTAACATAGGGCATTGAGTGAAAAATCCACAAATCAAGTCATGCGATACAGTTCTGAGTTCTCTTCCCCCACTATTCTGGTTTTCTGTTGCTGCATAATAACCACCCCAAAATTTGGTGTGTAAGACCATGGGCACCTGTCTTACTGCTTACAATTCTGTAGGTTATCTGCACCCTGGTAGATGGCTTCCATGTCATAAGATGTCACTTGGGTGCTATAAGTCATCTGAGGGTTCAAGTGAGCTGGAACATTCAAGATGGCCAATTCACATGTCTGGTGCCGTGGTTGGTCAAGTTGAAAGCCTGGGCGCAGCATGAGGGCTGGGATGGCTGATTCCTCTCTGCTTAGCCTCTCCACGTAGTCTCTCTGCATGGCCTCTCCAGCAAGGTGGTTAGAATTATTTTGGTACCCAGGTCTCTTCAATGAGCGAAAGTAGAAGCTTTGAAGCCTTCTTAAGGCTTAGCCATAGAAGTCTCACAGCATCACTTCCATCATATTCTACTGGTGAAAACACTTACAAAGCAACTCAAATTTAAAAGAGGAAAAATTACTATAAAATCAAGGGAGTAAAGCCAGAAAGAGAAAGATGGCATGGGATCAAAGCAACATGGAGTAAACAAACAAGGGGCAAGGAAATGGCAGGATGTTAGGGAGGGGATGGTGTGCAGCAGCCAGAGAGAGGAGTGAGTCCGGATGAATCAGTGGATGTTGGAGCGCAAGGAGATGTACGTGACTCTAGAGGGTAGAACAAGAAAACGATGAATGTCTGGTAGGTTGGACCAATCAGAAAATTGTATTAAGAAATATTTTACAGAACTATGGAAGGGTGCAAAATTACTTAGGTGTTCTAAGGAAATGAAATACATTTTAAAATGGGCCAATTATTAACTCTAGGAAAAACTAAAAATTGGACAAGAATGAAGATGTAATCTGGCTACACCATATGTGTGAACAGTGAGTAAAATACATAATCATCATAATAAAAACTTTGAAAATGATTTTAACTGAGAACTGAGATGTAACAATATTAGGAGAATAGAGGATGCAAAAGAGAGTGTGTGAGTTTATATGTTCACCTATTATAATAGAAAGTCAATAATGCCTGATGTTAATGGATAAAGAGGAAGGAACACATTTATGTTAGTTTGAAATATGGATATAAATACAAAAAGAAACACTAAAAATGTTTTAAACTTTTCCTTCTGGGAAGTAAGATGGGAGCGGATTGATACGTGCTTTGGAGCAGCCTGCTCCCTACCTCACACCCACTTCCCTGTGCCAGAGCGGAAATGGACTGCAGTTTCTTACAACCCGTTTCCATGGTCGCAAACCCCCTTCCTTACTGTTCCTCCCCTCCTGACTTCCCAAGGCTCCAGCACTGCCCAGACAACCTTCCTCTGTCCTTTGTTTGCATCTGGGACTAAGTCTTTGAAACCAGCATGTTTGTTGCCTGCATGTCCCAGAAGAAAAGGCAAATGGAAATTATTAAAAACTAAAGATATGGGACCAATAATGTCAGGGCAAAGGTTTTTCAGCCTAAAGCTCAGAAAACAAAGTGGAAACATTTGTTTTTTAAGTTTTGAAAAAACTGTTCATTTAGCAAGGACGGTCACGTTTAACAGTTCCCCTCCTTCTCAATTCATCCTGTGAGCTTTAACTCATCCACGAAATCTTCCATCCTCCCAACCGGAAGGACGCACTTCTTCTCAGGACGGCAGTGCCTTCAGACTTGACCAACTGCCAGCCCATCAAATCTCTGGGTCTTTCTCTAGACAGTCAGCTCCAAAAGGGAAAATATCATGCGACTCTGCCTTCTCCATTTCCTTAGATCACAGCCATGAGCAGTGAGGGCATTTATAGGCCCCCACCAGGGGCTGAATTTGTTAAATTACTAGATTCAACTCTCAGCAAATGCCTGGAGGCAGCTCACGCATCCTTCTCTTCCCACCTGAACTGTGAGCTACCGCGGAGGCCAGTGCCTGGCTCTTTATATTGGGGTCTTTAGTAATAAACAAACAAATGTTTATTGAATGAATGAATGAATGAATGAATGAATGAATGAATGAATGAATCCGATGATTGCATGTTTCACCGATGGTTCCTGCCCTCTTTAGGTGATGTGAGCAGGGCAAAGTTGGGTTAGAATTACAGTACGGTCGTTGTTCTCAAGGTGGGATCCCTGGGCCAGCAGCATCAGCATCACCTGGGTACCTGTCAGAAATGTAAATTCTCAGTCCCCACCTGGAACCTCCTGAATTAGAAACACTGGGGTGGGGCCTAGCGATCTGTGTTTTGATAGCTCCTCCAGGTGATTCAGGCGCAAGTACAATTTTGAGAAGCACTGTACTAATAGTTCTTCTCACGCTCAAGCCTGGCTAAACCTTGCCCTGCATTTGCACACTCAGAGATGTTAGTGAGCCAGTAAGGTAACCAGAGGCTCAGTCTGAATTTTGCTGACGGAGACCCACACTGCCTAGCGGCAGGACTTTAGGCAGATAATCTGTTGTAAAGAAATGTGGTCTGATATTTCAAGTCCCGCTAAGAGTCACCTCAGGTAGGAACTCTGGGCTTTCAGTAAAAGGTATCCAGGCCAGAAAAGAGAGGGTTGCTGGACCAGAGTAACCAATAGAAGACAAAGAATATCACCACTGAAATGCAAAGGAACGGGACAAGATGACTTCTGGGGATCATTGATTACTCCCTGGACCTAACCAACAAGCAGGGGCCAGGCTCCTGCTCAGAACTGCCCCCACTCTGAGCACCTCACCCCCCTCCCTCACCACCCCTCCCTCAATCCCCATCCTCCAGAGCAGAGCCGAAGCCAGCTCTGGGGGCAGATTTACGGCTCCCCGCCATGAATAATGCAGCAGCCCGGCTCTCCAGGCAGAAGCTTCTGGGTAGCTCATAAATTACTGCAGACACTGTGCCAGCCTGCTTAATCAGCTGTCCCCAGGGCACCTCAGGCAGAGGGAAGGAGGGCACCCTGTCCGCATTCAGTACCCCGTTAATAAGGCTCCAGGCTACAGCAGCCGACCGTCTCTGCTGGCCTCACAGCCCCATATCATGGCCCCCCTGAAGGAAAGACCCCTCCCAGGAGGGACAGCGGAAGAATACAGATAAGAGAGGAGACACAGTCCTTGGTCCAGGAAGCTGCAGCATGTACACATGCACAGGTACCTCTGCTCCAGGGCTCTGGGCCACGGCGAGAGCTTATACACATCACCCAGCCATTGCCTAAGGGCAGGAGGGACACTCATGTGGCTGAAACCTGGCCCAGCCATTGCTCACTGATCCTTAGACCCTGGCTCGGGGCTGTGCTCCAGTACCTTTTTCTGGTTCACTCAAAGGTGTTGTCTTCACTCACAGCTCTGGAGCTGGGCGTACGCCTGGGTCCCCACTTCCTTCCTGGCCCCACCATTCCTAGTTCACAACACTCGTCCTGCCCCTCCCAGAACCCCAGCCTCCCGCTGCAGTTTTCCCTACCCCTTGCCCATACGTGGAGGCTCTGCCCCACCTTTTCCAGGTGCTGTCCACCCCACATTCCCCCATCTCTACGCTTTAGGAATCGGAAGCTGTAGCTGACAGGTGCTCACATGCTGCTGAGGTCTGCAGATGAACAGAGCTCTGACGTGGCTTTTCCTGAGTCAGGGCCATTCCCAAGTTCCCCAGTAGACAGCTCAGGGCAGCCCCGTGCTGTGAGTAAGCAGTAGAATAACTGAGCTTCCCCCAGTTTATTTGCATTCCAAACACTGTACATTTCCCACTAGGACACTCAGGGAAGCCTGAACCCTAATCTAGTAGAAAGACCTTCTCAAATTAAGGATGATTCATTCATCTACTAATGATCCTTCTCCACTGGAAAGGAGAATATTGCTCATAATAAAAGGGTATGTTTGGGGAGGGGTATGCACAGGGGAGCAGAGATCTGAAAATAGGGTTAGGAATCTTAGAAATGTATGAAGTCCCTGAACTGTGTCTCCTATCACATGACCTGTTTGGTGTCTGCGGAAATCCCACATGGAAAATTGGACTGAAGCAGGGAGACACAGCTTCCCTGGGGAGGCGGGACGGCTGGAAATCTGCAAGCTGAACCTCCCTGGGAATGGCGGTGCCCTTGGACTTGCGGTTTAATGAATGAGCCAGGTCGCCTGCTCTGAGAATAGCCCTTGAGGACCTGTAGGTCATAGGAGCTGCCTGCCCTGGCCATAGCAGCCCACTTCCTGCCTCAGCCACCCTCTCCCGGCCACCACTGATTCCGAGCATTACATGACTCAGCACCCAGAGCCACCACCACTGAGTTCATCGGCACCCCTGGGGAGGCCCAGGCCACCAGAACTCCCCAAGATCACCAACACCCATAGGTTGTCCTAGTGGAGAGAATGCAGTATTGGATCTTTCGAGGGTGCCTGTTCTGTGGTCATGCCGTTCGCCATCACAGCCAGGCAGTCAACAGATACTCATTGCATAACCACAGTGGACTAGGACTCGATGGACTAGGCCTATGGTTCTTTCTCTGGCTACAAGTCAAGCAGTTGTATAGTCAAACAGATATTTAACACACACAGCTGACGCCTGCTGTGTCCCAGGCACTGCTGGTGCACGGCCCGCAAAGACGCATAACAAGGGGTACCACTTGGAGTGCAGTGCTGGGTCGCAGGTGCTCTCCTAAACACTCTATATGGGTCAGCACTTTGTAAACCTGACATGTTATCTTCATTTTACTGGAAACTGAGTCACAGAGAGGTCAAGTAATTTGTGCAAGACCACACAGCAAAGTGACAGCAGATTTTAATCCCAGAGCACCTGGTTCTGGAGCTTTAGCTCCGGGTGGCAGCCTACCTTCCACCTCCACTTACAGGTCTCCTCTCTCTAGAGCTCACTGTCTACGAGACAGCCAAGCAAGAAACCAAATAATTCGAATACTGAGCCCCCTGGGCTCAAAATGCTAACTCTGCAGGTCCCTGGTCCCTGAACTGGTTGTTAAAGCAGCCGGGCCTTCCCCAGAAAAGAACAGTCAGTGAAAAACCTCAGAAGAATAAGAGCTTGGCTTTTCCGGAAAACAGCACAACATACTCCGTGGCTGAAGTTTATGAACAGGTGAGCATGAGGCTGGAGAGGTGGTCTGAGGCCAGAGTTTGAGGGGCCTTCCATGCCACGCTGGGCATGTGGGTTCTGTTTTGTGGGCAGCAGAGAGCCACCTGAAGGTTTCAAGCAGGGTGGTGACATGCCCCCCCATCCAGCCAGAGGCCCTGGCACGAGGGTAGGGGGGCCATTTGTGGCCTGCCTGTGGCCGAGGACCTAGTGGCAGGCTCCCCCAGGGCCTGGCCTGGCCTCTGCCTGCCCTGAGCCCAGGGCGGGGCCAGAGGAGCAGGCCGGCTGTCTCCAGATGATTAAGAAGCTGGCAGTAGCTCCGTGGTCCAGGGAGGCTCCAGCCAGCAAAGCACAGTCTTCCCTCTTTTCCTTTTGGCACCAGGAAGGCCTATTGATGTTTATCAGCCCATGTTTATTATTCTTAACGCTGTTCAGGATGTTCCTCCCGGCTGGGGAGGGCGAGGCAAGCCAGCGGGGAGAGCATGGGGCCAGGACCTTGGCCTTGCTGCCACCCAGGGTGTGTGTCAGCTCAGCCAGCTCAGCCTCCTCACTGACAGAAGGAGAAGTTGAGGCCAGAGATGGGGAGAGATTTGCCCAAGATCACAAGCAAATCTGATGCAGAAGATTATCTGCAAAGAGAGCTGAGCACGAATTCAGCTCTCTGAGCCCCTATAGCCCTGGGATCAGGGCTTGGTGTTTTGTTGAACAAACACTTTCACATGCCCTGAAGGCTGAGTGGATGTTATCCAGAGGATGAGAGCTGAGATGTGGTTGGGAAAGGGGTAGGCAGGATGCACTGAGCAGAGAAAACAGCTTGGGCGAGGACCTGGACTGCGCAGATGATTCCAGAGCTGGATGTGCCCAGAACACAGTGTAAGGGTGGGCCGAGGCAGAAAATACAGCTGAGGACTCAGCGGCGCCGACTTCTCTGCAGCCTGAGAGCTCCCCGAGAGGTTCCCTCCGTCCAGGCACCGCAGCCACGCTGCCTTCTTTCCTCCAAATGCCACTCGAGCTCGTCCCTGCTGCCTCCAGTCCCACCGTTAGAATGGCATCTCTCCCAGACTCCCTTCCCCCGTGAACGCAGTCGATCCCAACGGGGACAGGGCAGATGGGAATGCAGTTCTGTCTAACCCCCGGGAGACTGTGTCTTTCTCCAGAGAATGGGTATGATGGGCAGGAGCAGCAGCAGCTTGGGATGAGAGCTGGCTCTTCGGGGCCACAGCTGGAAGACCGCTCGTAGGAAGGTAACGTCTCTCCGGAACCTGAGGAAGGTGAGGCTGAGGTCTCCAGCCCAGGGCGCTAGCCTGAATGGCCCCTCTAGGCCGACTCTCACTCCACCCCCCACCCACCTCCCACCTGAGGGCTCCAGGAGCGGTGCTCAGCCCAGCGTTGTGCTGCCCCAGCCCCATGCTAACTGGGGTCCCGGAGGAGAGGGCATCCTCCAGCCTCTGTCACTTCTCGCCTCCTGGGCCAGCTCTGCCCTGAAACTTCCCAGAGTTCATCCCCCTCCAGAGAGCCCGCCCCAAGTGCCGCCCCACCCCCAACTCTGAGACACATGGTGCGAACTCCATACTTAAGCCCAGCTTTGCCTTGTGTGTAGTCACGCTTGTTTCTCCTGTTGCCGGGTATGTGCTGGCTGATCTCCGCCGGCCCTGCTGAAATGGATGGGCCTATAGTGTCTCCACACCAGGCTCTTCTCAGCCCTTTCTGTGCCTACCAGAAATGGGGACAGAAGCAGGGAGGCACCTTGACGGGCTTCTGTTTAAATCAGTCCCAAGAAGTTGATTCTAAGTCTAGGGTTCTGGACCCAAATCTATTGCCCCAATGCCGAGGCTTTGCTGTCTCCTAGTATACCCCAAGCACCAGGTGCTTAAAGGGAGGCAGAGGAGAAGCAGGCAGAATGGGGAACTGGGGGACACCAGTTGTATCAGAGGGAGTTGGGCCAACCCAGGGCTCTCTGGATACAAGGAAGAGGACAACGGCAAGATGTGGCTGCTGAGGCAACTGTCCAGGGCAGAGGGCTCATCAGTGAGCCCTGGGGTTCCGGGGTTGCTTCTCCAATAAGCACCGGAGGCTGGGGCCAGGCCCTTGTCTCCCAGGGCCTCATCCGTACCATGAAGGCATCAGTTGGTCCAGAAGATTTCTGCAAGTTTTCCAAGGTCTGATAGTTCGGATTGTTTTATTACTCATGCTCTGTGATCGTAGTGGACATAGCAGTACAACCGGGAAATGCATTTTTAGCTTCAATACCTCAAATCCGGGGCCCTAGAAACCCACATTAATAAATACCCAGGGCCCTTATGAAGTGTCTAAAACATCCAGTGTAGCTCAGGTCAGAAGAGTGAGTCTCAGACCTAGCAGCCAAGGTAGCAAAGGTCAAATAGCCAACCCATGCGTGGAGCTTCTGTTAGTCATCTGTGCTCCAGGCCAGTTGCAAGTTCGGGCCATCAGCTCTGGAGGCCAGAAGAAGGCAGGGAAAATAGGGCACAGTTCAGAGCAGGGAAGCAGACTCAGCACGCATTCCTGTGTGTGCCAAGGGCTGTCATAAAGGCAGGATTGATTCATCACTCCATTCATGTCTTCAGCCATTCATCATTCACTCCTGGAGTTCTCTCTGGCTGTGGTTTCATGCCAGGGTCTGTGCAGCTAGGGAGGATTAGGTGAGTAAGACAGTCTCCGCCCGGAGGAGTACGCAGCCAGGCTGGGAGGGATAGTAGTAGTAAGGGCCATCAAGTCTTCAGGAGGCTTAGGTTGGTGCCTGTGCAGCCTGGGAGGGGGGCGGGGACCCTGAGGAAGCAGCATGTAGAAGCAGGGACCAGCACTGGGCCGTGCAGAGGGGGCAGGTGTCAAGCAAGAGAGACGTCGGGTAGCCTTAGTGGTGCAGCATCACCACCAGACCCGCATCCCGGGAGGCCTGGGAGCCGCACTGAAAGGAACGGACATTAGTCAATGCAACTTGCTTAGGCCAGTTCTATCAAGGGAGGGATGGCAGCGGCCTTAGCAGGCCTAGCGAGGAGGGAAGAGAGGTTAGAGCGGGCGTGCACAGGCCCTGGTCACCGGTACAGGGAGGAAGAAGAGTGGGTTGTCATCCTAGACATCCAGGTTTCTGGTCCAGGCCGCTTGGGAGGTAGCGTTCATTAAACACACAGGAGTGCGTTTAGGGGAAGATGACAAGTTCAGCTTTCCCTGAACCACACATGGCCGTTTTCTTCAAGCATAAAAGGTTTCATCAACAGCCTGTAATGATTGATTGTTCCTCCCCATGTGCATCTATTACCCTTTGAGTTCTTAGTTCCTTATACCCGGAGTCAGAGACAGGGAGAGAGACCCAGAAAGAGTGCGGGAGAAGTGAATCCTTCGTCCTCTTTCCTATCGCCCCGGGACCGCGCCTCTCGAGAGCGTGAGCCTGTCTGGGTCCCACACGGCACCTGCATCCACTCTCCCACCTCGTTCCGACAGCAGCCCTGGAAGCTTGCGAAATGGAGGCCCCAGGAGGGGCTGTAACTTGCTAGAGGTCACACTTCCAAGCAGTAAATGTTTCCTGATGCTCACAGCAAGGTGGTCACTGGGACATGCTGCCCTGCTTTCCTTCTGGGTCATCAGAAGCGTCAGGATGTGGAAGGGGCACCTCAGAGGGCCTGGGACATGGCAAGGTCTTGTCTTAGTCCATAGCCTGGGTGGCTGGGGAGGCCTCTAGAGGATGCATCAAGGGTCTCTACTGCAGATGAAAGGGTGAGAATATGAAAAAAGAAATGTCAGGTCTGAATTTCTGTGGAAGTGCTTCCTGACCTTCTCTAACGTGGTATGGTTTGAATTTTCCGGAAATAAGCCCCCCCAACTAATGGTTCCACTCTCTTTTCTACTAAATACATGGCCCTGGGCCCGGCCCCCTTCTCTGCTTTGTCATGAGGGACCCGTTATTTATGACTCGCGGATGAGTCACAGGCCTTGGCAAGGAGCTCGCGGCTCCGGGCCCAGTGTATTTTTCCACTCGGTAGCAAGCGAAGGAGGACGCTTGTAAATTCTCCCATCGAAACAACTGTGTAGGTATCTTCGCAGTGATGTTCCTCCTGGCTTGGCCATAAATCTTCTCCCTATTGCGCATTCCTGGTGGTCTCTGGCTGCTGCTGGGGAGAGTGGGTGAGGGCTCTTGTGCACTCTGGACTCAACCCCCACCCCAGCTCCTGGGCTACACAAACAACTGCGTACCCCTCTAAACTGCCACGTATCCTACGAGGATTTCTCCAGAGCATCTTGGGGCACAGTGAGTTGAGGATGATGAAGGGGTCAGAACAGAGAGTCCCAGAAGAGACAAGGGTGAAGCATGAAAGAAATGGGCAACAGGATGTAGTGGCTTTTGGGGTTTCCCATGACCTCAGAGCCCTCAGCTGGGCACCTCTCTGCGCGGGGGCTGACCCTCACCTATCCCAGGACTGCCCTGGACACTCTGCACTCATTCCCAGCATCCCTGCTCTCCTCCCTCCCCCAGGCGCCCCCACTATCACCTTTAGCCTCACCCAAGCACTATGCAGTTAGTGACCAGACCATGTTGTAGATCGTTTCTTACTTTCCATTCATTTGTCTTCTTGGTCCAAATAGAGTTTGAGCTGCTGAAAAGGAGAGCTCATGTCACTTTTCATCACTTACGTGATGATCAGACACTTGATTTGGGGAGCAGGCAGGAGAAGTGGCAAAGACTGTAGAAGGCGCTGAGATTTGTACCCTACTTGCAGGTTAGCCAGTTAGCCCGCCACCGTTTCACAGGTACCGACAGAAGGCACGAGACTCCTGAGTCAGAGACAAGTGACAGTTTACTACTCACAGCAGTAGCAGTGCCCAGCGCATCGGCATTTGCCCCGGTTCCAGGAAGCCTGACCCCTGCGCAATAAGAAAAGGAAGGCCAGGTGACACCTGCACACGCCATCGGCTGTGTTGCAGAAGAGGACCAGTGAGTTTAGGGAGCCTGATCTTTTGTAACAGGCTGTAAGCATGCCTAAACTTTGACCCCAAGGAAGACATTCTCATTGTGCTAGGTTGTACAAAGCTGACCTCTGCTCCAGACAGAGACGCCGTCTCTGATCTCAGACTGTTAACCTTGAAGAGGCAGGCAGGAGAAAAGGCAGCCTGCGTCTGTGCCAGCAAAGGTTGCAGAAACAGGAGAGACCCAGGCAGCATTGTGTTCCAGTTGGGAGGACTAATCAACTGTGTTATTCATCTCGTAACAACCGTCTCTGGCAACATTCAAAACCCTGTCATAACGCACTAGCCCAGTGATCTTGAACTCTGCATTGCACATCAGAGCCCTGGTAAGGGCAAGGGCAAGAGTAGAGGATGCGCCTCATTTACAAAAGCATATTGCAGCAGGCGCCCTTGGTGCCCTGCTGTAGCCCTCGGTGGTCACCTCTGCAGCCTGAAGCCTGACTGCTAGGTACACCCTGCTTGCGCACGAGGCAGGCCAAAGGTGCTGGAGGCTTAGAGCCCGGGAAGCAGTCCCCAACCAGAGGAAGATGGAAGCTGGTGGATGGACAGACGCCCCAGTTTCCTTTTCCTTGTTTGGGACAACTGTCTCCCAAACATCAGGATGTGGAAGGGGCGCCTCGGAGGGCCTGAGACATGGCAAGGTCTTGTCTTAGTTCATAGACCTGGGTGGCCGGGGAAGGCCTCTAGAGGATGCATCAAGGGTCTCTACTGCAGATGAAAGGGTGAGAATATGAAAAAGAAATGGCAGGTCTGAATTTTTGTGGAAGTGCTTCCCAGTGAGATTGAGCCCCAGTTACCCACACTGAGAGCTTCTCAGTAGCGCTCCCTTTTATCGGCTTCTTCCTTCGTTTCTCATGTTATGCTCCCCTCGTAGTTTCTGGGATCACTTCTCTACTTTCACTCCAATTTTTGTCTCAGGACCACTTCTAGGGGATCCTACCCTAAGACACCTAATTAACATCATAATACCCTGTATTTGAAAAATGAAGCATGCATTGCCCTCACAATACAAGGAAAGTCTTACCATGCTCAGCTTCACTCCTACAGATAAGGAAAAGATATCAGTGATTCCTTCCCAGAGAGGGGCAGGCTGGAGGGCAGGAAGGGAAAAATGCAGTTAGAGAAGCCAAGATGCCCTGATGTGGATGCTGTGCTGACTCCTACAAACACAACCACTGAAACTCTCTCCGCCAGTATAAGAAGGGAGACCGGAAACGACCATTGGCCATGGTATCATTCATCCACAGACTTTTCTTCTCAGAACTTTCTCCTTCAGATCCAGGTCTGCCCCTTCTTAGCTGAGACTCTTCCCTGAGAATAGCTGTGAATAGGACCTCTCAGGCACTGACTTACACAGACCTCAAAGCCTTGAGCTAAAGTGAAGAATGCTCAAGAAAGGGATGGGAGTGGAGGAGCAGAGAGCATCAGAACAACTTGTGGAACTTGTCAAATGCACACCTAATGATTGGAGACCTCCCAAGAGTGGGCTGGATGTCTCCAGTTCAGCCACAACCCTGCATAATTTACATCCCACCCGGGACCACGCTACCAGCCTCCCTCACCAGCACACTCATGTGCAATTCTCCCCTCTGACCCTTTAATAAGCAGGTGGAAGCAAGTTAGGAAACTACTAGCATTAATTAGCCCTTAACATTATTGCTTGTTATCATTAACACCCCTTGAATTAGAATGACTCTTCGTGCTTTTCCAGCTTTATCATGTTGATCATATGTTATTTAAACCTTGTCCTTCTCCTCCATAAGATAATTAAGAAAGTAATAGATGGTATTCTCCTTTTACAGATAATAAAACTCTGGCTTAAAAAGGAAACGACAGAAATGCTCTCATTTTGCAGATGAAAAAACCGAGGCTCGCAGAGAATGGCTCACCCAAGGCTCTTCCTTCTGACCCAATGGCTCACACAGCTACTGGTGTCACAGAGAGTAACAAGAGCACCTTGTTATACAATGCTAGTAGTGGTTACCTCTAGTTGGGCTTATAATCTGCCAGGTTCTATACACTGAATACATTCAGCTCACAATCTTTGTCAATTCCAGGTAGGTGCCATTGTCATCCCATTTAACGTATGAGGACATCAAGGCTCAGTGGGGTTAACTGTCTGCCCCCAGCAGGGAGGCAGCGTCTGTGAGTAATCTTGGCTGGGTGGGCATCGACACGTATGTAGTTAGGCTTCCTGGCCTGCCAGCTCCCTCCAAGCATGAGCTCAATCAAACCTGACAGCCAGATGTCTGGGCTGGTGACGTCAGGGCTTAGGGCAAGGGGCTGGGGGGCAGCCAAGCTCTGATTGGCAGCCCCCGCCCAAACAGCTCCCCATGTGTCAGGCCACATGGACACCAGAGTGAAAGAGTGTGCCTGTTCCTCCCTGCTGAGGAGACCCAACTGATGGGCCTGGGGCTGGTCTTTGTACAGCAAACACGGCCCAGTATTCATGGGTCCGGGCTGGAGAGGACCCCTTGGAAAGTGTTGGGCTCTATCCCTGTAGCTCCATTGCAGTGCCCTCAGCCCCACCAGAAAGGCCCCAGTGACTCGCATCCCAAGGCCATCCCAAGGCTCCCAGCTAAGCACAGAGCAGTGCTTCCCTCTCCCCAATCAAAGCCCCCTCTGCTCAGCCCCTAGCCCTTCGGCCACCCCCTTCTATAAATCTGCTCCATGGTTTCCTCCCAAGGAGACATCTTGCTCCCATCCCAGCCCTGGCCCATGGCTCAGAATGTACACCCAGTTTGCTGGCCTCACCACTTTGCTTCAGGAATGATTAGGTTTGAGGGCCAAGCGGCTTTGGGTCACTGGCAGTGAAAGTTTGCTGTGGCGTCCCTTTCCCCGAGCCCTGACACTCACCCTCAGCAGCAGCCCTTGAAGCCACAGCGGGATCCAGATGTCTGGTGTCCATCAGCCTGGCTGATGTCCAGGAACACCATGGCGGCATTAATGAACCATGTTGACAGAGAGGCGTCTGCCGGGAAAGATGGAGGTCAGTTTACTTAACTCAATTACTAACAAAAGCAATAATTAGCCTGGGCAAGAGAGAGAAGAGAAAAAGGATGAATCAAGCCCAGGCTGCAGAAACACCTGTGGAAAGGATGCCTCAGCCCAGGGGACAGCGGCTGCAATAAACAAACCACAAGTGACCTTGGCTCACAGACTATTAATTTGCTGATCGTTGATGGGTATAGACAGCCTAAAATGGAAAGAACGCCATGGTCAGGCAGGAGCTCAGGCGCCCTGTGTGGGAGCATTTAGTCATTGAGTTAGCAAAGGTGGACCAGCCTGTTCCAGGGCTGGGCCTGAGCGGACACCCTGCCAACAATGGGTTCTGTACCCTCTACAGATGCTGAGACGTGGGGGAAGGGATCAGATTCACACTCAGACAACTCCAGTGCTGTGCAGAACCAGATAAGTGTGCGTATTAGTCTGGACTCTTGGTTGCAACTTGAACCACATTAAGAAAAGGATGGATATTATTCACTCAGAGAATCCACCCAAGTCATGGGAAGAGCAAAGATGCAGCTGGGCTTCGGGAAACCTCCAACCGCATCTAGGTCTCTCTCTCCCTCTCTGCCTCTGCATCTCTAGCCCCATCTCTAGGTATCTCTATCTCTCTTATGTCTCTGTGCTTCTCTGTGTGTTGGCTTCCTTCTCTTACTGAACAGTGACTTCCTTCACACACACAAAGACATGCCCTCCAACAGTCCTGAAGTTCTACATCACACTACCTCTACCTCATTTTCTTTCTCAGTTTCTGTTTTAAAAGACTTTCAGGGAACGGCTCTGAGTGGCCTGGACTGAATGAAGTAGTTACTTGGACTGAATGAAGTAGATCTTGAACCAATGAGTTAGAACCAGAAGGTTAAGGAGCTATGATTGTCCCAGCCTGGGCAAGTCCCTGAACTGTGACCACAAAGGCTGGGCTGCCAAAGACCAGGGCGGTTCTGTCTCTTTAGCCACGTGGGTGGTGGGGACAGCAGAGAAGGGTGAAAGCTCCAGATGGAAGGGAGGATGCTAGATGTTAGTACCACAACTAGACACTGCACTCTTTTGACAGTAACAATGAAGAGCTATAATGGCAGCATGAGCAGCAGGGGGGCAGAGCAAAGGATATGGGACCGAGTTGGGCAAATCAACGCAGGTGGGATAAAAATGAGTTTTAAAGGATGAGGAGGTGTTTAGCAAGTGAAGAGGAGAAGCACTCTAGACTGACAGAAGCAAGTGACAAAAGATACAGGAGCCCAAAAGTGTGTGGGTATGATAAGAAATGGGATTTCTAGTTCTGGAGCATCATCTTGTACACCAAAAGGTTGCAGGTTCAATCCCCTGTCAGGGAACATACCTAGGTTGTGGGTACGATCCCCAGTTGGGGTGCACATAAGAAGCAACCAATTGTTGTCTCTCTCTCTTTCTCTCACCTCCCCTCTCTCTCTCTCCCTCCTTCCCTTCCTCTTGCTCTAAAATTAATAAACGTATCCTTGGGTGAGGATAAAAGAAAAGAAATGTGATTTCTGGGTGATAGAGTGAGAGTTGAGCCTGAAAAACCTGATTGTCCCACCATGAAGGACTTTGAATGTCTTGGAAAAGGGCTTAGACTACATTACACAGTCAATGAGGAGCCACTGAAGTTTCCTGAGTCAGGGTGACATGGTCATTCATTCATTCATTCATTCAACACACACTTCCTGGATGCCTGTTATTTCCCAGGCCCCATGCCTGGTGCCAAGGACAGGGAGAAGGAAAGTGCATGGTCCTGCCCTCGGAGAGCTCTGGGGCAAGTGCAAGGAGATGCAGAAATGGATTGCTACAGTTTTTGTTCTGGGACAGATGGAGGCTGTGCCACAGAGGCCAGGAGCTGGAGTTACATCCCAGTACCCACAAAAGGCATGGGAAAAAGTGAGAAGGAGCTTCCCGGAGGGGTAGGCACTAAGGCCAAGTCCTGAAGGCTGAGCAGGGGTCTGCCATGAGGTTGGGGAGATGAAGAGAATAGGATGAGTGGGAAACCCTGGCCAAGGAACAGGCTGTGCAGTTTTCAGGGCTCATGAGGTCAATTGGAATGACGCTACAGGGATGGGAAGAAGCAGAGCATGGCCAGAAGGAGGAGCAGCAGCCGGCTGGGGTGTGCACTGTGGGCTCTGGGAGCCATGGAAGGTGTACAAGCAGAGGATACACGGTTCAGAAACAGTCTGGCTGCGCTATAGACCTGGAGAGGCAGGTACCAATGGGAGGCAAGGGACAGCTAGCAGGCAGCTGCAAAGCCAGTAGGGAAGTGAAGAGGCCTGAGCTGAGGCAGGGGGATGGAGAGGGAGGGGTGCTTTGAGGGATAGGTACACAGGGACCGGTGAGTAGAGCCTGGGGGAGAAGGGTCTACTCACACACAGGAGCAATGGCCCTGTGAGGAAAAAGAAGTTTGGGAAGAAAATAATGAGTTAGGTTTGGGGGCATATTGACTTTGAGGTGCTAGTAAGACCTCCAAAAGGAATTACCCACTTGAGAGATGGAAATGTGAGTATCCAGTCAGGAGGTACTTCTGCACCAAAGATACAGACTTGGGAGCCCTCACTTTTGGGAGGAGGGATTAGAATCCATGGGTTGCTCCAAGTCCCTGTGGAGAACATGGAGAGAGGCAGGTGAGTTGGTCTGAAAAAGACACATTGCCATCTAAGGGGCAGACATAGGAAAACTGCCCATGAAAAATACGAACGGGACCCATCAGAGACAGTTGTCGCCCCATACCTGTTCTCTCCTCCTTACATGGCAGTGGAATTTCTGCCTGGCTAGAGATCACAGTCCCCAGCTAGGGGTGGACATGTGTTAGGTTCTGGCCAGTGGGACATGAGCTGCAGTGATATCGCAGCTTCTGGGTCCGGTCTCTAAAAGACAGCTGCCTGGCTTCCGAATCCTCAGCACCCCTCACAACAGGATCTGGAGTGGCCTGTAGGAGCACGAAGCAACAGTGGTACGTGGAAGGAGCTGGGTTCTGACACCATCACACCACCACACCAGCCTTTTCCTTGAGAGATAAATAGGTTTTCCTCTTGCATAAGCCACTGTGTTTGTAGGTCATTTGGTTCAGAGGGTAGTGCAGGGGTCAAGGAGGAGGGTGATCTATGTAATAAGCTACTGTGGAGGTCAAAAGAGAGAGGTCAGAGAAGGACTTGGCAAAGAGGCCGTGGTGACTACGCTGAGCACAGACTCAGGGGGTGGAGGGCCTGAGTCTGAGGGGAGTAGGTCAAGCTGTGGATGGCAAGCTGAGTAGAGAAGCAAGTATAGACCACAACCTCAGGCAGGCCAGACTGCAGCAGTGTCTGGGCGAGGATGAGAGGCATGCAGCGCTGTAGAGGAGGTGCGGTGAGGGAAAGGGTGTGAGGAAGTCCCATAGTTGTGGGACTGCTCTTGAGAAAAAAATAAGTCCTGGGCTAGAGCATGGTGGCTGCGTTATGCAGGCAGGGGTGGGTGTGAGAGGCATTGCCAATGGGTGGGGCCATCCCAGGCCATAGGGCCCACAAAACACCCCCAGATCGAGAAAGGGACCAAGAACAAAAAGAATTGCCAAGGTCATGAGGGGTGGCACGATAAATGGCTCGGGGCCAGATAGGAGAGAGGTGCGGACAAGGGCTGAAGTAGCGTGTTTCATGGTGGGTTCGGGGGAAAAGAAGAGGAGGCAATGTTCCCACAAAGTACTATCATCAGGACACATGGGCAGATCTACAGGCAGCCTAGAACTGACTCTCGCAGGCTGCAGCTTTCATGAGCCATCCATGCCCAGTGCCAGGGACACTGGCTCTGTCTGAGCTGATGTCTGCTCTGGACTGCAGGGCCAAGGGCTCAGGGGCAGATCAGGGTTGGACAGACAAGGGAAGAAAGCAGAAGAAGAAGATAGGCCAAGAGGAAAAAGGAGGAACCATTTCTTGGTCTTGGGCTTTCCATCCCTGGAGCAGGAAGAGTGGGGACTGGAAAGGTCTGGGTCACAAGGAGGTGCCCAGTAGATGCTGGGGACATGCTGGGCCTGAGGCTCCCCTGGAGAGTAGCTGGGAGACAGAGGATCACAGACTCTAGTTCTCACGTCGCCAGGGCTGAGGGGAGCATGGCTGGAATGCACCGCAAGCCAGCATCCCTCCCCTGGGGCAGCCAGTGGGGAATCTCCAGCCCTGAAGTCATCGCCACTGGAGGAGCCTGGACCCCGCCATGGAAAAAGGGTCCCGAAGGGGCGCCTGGCGCCGGCCAGCAAGGATGAGCTCATAGCTACTTGCCGCCGCCGCTTCCCCTCTTTTCCAGGCAGCTCAGATTTCTAGATGTCAAGAGCATCTGACAGACAGGAGCAGAGGACAAGAGGGGGTGGGATACAGACCCAAGGTGAAATGTGGAGGGCCGGTGGTATTCCCCTCTACCACACAGACCCAATGCTATGCCTGGAAAATAGCTGTCCAGAAGGTTCCCTGCATGGGGAATGGACTGCCCTGGTCACCTGACCATTGGGTGGCTCTCTGAGAGGACAAGAACAGATAAGACTGCAGTTAATGGACCAAAGACATAAGCACACACCAGCCAGGTGGCACCTGGGAGACTGAATCAGACATCCCCAAAGCATTCTGCCCACACCCCCTGTGAGTTTATCAACTATAAAGACTGGATTTCCTATCAGCACAGGGAACATCAGCCTGTCAGGGTCATTGCCAATGTCAATCACAGATGTCACAGGCCTTGAAGGTTGAACACTCAGTCCTTAACCCTCTCCAGGTCGTTGTCTCCACTGCGGGAGCCTGAGGGACAGAAGAATCCTACACTCAGGAGCAGCCAATCCCATAGCTGGACAGCTCTTCCTAGCAGATGGAATTAGAGATCTCCTGGTGGTGTCGTTTTACCTGCAGGGAGAATTTTCCATCTGAAGGGGGGAAGAAAATGAGCTACCAGTCATCGAATCTTTGATCTGCGCAAGGCACGTTACCTGCTACGTACCCAACATACCGTAGACACTCGATACATCAGGTGGTGAATGGATAGATAGATGAATATCAGGAGGGGGTGGGGAGTGCAAACGCTCTAACTCCCTGAGGGGGCTTCTGCCTCCTCAGGGAGTGATATAATGCTCCTCTAAGTAGATACCTTAGGGTGAAACAGTACCTTGAAGAGCCATGTAGTTTTGCAAAGCAGGTCTCAGGGAAGAGAGATGGGAAGCAAAGGGAAATAATTTGCTCAGCATAGGAAAACAAAAATTTGACAGCTTCAGAAGAGAACCCAAGCATGCCTGGGAATCGGAAAAAGGATTGGAGCTGGGCAGATGGTAGCAGGGCTGGGCCTCCGGAGAAACACTGATACAACCAGTGAGAATGAGCAGGTACTGGAGAGACTGCTCAGGAGGGTAAGGTGTGGAAATCATGCTTTAAGCTACCACCTAGGGGGCACTTGCAGGCATCCAACCACTAAAGTGTCACCCCAGAGTAAAAGCTGCCACATATGTGGCCCTAGTACTTAGGGATACGAAGGAATTTGTGGGGGTGAAGTGCCCATTAAACAAAACTAAGGACCAAAAAGTTTTTAAGAAAGGTATAGAGGTAGGGATTAACACAAGGGATAGACTATGTGTCTTTGCTAACGCATTTCTGTTCACAGCTCCATGCGAGTTCAGCGGTCAAGACTTGTAGCCGTCAGAAATCTAGAAATGGAGCAAGCTGTGTCCTCATTGGGGAGTGCTCCATTCACCCTTAGAGGTTTTGAGACAGACTTCTCCCGTGTCCCTCTCCTTGTTTGTTCCCATCCTGCCGACCAGAATGTTGACGCCCAGAGTGACTGGAAGCCACATGTTGAGGATGGCAGTCACCGCCAGTGGTTCTCCTGGTGTGAAGAGAATTGACGTACAAGAGGGGGGCAGCATGTAGCATCCCCCCAACTTATTTAGCTATGCAGCATTTTATCTTTGGTTATGTTGCAAAAATATCTCAGCATGGCATTCAAAGCCCTCCAGGCTCTGGCTCTAGCCGACCTTTCCATCCTTACCTTCTGCCACTTCTCTTTAGGAATCTTGTGCTCCAAATAAACTTTCCCAGAATCTGTTGGGTTTCAGGGAAGCCAGAAATACCAGCGGAACTGAGGAGCAGTGCAAGCAGGTTTGTGGACTTTGCCGTAACTCGCCCTGCCTCTAGCCCCTGGTATTTCCTCCCTCTAAAACAGGGGCATCAAACTCATATTCACCAGGGGCCACATCGGCCTCGAAGTTGCCTTCAAGGGGCCAAAATAACTGTAGGACTGTATAAATGTAACTACTCCTTAATGTTAAGGAGCTGAAATGACATTCGGTCCTTTGAAGGCAAACGTGAGGCTGATGTGGTCCCCGGTGAAAATGAGTTTGACACCCCTGGTCTAAACTGTATGCCCCTCATCCCTGAGCCCCTCCACATTGACCAAGCCCTTCCTCCATGACCACACCAGCCCTCCATGATGCCTCCACGGCTCTCACTACCTGCAGTACTCTGTGAGCCAACAGCGTCGATCACAGTCATTAAAGAGCTCACAAATACTCCAGTTCTCCTCTTTCCAGACACCTGAGAAGGCTGCACTTCCCTGACTCCGTTAAAGTTAGTCTTGCTTTGGCCAATAAAACGTAGGCAGAACAACATGTGTCACTTCTGAGCAGAAGCTTGACACACAGAATGTGCTTCACCATATTCTCTTTTCCCTCTACTCCAAGAACCGGAAAAGTTACAGATGCTTCCACCAGCCTGGGTCCCACAGCGAAAATGGGGTGGAGCAGAGCCACAGCTGGTCTGCGATGTGCACAGAGCGTGAGTGCAAATTCCGCTGTTGAAAGCCACGGAACTTTTGGAGTTTCTCGTCATCACCCCACCGCACAGCCTTAGGTGCCCAATGCAGAAACAACGCATTCATCTTCTCCTCTCACTGCCATGGTGATCCTCAAGGCACATAGAAGGGGATCCTCCTTCAGCACGGTCCATGGATGAGTAGGAGAGCAGAACCATCTTCCAACAAATAGTCTTAGAATTAAACTTTTGCTACGCAAACTCCCTAAGATGCAAAGGTTGTTTGTTGCTACAGCAGCATAACCCAGTCCCTCCAGCCTGTTGTCTTTAGATGCCTCCCATACGTGTGTGTCTTACGATCTTGATTAATATTCCCATATTGATAACACTGTGTCTGTCATTGCTCCATCCAGCATCACTGTCTCCATCACCAGCAGCATATCTTCACCGTTACGAAAACTGTCTTCTTGGCTATAATCGCTCCAACATCCCCAGATTATAAAACCAACGTTCCCACCACTACCACCTCCAGCATCAGTGCTACAATCGCTCTCATCACCCCCACCATTACCACCACCAGTATTGCCGTAATCACCAACGCCGTCCACATTACACCCCTCCCCTTGTACTGCTCCCATCGCTGCCACTGTCGCTACTCTAACCGCATTTCCCACCACATCAGCACCACCATGTATCATTGCTAACATTCCCCCCACAACATGTCCATCCTCACTGCCACCGTTACCTCGGTGATTCCTAACACAATCACCTTCACCATCCCACTCCAACTATTGTCACCATTCCTTCTGGTGTCATTATCAATATCACTTGCACCATTACCAGCCCCTGCACTGCTTCCGTCACTTCTGCCATCCCTTTCTCTGTCATACTTGTTATAAAACTCCCACTGTTATTGCCACATTCTCTGTCTCATCATCACGCTATCACCTCTGGCTTCACTGCCACCACCACTGTTGGACGGTGGGAGTTATTCACAGCACTCGCCTCCCTCCCTGATTTCCCCTCGAGGAGGAGCATAGCCCGGGTCTAAGAACACCTTACGAGTTCAGCGGTCAAGACTTGTAGCCGTCAGAAATCTAGAAATGGAGCAAGCTGTGTCCTCATTGGGAATATGAGGAATATGTCTGCTTACGCAGACAGTGTGCCAAAGTGAATGCCCAGCGCACCTGGGTGCGACAGGAGGCCTGGGGCCTCCCCTCCCAGCAAGAAGGCCCGATCCCCTCTCCTTTTTGGGGCTAACCTCTTAGCACCAAACCTCCTGAGTCCTCTCTCTCTCTCCCCATGTGGCAGCCACATGGTCCTGGAAAGGGCCAAGCAATAAAGCAAATGCAAGATGTTTCTGTATTTCTTGAGCTCCCTTTTGTGGCTTTCTGGTGAGTGTGGACACATCCAAGAGTTGGGTTTGGACTTAGAGGCGGTAGATAGAGCAGGTCTTTCAGCTGATTTTGGTTCTGAGCCATTTGAAAGCACTTATTCAGTCAAGAAGATCCCCACATAACCTAGCATGGCTCACTAGAGTTCTCATTTTTATACTCTATTTAAATCTTTATTTTTTATCAAAGTAATGCATGTACATATTTTTTAAAGTAAAATGTTCTACAAGGTTTATAATGAAAACCAGAAGACTTCTGCTCCCATCCTGCTCACGTCTGAGTCTTCCTTTTCAGAAGCAAGCACTTGGAATTGTTTTAACTCTTTTTTCCAGTGTTTATGTCCATATTTCTAAATGACACTGTAATGCTGATATTTCTTTCTTGCATTTTCAGTTTTGGGCTTTACCTATTGACCTTCTCCTATGGAAGATGAGGATTCAGCTGTTTTGCACCACTATTCTCACACACACACACACACACACACACACACACACACACACATACTGATATTAATCACAGTTGTGTTCAGGCTTTGCCTCACTATTGCTGTCACTCACAGTTGAGTCACTGCACCTTTCTTATACAGCCTTTTGGTTCTCTTAGAATTAATAATTACCTTGTTTTGCCCTTTGCTTAATTTTCCACATATCATTTACCAATTTATGCCTAACTCTCCAATGGAACAGAATATATCCTTTGAATGCACATTACTGACAGTTTCACTTTTACCTTGGAGACCTACATCCTGGAGTCCTCCATCCTCAAGGCCAATGTGGACCGACTATTCTCTCTGTACGTCACATGACGGTCATCACTTTCCTGCACCATCATGCTCAGCCTTCCCATTATCTCTGTCCTGATTGCTCGATCCTTTGCCTCTGTTCCTGTCCTTGGATTACTTCCTATTTAAAGTGGATAACACTCCCCAATATCCTCCTGGAAAAAATAGTGCTTGTTAAGTAATGTTTAAAGATTATTCATGTACAAAATATCTATTTTTATTGTTATACTCAGTTGCTACTTTGGTTGGGTATAGAACTATAGTATGGACATTATTTCCCTCAGAATTTAGAAGCATTGTTCATTTTTTTCTACCTTACATGGTAGTTGTTGAGATATTTGAAACAATTCAGAGTCCTAATAATTAATAAATAAACTTTTTCCCCATTCTTGAAACTTAAGGTTTTAATTTCCAGTGTTTTGAGATTTTTTTCTGCAGTGTGTCTTGGGATGAGTTGTTTTTCTTTTTTCAGTTTGCAATGTACTCATAGAAAAATTTTTCAATCAGTAAATTCATAGTCTGCAGTTCTAGGAAAATTTCTTAATTGTTTCTTTGGTAATCACTTCCTTTCTTTATTTTATTTCTCTCTAGTATTTACGGTTTTAGATGTTTCTCATAGACTGATCATCTAACTTTTTCTGTCAAATGCCATTTCTTTTTTTGTTCTTTTTTTGGGGGGAATTTATTTTGACTTTATCTTCTAATCCTTCTTTTGATTTTTAATCAAATATAGGTATTATATTTGTATTTTCAAGAACTTTCTCTTTTTCTGTTCCTTTAAAAAAAAATCAACTCTAGTTCTCATTTAAAGAGAGGCTTCACCTTTCTTTATCTGAAATGTTCATCATAATTACTTCTTCATTGTTTCCTCTACGTTCCATTTCCTCTTAGTTTGTTTTTATCTCTGCCTTTCATGTTGAAGACCTTCCTGAAATATCAAGTAATTCTTAGCTGTCCATTCATATGGAAGTATGAGGAACTAAAATTCTGATTGAAAGAGGTGGAAGGAGAAGAAAGTCTTAGATACATAGGCTTCACGGTAGGGTAGTTGAGTGGGACTCACAGTTTTAATGGGAGACAACATATTAAAACTTGTAAGTCTTTTCTCTTGAGAAAGTCAGTTTCCCCAAGAAAGTCTACTCCAATATTTTGTCTGTGTGATATTAACCTGGTTTCCAGTGTCCTGGAGATTGATGAAGAAGAGAGTTGAGAGACAGACTCACCTTTCAGGGAACAAGCTTATCTTTCATCTCTCATTTTCATATTGGTCCCCTACTCCTTCTCTAGTTGTGCCTGGTGCCTCTGTGTTCAGAACTTTTCAGGTTCACTCTCTTAGAGCATTAACCGTTTGTATTCTGCCAGCATGGGAGGGGATGATTACCTGGATGCATAAGGTAGAGGACTAAATCTAGGATAGGAAGGATTTCACTGCTCTAAAAATAAATCTTATAATCAATCCTTCCATTTTTTTTTTTTTTTACCCTCATTCTGAACCCCTGCCTGCAAAACTAACAGTGCCTCCAATTCCCAGGCTTTTCTGGGATTTTGTGGCTAGAAGTGTTTTTGCTACCTATTGGCTCCTGACATCAGCCCACAACCTTGCAGCTTTGGGTTTCAGTTTTCCATGGTCTGTTAGGTCAGGTACTACTCATCTATCCACTTTCTATTTTCCAAATTCTTGGCTTCTCTTGTCTGCTACTATTTTCTCTTCCATTCTCTTTCTCCTTGTGGGTTTATGCCTTTTTTTAAAATTCCATTAATGACATTTTAGTGGGACTTCTGGAGGTAGCCAAGATAAACATGTGTGTTCAATCAGCAATGACCAAAATGTTTAAAGTTCTCTACCAAAGTTGGGGACCAAAGTAACAGTGAACCATAAAACATTCTTCCACCTTGCTTTGCCCGAGTCCTCTGTGCCTTTATCTCCTGAAGTGGATAACTGGGTGAAGATAGTCCTGATCACAAATCACTGTATCTCACCATGACCGCAAATCAAGTGTAACACAAAAATCCCGAACACCACAAACACCATCACCCCTAACTTAGCCTCTAACACCATCGCCGCCACTGTTCATCACCACTTCATGGTAGCCTCCATTTCCACCTGCACCACTGCCTCAACCATTGCTTTAACCACCTTCTCCATCATCTGCTCCAAAGTATCCATCACTACCAGGTCTGACATCAGCACCACCCCCTCCACCATCATCTCATCATTGTGGATGCCATCAGTGCCATTGCCACCACTTCCATAATTTTCATGAAGGTTTCCACCATATAATCCAGTATTATCTCCTCCAGAAAGTTTTTTAAACTATATATTGAATGTATTCTTCTCTCTATGAATTGCAATAGTCATTTTCAGTAATGTAGAGGAGTGACTTCTACCATTGAACACACATCATTCTTCTTTTGGAAAAGAGAGGGGTGGAAAAAGAACTTACTGGTTTTTCCAGCTCAAACCACATACATACATGGGAAGGGGTAGGGGAAAGGAAATATTCATTGAACCCGTTCTAGGTAATAGGCATTATACTAGGCACATTAGTTGGAGCATTTTCTCTATTAAGAATCATTGCTTCAGTTTTACAAGGAGGAAACTGAGATTCCCAGATGCTAAATAACATACTCAAGGCCACACAATTAATGAGCAGTGGAGCCAAGATTCCAACCCTGTGTGACTTCAAAGTCCATATTCTTTCCATTACACTATACTGCAAGAAATCTCAGGAGCTCGGTTTAATGGGTTACGACTCTGAGCAAAGAAAGCGATAGTCCTGGTCCCTGGTCCCAGGGAGATCTGATGAGGCAGGACGAAGCCCCTTTCTCAAAAGACTGCTATCTGATGAAGAAGATTGAATCCCAGACTCACAGAGCCTATGCTCTGCCTGGAAGCCTCACTCAAGCAACTCTTCCAAGTGCCCAAGCCCTGCCACCTCTCCCTGACCCTGGGTTCCCAGAGGGAGAGGGAGGGAGCATGGACATTCAGTCCTGGGAATGCCTGGGGTTGGGAGAGCTGAGTTATTTTGGGATTGTTTACATTTGGAATCTTCCTGGTCTTTGGTCCCAGAAAAACACCCACATGTTGGAAACTCTTCCGAGTTATTCACTGTTGGGGTTTTTCTTCATCTCCTTCAGCTTTTTCTTCTTCTTGGATGGAAAAAAAATCTGCTAGTGATTAGTCACAACCTGTGAGGCTCAGCTTTTGACAGCCCCACTGAGAAGAGAGAGACAAAGAAGCTCAGAAAGGGGCCTATGGGCAGATGTTGCTGGGAAGGAAATGTGGTTCACAGCATTGACCTCCAGGGTGAGGGATGGTCTATTCACCTTTATCTGCCAAGGGACAATCACTCCCTAGACCAGGGCTAGTCTATTCCAAGCCCTCATCCTAACTTCACTTGGGAACACAGGACAGAGCATGCATTAGAAGGAGACCTAGGGGGTCAGGACCTGGGCAAGCAGCAAAAAAAAAGGGGGGGGTGCAAGGAGAGGGGAGCAGGTGTAAAGAGCAAAGGACGCCTACCCTGGGAGCGTACCCTTTGGACATATCTCCACTGCCAATTCAGAGTGCTCCATTTCAGGGAAGAAGTACAAGCTGTGACAACCCCATACCTCCCAGACAGCCATATGATCTCTGGCAGGTTTTATTACATCTTTGGGCTCCTCTAAATCCAAGGGTGTGAGCCAGCCTCCTGCTTTTTTTCAAGAAGGCCAAGGGTCGGGCGGGGCTGAGCACTGTCCACAGAGGCCAGGACAAAGAGAAATTGTTCTAGCTGAAAAACTAGGGCCTAGAAGAGAGATCTGGATCCAATTTTAAAATCTGAGAATTGTGAAACATGGTGGGGAGGGGGTAATAAAGGGAATTTGGGAAATCTCCCTTGGTGTAGGTCTTTTTAAAGAGGTTTCAAGGCAACAAAGGGAAAATCAATTACTACAATAAGCAACAATATAGCAGGATGGCTTGATGTCAGGGGAATAGCAGAGCCATCCCTGGGGTGTGTGGGACCCCAGGAAACATTTTTGCTAGGCTCCTGTCTACATAAACAATTTGAGTCATTTAAAATCAGCATGTCAGCAGCATTCTGAAAGCCCAGTTCTCATGTGATCCCACATAAAAACTACTTCACAAGCCAGAGGAGCAATCTGCTCATCAGATTGCCTGCCTGGAACCGAGCGTGGCCATAAGACAGGGTGGCTGCGCAGGCATGGGTCTCACTGCTTACTGGGGGAACTGGTCAACCCCACATGTGGGATAGAGGGTAGAGAGTACGTGGAGGGGAAAGAGAGACGGGAGCCCACACACGTTCCAGTCCCAACTCAGGGTGACCCGCTCAGATGACACTGGCAGCCTTGGTCAGTCCTAACCACATATGGGGACTTAAAATTTTTTAAGGAAAGCACTCTAAGACTGGAGCCCTTTTTTTTCTTCCCCCAGGTCTAATGATGGTACTGAGACTGGAGGCGTTACCTCTCAGCAGGACACCTCAAATCTTTACAGTGTGTGGGAGGGTGCTGATGGGCAGGCAGCAAACTGGGGTTTTAGTCCTGGCTCTTTCTTTCACTGGCTACGTGACCTCAGGCCACCCTCTGTTTTTCTCCTGACCTCAGGTTCCTCATCCATAAACCACTGAAAGCTGTTGTGAAGAACCATAGCCCAGTGTCCCCATCCTGGTCCTGATTCTGCCTGCAACAGGTGGACTTACCGATAGCCATGTGGTCCAGGTCTACAGTCTTGGCCCTGCCTTCCAGAGTCTCCAGGGGTGAGGTTGTGCTGGCCAGTACCACTTCTGCTTGCCCCAGTGCCAGCCCTGGGGACAGAGCCCTGTTGTTCTTGAGAAGAGGAGTCCATAGGCCAGCCCCTGTGGGGGAGGGCAGAAGGCTGAGATAAAGGCCTATTATCCAAAATGGCACTTGAAGCCAGCAGGGTTCATGCTACAGGAGTTACAGGATGGGGGGAGGGCCCAGTCTGGGTGACCCAAGTGAGGTTCTTGAGGATGTTGTATTAACAAAAACACTGCCATCTTAGACTGAAGGGGACGGAGAGAATGAAGTAAGAGAAGGCAGTACAACACTGAAAACAAAAGTTGGACTGATGCAGCCACGAGCCAAGGAATGAGAACAGCACCCACCCTGGAAAAGGCAAGGAAATGGGTTCTCCTCTGTGGGGCTACAGGGCCAGGGGCGGAAGAAGTCTTTGTGCTGAGAGTTATCTTGACCTTGTTGTAGGAAAAAGAGGTGGCGGCTGAGCCCACAGAGAAAAATATTCAAACTCCCCTGTTTTTTCGATCCCATATGTGACTGAATCCTGATGGATACCTAGCACAGTCCCCATTCTGGTCTCCAAAGCTGCCCCATGAGCCAGCTGGGGAGCAGCCAGGGTCTAAGGACCAGCTGGACTGGGGGTCAGGACTTGAATACTCTGAGCATGGCCTCTCACCTCACTCCCTTTTTCTCTCCTATCATTCAGCCCCAAAAGTACACTTGGGGCCTCTTGGCACCTGCTCTTGCTTGTGGAACTTGACGGAGGTCCCCCGTGACCTTCAGCATGATTAAACCAAGCTAGAACCTCCAGAGATAAAGGCAAGGAAAGACCTAGACAATAGCCCAGCAAGGGCCCCCCAGTGGGCTAGTGACACCCCCAGAACTTTGTCCTGCCTGGTGGGTAGCCGGACCCTCACCCACTCTCTTCATACTTCAGAGCCCTCTGAATCCTCAGCTTGGAAGACAGTCCCCTGTGTAACCCTCACATCCTTATGGGAGGGCTTTCCTCTTCCATTTATGGCTATTCGTTTTAAACCAAAAGGTAGTCTGCCTAAGGATTTTTTTTCTTGCCTGCAAAGTTAAATGAAAAGTCTGACCAATGTATAAAAATTAACTCCATTTAATTACAGTGATCATTTAATACACTAACATTATCCGAAAGAAGAGACCCTGTACGTCAATAACACCAGAGCGAGGAGTGGAGCCGCAGGTGCAATATCACACACGGTGGTGCAGCCCCATCCTGGTGATGGAATGTGAGGCAGGCGTTGGCACTGCCGGAAGAGGAGCCGACTCGGTGCCCGCAGGTCCAGAGATCAGGAAGAGGGGTCTTCATAATTGTGCCCCAGATGTCATCCAGGCCTGAGAGCTGCCAAGGTGGGGGGAAGGGTGTCAAAGACCACTAAGAAAACAGGACAGATAAAAGAGGCCCAAAGTATGAGGGTTACGGCCACAGAGACTGGTGGGCGTTGGCCTCGGTCGGCAACACCAGGGCCAACCAAGGCTTTTCTGTGCAGAACATCATTATCATTTATTGTAACAGTGTCCTTTCCCATTACTCGCAAAACTATTAACTGCAGAAAGGAAGGCCGTGCATTATTTCTTCCATTTTACAGATGGAAAAGCTGAAGTAGTGACATTTGTGCTCTTTGTCCTTGTTGACATTCTTCATAGCGGAAACCTGAGGAGGAGCCCAGAGAAGCAGTAGGAAGCCCCCATTGGCTACTACAAGCCCTGCGTCTTGGTACAGCGCTATCCTCGCCCCTTGGGTGGGGTAAAGGGAAGCCAGGGATGCCTGAGTTGGGTCATAGAGGATGGCTTTCAACGGGACAGGAGGGGGCCACTGGTTACCAGGAGTAGCCCAACCCTGTTGGCCCGGTGTCCTCACCCACAGTCAAGAGCCGAACTTCCTAGGCCAGGGACTAGCCTGGAACTAATGTCCAGGGCAACTGACACCTTGGGAACCAGCCCTCACTCTGTCAGAGAAAGATTAGCCTCATCTTGAGTACCTGTGCCCAAATGTGCCCTCCCCGTTCTGCTTAGGCCACTTCGTGCTGGAATCAAACCTGGGCTCCGCCTCCACCAAGAGACTGGAAGCTCCCTGAGGGCAAATTCTGGATCTTCCTTCCCTCCGCTTTACATGTTTACCCCCAAGACTGTTTCTTATTTATTCTTTTCTTTTTAATACCCTGCCATCTTCCAACACTGACTCCCCCAAGAAACCCCTGGCATTCAGTAATTATCATTTCCTCCTCCCAGATCCCCATCCATCTCCCTGGGATTTCCCCCATAGACCAACAGAGATCCTCCATCTGTTTGCCATTCGATGAATGGGTCTGAGTCCCCCATCTCCCAGGTACGAAAAGCAAGCCTCAGAAAGGCTGGGTGGCTTGCCTGTCAGGGTGTACTCAGTCCTGCACCTCTGGCCTTCCAGCCTGCGGTCTTTACTCCCAGACAACCTCGCCATGGCCACCTGGTGTTCCCCCCAAGAAAAACCTCGAGCAGGGACAGGAACTGGGACAAAGAGGAGGAGGACACTGGGGCCTAGGCCTTGACCCCAAGTTCCTATTTATAATCTTTGTTCCGGAGACAGCCACTTAAACACACATTCCTGATAACTGAATAATCTTTGGCACCAAGCAAAAAATAGCCTGTGGCCCAGACCACAATTGCACAGCTGGAGCAGGGTGAGCAGGGGCAATGCGGGCTCAACGGTGCAGGACGGGCCGCTAAGGGAGGAGAGGGGTGACAGGCGGGTCCAGAGCTGGGACAAGTGAGTGGGACTGCAAATATAGCCAGTTAAATATAACTCTGCCGACCTGGACATGGTGCCAGCCTCCTCTGCAGAGAGCTTTCCTCCAGTGCCTTAGGTCTCCTTTTCCCAGAGGAAGTGGAAGCCAGAGGCTGAGAGGGGAGGAGCCGAAGGGACCTTGATGGCAATGGAGCCCAAAGCTCTGGAGAAGTCTGCAAACAAACTGAGACCGAGAACAGTGGCTCTGCTGGGACCTTCTAGACGCCCCAGTTTGATGGAGAAGATGTGGCCATGCCTCAAGGAAGATAACAGGGTGTCTTATTCCCCAAACCAGCGGGCCAAGGCCCTACACACCTTTCAGTTCCAGGAGGACTCGTGTGAAACCTCTCCTCCAGGGAGGCTCCAGCCAGAGCAGAAATGGAAGTGAGAGACGGAAAGCCCTGGAGTCCAGAGCCCTGAGGGATCTCTGAGCCACGTCGGAGGCCTGACCCAGGGGCCTCAGAGGAAGCAGCCATGGCCCCTTCTTCCTCAGGGACGCTCCACAGCAGGATTCTGGGCCAGCAGGCTCCAGGATGATGTCAAGGTAGTGCCTGGGTTGACACCCTTGGCAAAGTTTTCTCTGCTCCTAACAATTCGCTCTCAGGACCCTCAGTTGCTCCATTTCACAGGAACTTGCTTCTGTGCTCTGAATTTTGGAGAGTGAGTGTGCCCCTGCTCAGGAGTTTCTAGACAATAGTGAACAGGGTGGACAACGCCAGGTCTCAGGCCCTCCTGCCCGTGTGGAGGCATCGCTACACTTCCAGGAGGTCCCAAGCAGGGTCCCACTTGTGATTAGGGAAGAGCCTCCTCACCTGTCTGCTCGTTGTAAGCCGCCTGAAGGAGCTGTGCACACCAAACAGTCAGAAAGAAAGGAGGAAGGGGTGGGGCTGGGGGACACGCCTTTCCCCTCAAGGGCCCGGCCAAGAATGACTTGTATCACTTCCACTCGTGCGTAATTGGCCAGAACTTAGCTTTAATGCTGGCCTCTAACTGTGAGAGAGCCCTGCTGACACCGACCCCTGAGAACCCCCTCCAGGCCCGGGTGTCCCCACACTCCCAAGGTTACCAAGCCTGCAGAATGCTGAGCTGGACTGCTTTCCTTCTGATCTTTCCTGGGATGGAGTCATGTTGGTTCCGTGCAGAAATGGAAACATCCCTGTCCCCACTGCTGGGCTGTGGGTCCTGAAGCATCACTGCCTGAACCCTAAATCCCACAAAGTCCTGCAGTTTCTCTCTATCAAGGGTATGATCCACACTTAGCACACTGCTCACCCTCCCTTCAATGAAGGGATCCCCCCGGGTGTGGGATCGGGTGGGAAGCAATGCCCACCCCCACTTCAGAAGGCGAGAGTTCCAGATCCTCTCCTCACTGTCCCTGACAGCCAGGGCCAAGTACAGTTCAGCAAGGGACAAGCCAAAAGGAACCCTCAGTCCCTGAGGCCACGGCTGTCAGCGGTTCTACAACATTCAGAGGGAAGGAGCTGTGCCATGCAGACATGGGGGCGGCCAGCTCCGGGGTCCCAATGTGGGGCCCTGGCCCTTCACTTCACAAAGATGTTTCAAGAGCCCACCCTCTGTCACATGGTACGCTAGTTACTGTGGGTATCAGGGGGTGGAGCTGCCCCTGAAGCTGCTCCTGATTGGGTGTGCTGAGAACGGTGATGGAGACCAGCAGGAAGCCCCAGCAATGGGGAATAGGGCTCAGGAAGGCCCCTGGAGGCCATGGAGGAAGAGGGGTGAGAGATCCCAGGCAGGGACCCCGTGTACAAAAGGTTCAGAGTGAGAGGAAGAGAGGGAGTCTGTCTGAGGGTGTGGAGGAAAGGTGTGGCTGGTGCTCAGGATGAGAGGGGAGAGGAGAGACAGGAGATGAGGGTGAGGTTAGATGAGTAAGTGAGAGCCAGATCATGCCTAAGGGGACTCCTACTGAGGCAGTAGGAATCATTGCACAATATTAATCAGGGGCAACCTGATCTATTTATATGTTAGAAGGGTCCTTCAGCCACAGCATGGAGAGTGGATGAGAGGGTGCCTAGACAGGATGCTGGGAGACCCGTTAGGAGGCGCTTGCCAACGTACAGCTGAGCCATGGTGGTACCTGAACTCCGGCAATGGAAGGAGGATGTAGAGAGAGGTGGGCCGTACTGAGACATAGTTAGAAAATAGAATCCATAAGGCAAGGTGAGTACCTGGATGTTGGAAGGAGAGACAGACAAAAGTAAAATGTTCACTCATTCATTCATTTGTGCGTTCATTTGTCAGCCATATGATGAGCATCTAACAAACATGAAGTTCTTTGCCCAGCACTGGGAGTACGGTAGCGTGCAAGATAATGAGGTCTCTGCTCCCAGGAGTTTACATTCCAGTAGCACAGTGGAGATGTACAATAAACACAGAAACAAATATCAGATCATTTCAGGTAGTGATAAATGCTGTAATGGTCATAGAACAGGGTAAACAATAAAGAATAGTTTAGAAAAAGGTCCTGCCTTAGATAGGCTGTTCTTTGAGGGTGTTTCCAGAGCAGAATCAAAATGCAGAAGCTGGTGCGGGGCGGTGGGGGGTGGGGCGCGCCTAGCAGCGGCCTTTGAGGAACAGAAGGAATACCAGCATAACTGGGGTACAGTGAGGGAGAAGCAGCCTGGAGAAGATGAGGTTGGAAGACTAGGTAGCAGCCAGATCTGGGGGCCACAGGGAGTCATTGCAATTTTGTTCTCAATGAAATGGGAGTCACTGGAGGGACCTGAACTGATTTATGCTTTTAAAAAAGAGTTTTAGCTGCTTTATGAAAAAGGGACCGTGGCTATGTTAGTTTGCTAGGGCCGGTGCAGCAAAGTACCACAAACTGAGGGGCTGCAACAACGGAAATGTGTTGCCTCACGGTTGTGTTGGCCCCAAGGCTGAGACCAAGATGTCAGCAGGGTGGTTCCTTCTGAAGGCTGTGGAAAAGTCTGTCCCATCTGCTTCCCTCAGTTCTGCAGGTTGCTGAAAATCTCTGTCGTTCCTTGGCCTATAGAAGCATCACCCCAATCTCTGCCTTCATCTTCACATGACATTCCCCCTGTGTTTGTGTCTTTGTCCAAATGTCTCCTTTTTATAAGGACACCAGTCTTATTGGGTTCAGGCCCACCCTGATGACCATCTTAACTTAATTCATTACATCTGCAAAGACCCTGCTTCCAAATACGGTCACAGGCTGAGGTGCTGGGGTTAGGATTCCAGCACGTAATGTTGGGAGGAGACACAATCCAACCCGTAACAACTGCATTCACTTTTATGCCTGGTAAGTATAATTTGATACTAGAGGTCTTAGGTAGTCACACTGTCACGTGTCCAGTGAGGAACTAGTGGGTGGTGATGGTGTTTACTGAGGCAGAAATACTGAGGAGGAGCCAGTGTGGAAGGAGAAGATGATTTCAGTTTTGAACATGATGATTTTGAGGTGTCTGCAAAAGATTCAAGAGAAATATCCAGTAGGCAACTGCACATATGTCGTGGACCACAGGAAAGAAGTTAGGGCTAAGAATGTTGATTTGGGAGCCAGGAGTATCCCAAGCAGCAATTAAAGTCAAAGAAATAGGTGAGGTCATTGGGAAACACAGAGAAAAAACAAAACCAATGCGTGGGGCTGGGCCCTAAGGAACCCTGGCATCCAAGGCCTGGGCCAAGGGGACTCCAAAGTAGACTGCGAAGGGGCAGCAGAGATAGGTGGGAAATCAGGAGGGTGATGCCTCATGACCCAGGGGAAGGCAGGGTTTCAAAAGGAGCAAATTGGCTTCTCCTGCTGGCCCAGATGGGCTATTATTTGAATGAGTTCTCCTACTATGAACAACTGAAAATGATGGGGATTACTTTCGAAAACATAATCTTAAGCACATAGAAGAGCTCACAAGAAATTGGGAATTACCAGGTCAAATCCAGAAGACGGACAAAGGTTGGGGAGCACCTCCACTCTGAAGGCACTTGCTGATCTGTAAGAAAAAGCTTCAAAGCCAAGCTGTGGTTTTTCAACACCTCGGGACGAGGGGAGAGAGGAGAAAGCCCAGGGCTTTCCCTGCACAAACCACAGCCACACGGGGCTGGAATTCTGAGAACTTCGCCCTCAGGTTAAGGGCGCACTGAGAGTACAATGACCTCTCCACCTCTCTCCCTCCCCCTGCCCTTGCGGGGAAGTGTGAATGCACGCATGCGCGTATACACACACGTGTGTCTCAGGGTTATGCAGAGAGTTGCCTTGATGTACAGGACAGATCCGAAGGGAAGAAAAAAAGGAATGGAAGAAATAAAGGAGGAAAGGAAGGAGGGAGAAGAAAGAGAGGGCAAGAAAGCCCACCACTGAGAGTTTATAAAACAAACACGCTTCCACTAGAATCACTGTCCAAATTTGTATCACTGGGGTAGTTCAAGGAATGTCAAGTTGTGCAATTTTACTTGAGATCATACTTTTAGTCAGTTTTTCACTATTACAGAATTAAAAGATAGCGTTTTAATCCTACTAATTATGTTTACATGAGATATCAAAAACCTAAGGATATAGGCTATGGATATGCTCAGCAAAGAAAAGCTGAAGTAGCTGTGCTAATTTCAGACAAAACAGACTTTTAGGAAAAGGTAATCCACTCACAATCATAAAAGATTCAGCTCATCAGAAAAGTATGCAAATTTAAACGGCATGCACCTAATAACTTAGCCTCTCAAGTGTATACGGTAAAAATACCAGAACTTCAGAAAATTGACAAATCTGCAATCACAGTGGGAGATTTTAACACAGTCTGTTAATAATTGATAAAACCAAAAATTAGACAAAAATTAGTAAAGATACTGAAATTTGGAAAAATAGGGTTAACAAACTTTACCTAATGGACATACATAGAACACAGCACTCAACACCTATGGAAAATGCATGATTTTTCTTCACCACCCTTGGAAGATTCCTATAAACTGATCATATGCTGGGTTCCAAAGCAAATCTCAACAAATGTAAAAGAATGAAATCGTAAAGAGCATGCTCACTAATCCCAATGCAATTAAATGAGAAATTTATTTTTTAAAAAGACAACAGAAAAATTCCCTTATGTTTGGAAATTAAGAAACACATTTATAAATAATCTAAGTGTCAAAGAACAAATCATATGGAAACTGGAACATACTTTGAACTTACAATAATGAAAATATTATGTATGAACATTTGTGATGCAACCAAAGCAGAAAGAGGAAAATTTACTGCCTTGATACATTAGAGAAGGAAAGAGGCTGAAAAATAATGAGCTAAGCGTCAATTTCAATGAGCAGCACATCAAAACAAACCCAAAAATGGAAAAAAGGAAATACTAAAAATGAGAACATAAAATGATGAAATAGAAAACAAATATGTAATATAGAAGTTCAACAAAGCCAGAAATAGAGTCTCTGAAAGGGCTAATAAAATTAACGAACCACTAGTTGGGATAATCAAGGAAAAAGAGAGAGAGAGAGAGAGAAGGAGGGAGACATGAATAACCAATAGTTGGATGCGAAAGCAGACATCTCTGCAGATTCTGTAAAGATGTAGGAAGATAAAAGAAGTCCTACGGAAAAAATGTATGTGACCAAAGTTGTACGCTACTGAGAGGGCAGGTGAAAGGAGAAGTAAAATGACCCATGCGGGCACTGACCACTCCAGCCATGTAACTGCCTGTTTGTGCTGCCGGCCAAATGTCCTCCCTGCCCCGGGCAAGGCCTTAGGACCTCCACTTTCCAGGTGGGGACGTTCGCCTTTAAGTGCTACCTCCAGGGCTGAAGGGTCTCAACAAATCTCAGACAATGACTTGCATTAATTCCATTCCCAAAATCCAGAGTACCAATCGGACACCAATCTGTTCTTCCATAGCAGGACCTGTCCCTTCTTCAGCCTGGAATGTGCTCTCCACTGCAGGGCGCACTCTCTCAGGATGTGGGTGGGGAACGGGACAGAGTAGTTAAGTACCTGGGATCAGAAGCTACGTGGCCTGGGTCCAAAGCCTGGCCCTACATTTTTCATGCAAGCTCTCTGAATTTCAATTTCCTCATTTATAAATTTGGAATAATAATAGCTTATTGTGAAGATGTAAGAACTTAACAGACATAAAGAGCTTAGAACAGTGCCTGGCACCCAATAAATGTTAATAATAACAACTGCTACTACCTGAGAAGACAAATTCTTACTCAGAAGATTACTCAGTGAATATGGAACTAGAAAAGAGGTGTGGAATGATTTGGAGGGAGGTTTACTTTGCTCTGGGGAAGCCTAATAAAATATCTCTGCTCCACACAAGAGACCAGGCTCCTTCCCCATTTCTGGAACTTCTCTTCCCCAAACATGGCTAAGAAAGCAACAAATAGCTCTTGTTTTCTCTGATCTTTTTAACTCTGTTCTCACCATTCCAACCCATCTGCCCTCTTGTAAGTGCGCTGAGCATCAGTGAGCTAAGCTCACAATTTCTTTAGCTGTGAGTTCGAAGGAGTTTCTTAATGCCCCGTGCCTCAGTGTCACCTAAGTTTCGGAAAATCATCTACATGGCCAGGTTGTTCCAGTTATCGATTGCTGCATAACAGACCACCTGAATCCTAATGGCTTAGAACAGAGGTTGGCAAACTATGGCCCACTCAGTGTTCTTGCACAGCCCACAAGCTTAGAATGGTTTCTTATGTTTTTAAAGAGTTGGAAGACTATCAAAAGAAGAGTACTATTTAATGACAGGTGAAAATTATATGAAACTCCCATTCCAGTGTACATTAAGTTTTATTGGAACACAGCCATACCCGTTCATTTATGCATTGCCCGTGGCTGCTTTTGCAGAGCAACAGCGACCAAATAGCCCACAGAGCCTAAAATATTTACTACCGTGTCCTTTTCAGAGAAACTTGCCAACTCCTGGTTTCAAACATAAACTGTCATTTATTTTGCTCACAGACCTGCAGTGTGAGCAGTACTCAGCGGGGACTGGTTACCTCTGACCCCCCCCAGTATCGTGCAGGGTGGCCTGGGGCTAGGAGCGACTCCCTGTCCGGGCAGGAGCTATCTGAAGACCTGCCTACTCACCTGTCTGGCCACTGGTGGGTACTGTCCACTGGGACTTCCGCTGGAGCCTTTGGTGGGATCGCCTACAAGTGACGTCTCTGTGTGGCTGCTTGGCTTCCTCGTAGCATGGTGGCTGGATTCCAAAAGCCCATGTCGCAAAAGAAAGGAAGTTGAAGCTTCCAGTTTCTTAAGACCTGGTCCCAGAAAATGGCACTAGGTCACTTTCACCATATTCTGTTGGTCAAGCTGTCAGAGGTCCCAGATTCAAGGGGAGTACATAGAGACCCCCCACCTCTCTCTCACTGGAAAGGGTGCCAAAGAACTTGGCAGCCATGTTTTAAACCCAGCACAGTTGTTGTGAGATGTGGTGGTACATAGTAAGGACTCCATAAGGAAGAGATGTTATTATTACTATTAATCAACATCAGCATCACCACCCTGTGCTTTAATGAAGTCTTTCCTCATGGGGGCCCAGGAGGCATCCCGTCTGCTCCTTAGCTGTTGATTCACTTAGATTCACATTACAACTTAGATGCAGATTACAGCTGGTCTGGAGCAGAGGGCAGACCTCCCCATGTTGCAGAAGCTCCTCAGGTGATTCTAATATGCGCCTGGGTAGGACCACTGAGCACGCAAGCAGTCCTAGCAGCTACTGTGGGCCCACATCCAGCAAACGGAGCCTTTTCTCCGGCTCTCTAGGTAAAGGCTAGAGGATGAGAATCTGGTCCACGTCTAAATTTGCTACAGAGCCCAGGCAAGGGCCTAGCGCAGAGCAGGGCCTCGAGGGATGATACCAGCGGGGTGACATGCATCTGAATTCCAGCCCTCCGGTCGAACCTCCCCATTCCTTGCAAACTTGTTCTGACACCGAGCCGACCCAGAGCGGAGGTGCCTGGCCTCTTCCCAGCCTTCCCAGTCTCTTCCTTTCCCTGCTTTTCCCTCTAAAATGGGCAGCTTCTGAGACAACACGTTGTAAGAGGCACAAGCTCAGGGCAAAGAAACTGTTCAGTTGTCACTTTCCTTGAGCAGCGGTGCAACACTGAATGGGTCTGGATGAGATAAGAGTTGTCACCAAGCCTTGCTGAAGGCCCACACGCAGCTCGTGACCAGCCGTGCCACGTCTGAAGAGCCCTAGCCATGGGCCGCATTCCACGTCAAAGCCTAGTTTCCAGATGCTAAGCTCCAGAGTCAGGGCCACCATCTGCCACAGTCCCCATAGGACCACCCAGACTGAAGCCCTGTGCAGGAGGAATCCTGTCGGTGGAGAGCCAGGGCCTTACAGCTGAGGAGCACAGGACTGGCAGATCTGCTTCCACCCACTCCAGGCCTCACCAAGGACTTTGGAACTCAGAGTTAATAATGTGGAGACGTCGCATGTTTCCCCACTGGAAGTGGGGCCAGGCAGCCTTCCATCAGCTGGGGCTCTCAGAGGTCACAGTCCTCACTGCAAGTCTCATCCCTAGCAGTTAAACTGAGAACAAACTGCTTCGCAGTCACTCTTAGCCCTAAGTCTGGTCACATCAATGTGACCTCAGACTGACCACAACCATGGCCGTAGACTGACCCTGACACTGACTCAGACTGATTCCGACTCTGGCCAAGACCAACCTCTGACATTGGCCACAAAACTGACCCTGTTCAAAGACTAACCCAGACCCTGGTTGCAAAGCGATCCTGACCCTTACCACAGACTGACCTCCAACCTCTGAAAAGAGTTAGTAGAATGTACCACACCATGGCACAGCTTCGTGGACCCACAGGTACGCCAGTCTGACTACACTTTGAGTGACAGCCATGAGCCAGGAGAAGGAGGGCCTGTCCCGTGCAAACCTAGGGCTGCCTTCAGCAAGCAGGTCCTGAGCAACTGCTCCCAGGAAAAACAGCTCAGAAACATCCTCCAGGACACCTCAAAGAGCCAATTATTTTGCCAAGCACTGCAGCTCGCATGACCTCTGAACCTTTGCCCTGGAGCGTTCCACCAGGCAGGTCTTCTTCTCCTTTCTACTTACTCTAAACCTGCCTAAACCTGCCATGTCCCATCCTAACTCCCTGAAGAGGCCAGTCTGACTGCCCCACTTGGGTTTTAAAGAGCTTTGACCCCCATGATCCTCCAAGGAAGTGTCCTCTAAGAGGGTCACTAGGAGACTTCTCTCCCTAACCTTCCAAAACAACAGTAGACAAAGGATCTGCCCCTTGCTTTCCCCAATAAAATTCAGTGGAGACCAGTCTGGAATGGTTTAAATAAAAGTTCTCTGTCTTGAATATACTGTTGCTAGGAATAAGTCTGGGGTCAATCTAATTTTGGCTTCTCCTTGTAGGTAATCTGTTCTTTCTCTTCCAATGAATCAGGGGGAGAGGGGTATGGGGCAAAGGGGGAAAGGAGAAGTTCATCCCTTTGAGACGCTGTGTGGACAGTGGGGTGGGGACCTGATTGAGGGGGCCGTGGTCATGCTACCTCCCCATACCGTCCGCTGCACCTACACTCCAAGCACCACCACGCTTCCCTTGCCAGTATTCCTGAGCCTCAAGTTCCTGAGAATCAAGATGCTCTCCATATACACAGCCCCTATTCTCAGAACTCGAGACTTCCCCTCTCTCATGGCAAGGGGCTATTCTTCATTCCTCATGGCATGGCTGGCCAGGACACACATGCGTACCTGCTATGCTGGGTGTGTGCACATGTGTTACTCATACATGTGGATGTGCCTGCATGTTTGTCTAAATGTGTGGTTGTGTGTGCACACATGTGTACATGTACATGGATATGGTATGTGCAAGGTATCTAGAAATGAGTGTGTGTATGTTTGGTGTGTGTGGGTATGCAAGGGTTATGAGAATATTATGAATATTACATATGGGGTATGTCTACATATATGCTTTTCTGTGTACGTATGTTTTTGAGAATATGTTGCTCTTCCACCCCTGACCTGTGTGCTTTTGGGGCACCCTGCAGTCCCCCTCACCTGTGTTTTCTGCACAGCCCTTGGACTGGATGTGGTCAATTCCCAGCAAGGCGTCAGGGCTTGAGTCCAGTGGGACAATGTCCCAGATCTCCTGAGTCTGTGGCCAGTAGCCTTGACAGAGCCAGAAGCCTGTCAGCAGTTCAGTGCCCATGGGTGGCCTAGAGAATACCAGGAGCCTTTGGGGTGGCCTCCTGCCTCAACATTATTACCCCATCACCAAGTCCAAGTTCATGGGGCAGTAATTGCCAGTACACACCACCTGAAACTAACGCCATCCTTCCATTCCAAAATCCTGCCCCATAGGTTCCAGGCCCCTCAGCATGCAAGGCACTAACCCCCGCTTCCCCACCCCACCGCTAATCCCAGGTCCACCTTTCTGCTCCACTCTACACACACACACACCTTTGCAGAACACAGGAAGAGGAAATCTATGTGTCTTCCACCCTCAAGCCGTTAACGCTTTCCACAGATGGGATTCTGAGCAAGCCTGAGGGGGAAGTTAAAGAACACTCTAAGAAAAGATTCCATACCCCTGGATGGTACAATACTTCAACTTTCATCTCAGCCCCACCAGCCATGAAGTGAAATCTGAGGCTTCAGAACCTCATCTGGGTTCTACCGCACCCTGTAGCTAGAAGAGACTGTTAGATGGTGAGCTGAGTCTCTCTAACTCAGGGGACCCCAACCCCCAGGCCTCGAACCAGTACCTGTCTCTGTAACTGCACAGCCGGAGGTGAGCGCAGGCGAGCGAGCTAGGGAAGCTTCGCCCGCATTGCTGAGGGCAGATTGTCGTCCACGAAACCAGTCTCGGGTGCCAAAAATGCTGGGGACCGCTGCTGTAACGGGCTCTCAAGGCCTGTGTGGAGTCCGGGACCCCGCACACAGGCCCGCACACCAACCCACGTTACCCTTCACTACCGGAAGAGGGCGAAGCAGAAAGTGAGGCATCCTGGGAAGGACCTGAGGCATCCTGGGAGGCTTATCAGGTATTCCAGAGTGGCGAAGGCATCCTGGGAGGAGCGTGCGATTTGGGTCAAGTCCCAGCTGAACCGCTTATTAGCTTTATGACCCTTGGCAAAGTTTTCTTTAGTTTAGTTTTTTATATAGGGCGACAAGATCACTTAAAATCCAAATTGAAAAGCTCTTAAGAGTGAAGCCAGGCCCTATTTAGAAGTATGCCCAGGCAGCAGGTATGAACCTCAATGTTCCAGGCAAATGGGGACATGCGATCGCCCTCCATCCCTACAGTAGTGATGGCGGTGATAATGATGATGGACTTACAAGGGAAGGGCCCCTAGTAGATTTTCAGACACTTCACCTTCGCCCAGAGCCCAGGTCTGAGGGAGCGGGGTGGGAGAAAAAGGTGCAGACAGTCCTTCCGCCACTAAACCCCTCTGGCCCAGGGCTTCCTGCCTTTTCCCCACGCTGCTCACCTCCAAATGCCCCAACGCTGACCTTAAGGCAGCTCTGATGCCATTAAGACACCAGGTTTATCTCCAGAAGAGTGCTAGGTTCAAGGGTCAGATAAATTTTCTGACAGACAAGGGGCTGGCGGTCGGCCAACTGCCAGAGGCGGGATGGCCCTGGAGGCTCAGGGTCAGCTGGGCTATTTCAGCTCCTCAGCATGAGGTCAGGGGCCTTGGGAAGGAGAAATCTATGGTGTGAAGGGAAGACTTGTCTCTGAGGATCTGCATTTGGCTTTGCCTCCCAGCTTGGAACCGGAGAGGGAGAGGGAGGAACCAGAGCGAGGAGCTGTAAAAGGAAGGGGGAGAAGAAGCCGGGGAAAAATAAACCTGGAAAAGAACCTACTTTAAAAGTCATTCTTTTAGGTTCCAGCTCTGCCCTACCACACCCCAAAACCTAGGCACTGGGCCATAGGGTGTGGTCACAAGGTGTGTGTGGCCGGTGACAGGAAACCCTTAGGTACCCAAAGCAGCTGGGGAGAAGCCAGGTAGGGAGGGAGTAGGTGGGGCCGGACAAGTCACCACAACCAGTCCCCTGTCTCACCATTATTGAATGCCATGCCCTTACACCAGTGTCTTTGAACTCTTTTGGTCGTGACACACACTTTATGCCACAACCCAGAACGCACAGTGTTTCAAGAAAAAAAAAACAATTTGTCCTTTATTAAGTCAATGCATCCTACATTTTCAATTCTACTCTTATTTTTTCAAATGTTGATTGCAACTCATAGCATTTTTTTATAATGCCCTATGGGTCACATCCTGTGGTTCTGAAAAATCACTGCTCCAGACTAGTACTTCCCAAACCTTAATGAATTGCCTACAAATCACCTGGGAGCTTACTAAATGTGGATGCTGGCTCAGTCAGTCTGCAGTGGGATCTGAGACCCCACATTTCTAACAAGCTGCCAGGTGCAATGCTGCTGGTCTTCAGATTTTGGAGTAAAGTGTCCCAGACCACAGCTTCCACCCAGCACCGATTTCAGCAAAGGGATTCAGGGACCATGCAAGGGGTGAAGGGGAAGATGATGGGTGATCCCACTGACAGCTGTCCACTACTCAGCCTCCAGGCAAGACTGCAGCGGAAATGTAGCAGAGGCATGATGGCACCTGATGGCAAAGAGCTGCCCTCCAAGGCTGTGATCCGGGAGCCAAGCAAGGGTGCAGCTGCCAGTCAGCATCAGCTAGCCTCACGAAAAAAGAAAGAAAAAGAAAATGAAAGGGAGGCAGGAAGCTGGGGAGAAAAGGAGAGGAGGAGGGGAGAGCAGAGGAAAAACTTGTAGGTCTGGGAACCTCACTCAGCATTCTAACAGGCAAGGCTGACAATATCACAAACTGGATTACTCACCGATGAACTAGCGTTCATCAGGAATGGCTGCCTACTTACTGTTCCATTCTCTGGGTAGAAGAGAAATGCCGACCTTGCCCTCAAGTTAGAAGAAAACTGCAGCGGTTGATTAGCAGACACCAGAGAGCACCAGTTCAGGAAGTTCAACCATCCTCAGCTCCTAGAGCTGCCTTGAGCATCAAGCAGAGAGCGGTAGGGCCTCCCTGTGCTTCCCCATCCCAATTCGGATCCCTGCCCGGCAGGACGAGAGCATCAGCTGCTGCTCAGCCCCTCTGTTCCCCAATCCCCACCCAACTCCAAGGATGATGGCTTTTTAAGATGTGAATCCCCTTCACTAAATTAATGGATGAGGACAGCAAGTTCTAAAGCAGGTGAAAGCAGAGCTGAACTGGTTACAGTCTAGTCTGGGGGAGGGTGAAGAGGCTGGTGCTGGCTGCCCGGCCCCCAGCACTCCTCAGCGCCCCCAAGGCAACTTGAAGAGCCCTAGGAAGAGCCCTAGGACTCCCCAGACCTTGGAGTCATCACCCTGGGGGGGGGGGCAGCTGACCATCTTTGGGGGGCAGCTGGTACCCTGGTAGACAGGCCAGCCAGTCCCTCTGAAGCCTGACTTGGGGCTCTCTTTCTCCCCTCATGTGATGACAGTTCTGGGCTACATGAGTTGGCCTGGAAGGACACATGGAAATAAAAGCATTGAGCTGGGGTTCACTCATGTGTGGAGAGCAAAGAAGGGAAGCAGAGAGAGAGCCATCCTGCCCAGCGGCCATCCCAGTTGTGTGTGTATGTGTGAGTGCGTTGGTACCTTAACTAGTTTTTCCATCCATCCTCCACCCCTCATTGTCAGTTTCCCCAGCATGACGCTGAGAGGGGCTGGCTGCCAGGGCCACCTCGAAATGTCAAGGCCTGGAAAATCCGACCAGCCCCCAGGGCCTTACAGTACCACCCCAGGCAGCAAGGCAGGAGTGGAGAATGACGAAGTTGGTCCCCCACCTCACCCCTTCCAGTTTCCACCTCTGGAGAATCACTCTGCTGCTGGCCTGGACCCCGTGCCTCCCAGACCCAGGCTCCCCACAGCCACCCGCACACCTAGACCGACTCAGACTGTCAGGGCCCTGCTGCTCAAGAACCTTCAGCGGCTCTCTACCACCCCGCTGAGTCCATACTAGGTCCTCAGCCTGGTACTTAAGTTCCTGCCATTAATTTAGTGAAGGGGATTCACATCTTTAAAAATCGTCATCCTGTGAGTTGGGTGGGGGCTGGGGAGCAGAGGTGCCGAGCAGCAGCTGATGCTCTCGTCCTGCCAGGCAGGGATCCGCATTGGGATGGGGAAGCACGGGGAGGCCCTACCGCTCTCTGCTTGATGCTCAAGGCAGCTCTAGGAGCTGAGGATGGTTTTCCCACTTTATACCACACAAACCAAGTCAGAAAGACATCAGCTAACTTGTCTGTCACTGGTCACACAACAGGAATCTCTCACGCCCCCGGAGTGGCAGCAATTCCAATACTTATTGATTCCTGGGCGGGGGTGTGGGGGAGCCTTGGTAGGGCTACCACGGTCTCTCGCCAGGGCACGTGACTCCAGGTTTATTCCAGAGAGGCGTCAGGACAGGGGACTAAAGAGCACAGACCAAAGGGACCAGAATCCACCAGCCTCTTACACCCTGTCTGAACTTGAGCAAGCTGTTAACTGCTCTGTTAAATGGGGAGGAATAATAATAGCTATTTCACAGGATTATTGTGAGATTAAATAAGTGATTACTTGCAAAGACTTCAAAACAGTGCCTATCTCCTCATAAGTGTTTGTGTAAGTAAATGTTAAATGAATTCATTTGATCCCATGTGGTTGGTGCCCCCTGGAGTTGGTGCCAGTCAGAGGATCAGGAAGGGGGATTGCTGCAAGGGGCAATTTCCTTGACCTTGAATGTGACTCTCTTTCTGCCACTCACTGAATGATGATTTGGGTTGGCAAATTCTGCAGGAAAGCCTGCTGAAATCGAAGCCCATCTTCTGGAAGCTGGCTTTCTGAGTATGTCTCCCTCACATACCCTTCCTGGCCACTGCACATGTACAGAAGGCAAATACTCTGAGCCCTGAGCAGTGCGCTCAAAGGGGCCCTGGGGTTAAGACCTCAGCAGGGAGGCGGCAGAAGCAGAGCCTGACTCCCCTGGCCAAGGCAGACAGGCACTGGAACCCTTGTCCCCTGGGCTGTCGCCACGACTCACCTCCCAGCCTCCCTGCAGGGCCACCCCCCTGGGGCCTCTCCCCCTCCCTCTGCTGAAGGGACAGCTTCTCCTCTCCTGGTCCCAGCCCAGATCAAGGCCACAGGGAGGGGCTGGAGTTCTGGGCCCTGACTGGAGGCCTCCATGTCTCCGATGTCTTCCAGGTGCGGGGGAGGCCCAGCTGGACGGGCAGGTGTGGGGAGGGCCAGAGCAGCTGCAGGGTGTCTGGAAGGCATTTGGGCAGCTAATGAGCTCAGGATCTAATTAAAACATTGGAGAAGGAATCTGGGCCCAAGCCACATGGAGCCGGAAGTGCAGGCTGGGGGCCTGCCTGGGCCTGGGTTCAGAGAGACAAGTGCCTTATGAGCAGGGGCCGGGGGCACACAACTAGAGCCCAGACCCCACCCTTCCCACCCCCAAGTCTTGCTCCAGGACCTACAGCACTTGGCTTCTAATGAGGCTGGGAACTTCGATACCATTCTACTGCTCTCTGCAGAGAGAATCAGGCTGAAGGCCGAGCATTGAGCAGAGAGTAAGGGAGGAAGAGCAGAATGTGGCCCACCTAAGTCCGAGGTGTTTCTGAGGCCTGGAGACGAGGGGGCAGGATCCCGCTGAAGAGAAAGGCTCTCCAACCTCATATCTCATGAAACTGGGCATCGGAGTGGAGCCGGCCGAGGACATCAGTCTCCCCATTATCACGCCATCACCGCCATCACACTGTCACTGTTAGCATTACCGCCCACCCTCCGAGTGCCCACCCTCCGAGCGCTGGTCGGTGGCCCGCGGTGCCCTTGAAAACGCCCACATTTTTCATTCCTTCCCCCCTGCCCCATGTGTAGCCTCACATTTCCGGTCTAGCAGACCTCGGCTTCCTTGTACACAGCCCAACGTTAACATATGTCCCCACCCCTTGCCCCACCCCCATCAGTTCCCTGGTCAGAGACCCTCAGACCTCAGAGGGGTTCAAGAGAGGGATAGGATGGTGTGGGTCACCAGTGTCTACACATTGGGGCTTCTGATAGGACACACACTCTCGGAGGGACACGGCTCTTGGTTCTGCCTCTCCTGAAGGCCTCCAAATCCGGATTTCCCTACAGTCTAGACAAAAGGACTGCCTATGGAGGAGATATTTGCAGACAATTGGCTCAGGAACCCAGTGGTTTGGGTGAGGGTCTGTTCAGTGCCTTCCTACCCATAATCCTACCACTCTCCCACCCCTAAGCTGACCCTCTCCTCCCCTACATCCCTGCCCCTCCACCATTGTTTCCCATCTGCTCCCAATAATTCCAGCTAACATCTCCCAGCATGCCTTTCACCTGGTCCCTGCGGGAGGACCGAGGAGGCACGACACCCCCTGTTCAGCTCCCTGACTCAGGGTGTTAACGAGGAACAGGTTTTCAGCCCAGCTGTGTGCTGGGCCCTGCGACTGGAGTTTCCTCCCTCCTGCCTTCTCCTTTATTCTTCAAATGGCCCAATTTCCCTAACAGATGCTGGGGGCTGCGAAGAGAGAGGCAGGTGGGGAAAGTGAAGGCTCTTTCTGGAGTGAAGGTGACAGGGAGTCGAGGAGAAGGTGGGAGCCTGGTGAGGAGAGGGGGACAATTCCTCGGGAGGTGGAAGGGGAAGCAAATGAGGTGGCTGAGAGGGGCCACGGTCCAGAGAGGGTGGGGGAGGTGAAGCAGAGGTCAGGCTCACAGCCCTTGGGGGAGAGTCCTAGGAGACAGCTAGATACTGGGGTCCATCCCCACTCTCCCAAGCCTCCTCTGCCCTCAGTCTCAATTCCTGCTTCACCCTATCCTCTCTACCCCACAAGCCCTAGGACGGGAGTCTCTTCCCTCTCCCCAGAAGGATCCAAAGGAGCCCCCACCCTCCAGTAGGACTGCCCCCCCCACCCCTTGCTAAAGAAGCAGGCCTGCAGGGCGCAGGGACACTTGCTACCTAGAAAGCACTCTACCTGCCTGCTTTCCCAGTGGTAGCCTCAGTCTCACCGGTCTGCCTTCCTTTATCCTGTGGTCAGCACACACCCCATGAATTCCTGTTGACTAAACGATGAAATGAATGAAGCGATGGCTCTCCTACCACCCAGCAGCCTAGGAGACAGGGCGTGGATGGAGCCCTGTGTTCTGCTCTCCCCAACTTGGCTGTGCAGGCTTAGTCAACTTCCTTGCTGTCTCTGGACTCAAGGGATTGGACTAAATGTGCTGGGCGTGGGGGTGCTGCTTGCTGCCTCCCCAACATGGTAGGATCTGGGGGGCTGTGGCAGAAAGATGCATGCAGGACCTGTTTGGTGAGGGCAAAGAAGGCAAACAGTTATGGGGCGCACATTAGTTGGGGGGGCTTCTGAGTAGGGAGTTGAGCTGAGCCCTGAAGGCAGCAACCTGGGTGGGAAGAGGAAGGGAAGGGCTACTCCTGCCTCCAAAGATGCTGGTACTTGATCTACCCAGCTTCAGGTGTGAACCAGGAAGTGAGTCCTCGGCCTGTACTTCCAGAGCGGAGAAACTCCCCAGGTGCCTGGACTACTGGTGCAAGATGTAACAGTGCCCCAGACCATCCAGAATTTCCCCTGGACCTCTGACCACATTCCCTCCTCCTGCCTGACCTGCCATGGGTGCAAGTTCAAAGGGTCGGACAAGGGCAGAGAGCGCGGGAACACTGCTACTCTCCTGTCCTCCCCTTGCCCAGAAATGGCCCCTACGCACATCCCACCGCCCAGTCGTTGTGGGCACATGGGGACTTGTGAGAACAAGGCATCTTGGCTCTCAGTCTCTGTGAGATCGTTGAAAAATACGTGTTGGTCTCTGCCCCAATTCCTGGCACAGAGCTCCTGAAAGTTTGTAATTCCCTAAGTGACAAGGGCACTGGAAGCATCTTTTGTTCTCCTGAGGAAACTCCGGCTAGGCTCCTGGTGGGGAGTGGTCACCAGAAGGACCAATTATGATGAGAAGCTTGGAATTCTCAGCCCCAACTCCCCTCCTCCGGAGAGGGGAGGAACCTGGAAAGGGAGTTAATAATCAATCACGTCTACCTGAGGAAAGCTCCATAAAATCACCTGAAGTACAGCTTCCAAAGAACTTTCAGGTTGGTGAGCATATTCATGTACCAGGAAGGCAACACACCCCATCTCCACGGGGACAGAAGCTCCTGCACTCGGACCCTCCCAGTCCTCGCCCCGTGTATCTCTGCACCTGGCTGTTCACCTGTGTCCTTTTTCATGTCCTTTAACGAACTGGTAAATGTAGGTGTTTCCCTGAGTTCTGGGAGCCACGTGAGCAAATTAACTGAACCTGAGGAGGGGATCATGGGAACCTCCAATCTGTAGCCAAACTGGACAAAAATTGTGGGTAACCTGGAGACCTACTACTTGACTGGCATCTGAAGTTGGGTGGGGCCGTCCCGAGGGACTGAGCCCTTTAACCTGTGAGATCTGATGCTATCTCCAGGTAGGTGGTATCAGAATTGGGTTAAATTGTGGGACATCCAGCTTGTCCTACACAGAGAATTGTTTTGTGTGGATAAAAAAAACCCCACACATTTGGTGATACACCCAAAGTATTAGAAGGGAAGAGTCCCACGAGCGTAATAAAGGAGAGACACGGGTGAAACACACAGTAGAGAAGGACAGGGTTTCTTCCTTACCCACTAGGCAGACCGAACTGAGTTTTTCCAACACACTCCAGCACTCATTGCGCACGTGTGTGCACACCACCCAGCACGGCCCAGTCTTGAGCAGCCATGCTCAAGGGTGCTTGGTTAAGGAATACTGTCTGCTAAGAAGACCTGGGAACCCCCACAGACGAGGCCCCCCTACCACCTCACCTGGGTGGATACAGCCATTTTGCAAAGGTAAAAATGTCTGTTCCCAGCCTTCAACCTGGTCCCCCAAGGCCCTCTCCCCACCATCTCTGCATCCTCCCATCCCGGCTCCTCAACAGCTCCATCCCTCCTACATTCTCAGTGGATGGACTGCACTTGTCACCCTACTTGGAGGCCTTCAGGGAGCCCAGGGCCCCCACTGCATACTCTGAGCCACATGCCCTGGGGCAAACAACCCCTAAGGTTCCCACCAAGCGTGAGGTCTCATCCTTCCCCCAGGAATCACCGGAGAGAGAGACTTTACCAAGGACAGGGCTGGTGGGCTGACTGAGGCCAGCTCAGGAAAGGCAGCCGCCCACAGGCCTGTCCAGGGCAGAACAGCACTGTGGACACAGCCCCTGACAGGATTTAATTTGCCCCTCAGAGGCCCCACAGAGGATGCCCAGCATTCTGTGTGGGGGAAACATCATGAGACTCTCCCTCCAGTCCTGCTCGTCTCTGGCCTGGGTGCCTTGCCAGGCCGAAGGCGGACGCCCGAGGCAGGCCTGCGTAGCACGGGGGCGGCCACAGGGCAGAGCACGCACTCACCGGGGGAGGATGGGCCCCGGGGCTCACCGTCTCTGCCCTTTGTCTCTGCCTATGAGCACGTTAGCTCGTCAAAGGGTGCAGGGAGCTCAGCGTAGTCCAGAAAGGCCTCTTGTCATCTGGGCTATTCCTGGGAGTCCATTTAAACTAGCCGCCTTGAGAAGGCAGTGTGCACCCACAAAGAAGCGATGCTCTGCTGGGCAGGCAGAGAGGTCTTCAGAGCTCCTGGAAGTCCAACCATTCGGGTGAGTCGCCTCTTCCAGGAAGACTGCCTGTGTGTCGTGGTCCCTTGTCCCTCCAGCACAAGGGCAAAGCCAGTGCCACCCACCTGCTTTCCGTGGGGCAGGGGAAGCAGGTAGCCCCACGTCCAGTCACCAATCAATGTTCCTTTACCCACAGGACCCCAGTGAGCACCCCTCACTCCCACCCATCGCCAGAGAATTCAGTGCATTCCAGAGGCTCAAGAAGGGGTCTGGCCTCCGGGGCTTGCCATGCTCCCAGCATGCAGCGGGTGGCTCCGCAGGGAGAACACCAGTGTCCCTGCCCTTCTGGCGCTGCCACCCCAAGGGACATTGGAACTCAGCTGTGCTCCTTGGAGTCCTCAGAAGAGTCCCCCCAAGGCCTGCACGAGCCAGCCTGCACCCCCACGGAACCAGAACAACTGTCTTCCGGTCCGTCATCTCCCCTCCTCTCCTGCCGGGGCCCAGCCAGGCCTCCGCTCTTCCCCCTTGGCAGCTCCCGCACGAATCAGGGCCTTTCCGGGGGCCCTGTGTCCTGCTCCTGGTCAGACTCCCGCATGGCCACCTGAATGTTCTTGGGTCTCTGCTGGGACCAACCTTGCTACCTGTGTGTCTCTCTGGTCTTTGCGGTTTGTTCTAAAGGTCCACAGGGCAGGGGTGCGACTCCACTATTTGATTGCGGATATACTAAAGACAGGCGCTCTGCCTCCCCCAGCGAGTCTTTGCTTGGTGAGAGCGCTGGCTGAGCCTGCTCCGTGAATCCTTGAGCCCTCCAAGCTCCGGGGCTGGAGGCCAGAGGCTCTCTGGGAACAAGGACTGTGTCTCCCCCGTCGGCCAGGGGGCTCACCAGGGGCCAAGAGCATATCTGTACGTTGAATAGTTTCTGTTGTAGGGGTTGTCATGCCTCCATCTCCAACCTGTGGGCTCCCTAAGGGAGAGGATGGGCCTCTCCCATGAGACCTATGTCTCCCCCATCAGACCAGTGACTCATAATGGAGCAGGCCCAGCTATATAACCCACAAGTCCTGGTACAAATCAAAATAAATGCAGTGCCCCTTGATCAGAAATTATTAAGAATTTTAAGACAGTGACAGCAGAGCGTTGAGCCAGGACGGGCTCTTCTCAGCACAAGGCCCTGTGCACAGGTCACTTGCCCACGAAGCTGGTGCTAAGGAAGGGTTAGGCCTCCTCATCCGACAAGATGGAGGGCAAGGAGATGAAAGGCCATGTGGGCACACAGCCGAAGGGGATGAGGAGAGGCCTGGAGACGAGCAGGGCACCGGGCCTGGAGGAGGGACACACAGGGTAACCTCTGGGAACAATGAGACATTCACCAGCAGCCCTGCTCCTCCACGGGCCCCCGACACGAGGCATAGCCATGCATTCTGTGCTCCACTCACTGACCAAGTACTGGCAGAAGCTCAAGTGGGAGAAAGTTGAGGCTGCGGAGGTGGCCGCGATGGAAACATCTATTTTTACCCCGGCGGGCTGGAGGCAGGTCAGCGGTAGCTTTGAGTGAGGACCAGAGCAGCCACCACAGGGGCCGGTGAGGGCCTGAGCTGGGACAGCCTTGAGGAAGCATGGGGTGGGAGGCAGCGCCGGGCAACAGGGGGCCACCCAGGCAGCCCTATGAACTGTACCGGGGCCAAGGAGCGAGAGCGCCTCCCTGCAAGAGGATCAGGAGTTCACCATGTCTGTCCCCGGCTCTGCAGTCAGACACTCACTCTGCTCCTCGCTGTTGGACGAGGTCAGCCTGGAACAGAGCCTGGTTCCAACCTACCGCCTCCACTCCTAGCTGAGGCCCACTACCCTTCTCCCCCCAGGTCCCTGAGGATGCTCTGGGCCTTCAAAGTCAGGGAGGGTAGAGGGAGGGAGAGAGGGTCTCAGCTAATGTACCGGATGAGGAAACCTGCTCATTACCTTCATGTGCGAGTGGAGGGTGGGTTGGCCTTTAAATGAAGAGCCAGGAGAAATGGTGGCTGAAGTTAGTGAGCGAAGCACTGATGGGGGGTGTTGGACTCTAATACAAGCCTGGCACTCTGCTTGGGCGGCATCTACCCTGCTCCTGGCTGAGGCCGGCCAGGCCGCCCCTTGCCTCCCGCAGCCAGCACATGAGGCCCCCACCTGGCCTCCCCACAAGGTGGATGCCGTGTGCTGAGGTGTTTACATTACATAAACGCAAACACGCTCGTCAAGACAATTTGTGGCTCCCCCTGAGTAATGAAAACTCAAACGCCTTCTTACGCAAGGCCAGGCTGGGCTTCCGGCCACAAACCCTGGATCTACTTCTGACTCCTGGATGCCTCTGGACCACTGCCAGCGTGGGGGGTGGAGGAGGGGCACCCCCTCGGACTCCTCTCTGCCTGCCCTGCTGGACTTCCCTGAGGAGGCTGAACCAGGGGAAGATGTGGGTGCCCTGCTCAGGGTTGACCCCTGTGGGGCCTGGGAGTGCCATGCACAGCCCCAGGAGTCATGCACGCCCACTTGGGCTGGCTCCCTCTTCCTTTAATGACAGTCCCCCGTCCTCAGGACCCCCAGAACTACCACCCAGAGGCCAGTGGCCCCAAACCTCAGCTACCCTTTCAGATCCATCACCTCCTTGACATCACAGCAAAAACTTCTATAGAGATCTAAGCACTTGGCACTTAACTGGTTTGACCCCAGACCCAATTTCCTCTCCTTCGCTCTGTCATCCGCTCCCCGTGGGAAGGTTGGGGGCAGAGATCCTTGATGCAGAAGCTGCCCTGGAGGCCGGGCAGGGAGAAGAAGGGGAGAGTGCTGAGGAATGTTCACACTCGGCGAGTGCCCCACGCGGCCCTGGGGAGGGAGGGGCACCGTCTCCATCATTGTCCTGAAGGGTGGGGCCCTTAGAAGTGGGCTGTCTTCCTAGGCAGCCCTGCCAGCTTCTTAGGAATGAGGGGCAGATCTGGGCTCCCCCAAGGGCATCGGTCGTTCTTTGTAGGTCTTCTGAGCAGCCCTGAGGCCATCCCCAGCCAAGTCCTGCCTGTTCTGTGGGGCCTTGCAGATTTGGATCTAGCTCATAAACCACAGCGGTCTGAGCGTAGACAGCCGATGGGAGGAAAGACGGGCCTGGCCCCAGCCTCAAGCTGGGGAAGGAGGGGGGCAAGGGGGCTGTAGACAAATGGGTTTTACACTTTGAGTTAATGAGGGTCAGGCGGGGGCACCCACTGGCAGGAGGGGATAAACGAGAGGAAGGGGGGGGAGGAGGAGAGAGTTCTGAACGAGAGAGGTGAGTGGAACAGTAACGCAGTCATAAAAACCTCTTGCAGACACACACACACACACACACACACACACACAAAGAGCAGGTCAGCCCCACACCAGCTTCCTGAGCCCTGCTGAGTGCCAGGCCCGAGGCTGGAGGCTGTGGGGCAGCGGTCTCCAGGCCCCGGGAGCAAAACCGCCATCCGTGGAAAGTCTGAGCCTGCACTCCGATATGTGCCTACTTACCTCGCCATCAATTACGTCCCTGCACGATTACCGTGAGCTACATCTCAAGGCACACTCTATGTTTAGGGCAAGGTTCACTGGTGCAGGTAATGGATGTAAGTCCTAATTTCAACTAGTCCTCTCCATATTTCAGCTTGTGTCGCTGACTCCTTGTCAGATCTGATTAAATCCTCGTTGTTTTACTTCCTAATACAACTTGTCACTTGAGCCCTGGCTGGGGCAGCAGATGTGTGTGTTGGTTCTGCCAGGTATGTGTCCTTCGCCTGGTCAGCTTCCCTTCAGTCTGCTATTCTCTTCTGTCTGCATTGTGAGCTTCTCTTCGATCAGAGTGTTTCGTGGCAAAGATCTTCCTAAGCCACGTGTCCGTTTGGTGAGGGGTACGCTACTGAAGTCCAGATAATGTGATCTGTAATCCCTCTCAGGCGGGTTTGTGCCAAAAGCTAATACACCAAAACCTGGTAAACAAGGGTGCCTCTACATATTAAGAAAGAGTAAGAATTTGATCTTGTAAGTATTTTCTACCCACACCCCAGTGGAGTGTCTCATGCCTCCTGGGGTGTAGGGAAAGTCCTGCTAGGGACAGGGGGGCAGCACGGGGATGGAGAAGACATTTTACATCCCCTCAAAGACTTAGCCTACTGTGGGAGAAAAAATGTAAAAGAAATATTTTAAAATTGAGCATCAATCATGTGCCGCATCCCACATTCCTGGCCTCACAGCAACTCTCTAAGGGGCATGTGGTGACTCCCCATTTGAGGTGGGGAGTGGAGCTGCCCCAGGACTCACTGGTGGTGGGGAGAGAAGCCGGAGAGCTGGGAGTTAAGTTCAAGCCGACCCAAATAACTGCTGTGATGAATAGCAAAGGGTGGTAAGCTCTCCGAGGGAGACAGGAACCATGAAAACCAGGGCTCAGAGCCTGCCCTGGTGGAGAAATCAGAGGTGGCTTCATGAAGGAGGCGAAGCAGCTTTTTTACGATCAGTGACAGATAGACTCGCTCCTGCGTATAGCACCTACACTCCCCTGATGCTTCTCCCACCATCACTGCCACCAACAGCCTTCCTGCAACGTCCTCTAGAAAATAGCAGACTCCGAGCACTCTCACCTCAGGGCAGTTATCATGAGCTCCCTGCTCCCACCCACTGTTCCCACCCACACTCTGTGTATTCAGTTCCCCTACCACCCACCCTCCCCTCTCCTCCACGGGCCTGTTGTGGGCAGGCTGGAATCCAGAGTTCTTTTCTCCGGAAGCAGTTCTGTGTGGATTGCTGTAGGGAAAACACAGTTTTGCAGGGACCCACCCTACCCATCCAGGCCCATCCTGACCTGTGGCATCCCAAGGTGCCTTAGTCTGCCCCGTGTCTCAGCGACTGCTTAGACACTTCAGAACAGCCTCCCAGAATGGCCAAGGAAAAGCCCTGTGGACAAGATGAGAGAGAGGGAGAGAGAGAGAGAGAGAGAGAACCTAAAAGTGTTATCAGTCGGGGCTGGCCTAAGTAACCACACCCTGGCTTATCCAAATGACAGGCTGTTGTGGGGCCATAAAACCCTCACCCAGTGCGCACTCAGTGATGCGGATGGATAGTCTCCATGCGGTGGCTGCAAACCGCTACGTAGAGTGAGACCATAGTCTTTAAAAATACTAACGTGCATGTCATACTCACGTGGAAGGTGCTAGAGACCCGCAAAGGCCAACAGTGGTTCTTTGTGGGTAGTGGGATTAGTGGCTCTTTTATGCTTTTCCTTTCGTGAGCCATTTTCTCAAATTTCCATAAAGAACATGCATTACTTTTTTTGATAGACAAAAGCCAACAAAGCTTTTTTAAAAGATAAAATAGTCAGGCTTGCCAACCTGGGCAAAGCGTGTTGCCCAAGTCCCCAGCAGGGTCAGAGCAGGCAGGAGGAGTGTGAGCGCCGGAAGCGCTTCCCAGGTGGCCGGCCACGGGAAAGCAGAGCACCCCGCTACGTCGTGGGCGAGGGCGCCCCGCTCGGTCTGGGAGCGGACAACGCGGGGAGCAACCGGAAGGAACTGTGTGCGACGGCACTTGCTGAGATGCCTTCCCTGAGCGGAGGTTGAGACGAGCCACACGAGGACGACGGTCAACTCCCAGGCACCAGTGTGACCAGACCAGCAGGCCAAGTTCATTCCCGCTTCAGGGCCTTCGCACCTGCTACGCCCTCTGGCTGGAACGGCCTCCCCCAGGTGTTGCACGACTCGCTTGCTCACTTCAGCCAGGTTTGCTCTGACGTCCTCATTTCAGCGGGCTTCTCCCCAAACTCTGTGGGAAAAAGTTGCTCCCCACCCATAGTCATTTCTATCACCCGCCCCCCTCACTTTATTTTTCCTCCTCGAATGCTTACTACTACCTGAATTTGTGTATCATCTGGCTCTCTGTCTTGGAGCTTTCACAGGGGGAAAGAATTCAGTGCTTAGAACAGAGCCTGGGCTCGAAAGTTGCTCAATAAATATTTGTTCAGAAAATGAACAAATTGAGAACCTCACAGTGCCAATGCTACTTCCACACACAGTCACCCCTTGCCCTGCCTCCTGATTCCCACACCCAGTAGGTCCAGCCTGGAAGTCACCCGTCAGTCAGAGACTGCCGGTGGGGGTGGGGGTGGCGGGGAGACCAGAGGGGGCTGGCTGGGCCTGTGGGGTGGGGGAAGGGCAGGAAGCAAGCAGTCTGAGTCAAGTGGCTGGGGTTTCCCTTTCATTAATAGCTGTGTGGCCTCCCTAAGTCTGTCTTCTCACCTCTAAAATGGGGCTCAAAATAGCTACTTCTCACGCTGAGGATTAAAGGTGACAACATGCCTAGCACCGACCTGACCTACCACGGCTCTCAGTAGCCAGGAGCTCCCTCCTGGAGGCGGGGCAGAGCCCGCCTCACTCCGACTTCACCCTCACCCCTGATCTGAGCCAACTCTGGAGGTCACGGAAGGCCAGGGTGCTGCAGGAACGCACTGCTCCCCCTGCCCTCTCTGGGATCCCCTTCCTCCCTGGGAACAGGAGAGGAAAGCTTTGGGTGGGGATGGATCTGTCCTGGGTGTCACCCAAGAACCTGGGCTGGTAGGATGGGAGTGTCAGGCGTCTGCGACGGCCTGACTGAGTGCGCGGTGGGGCCTCCCCACCCCGAGGCCCTTGGGCAAGGCAGGCACTAGGGCTTCTCCAGGGCTGGCACTGGCTGCCAGGGACCACACAGCCCGCCTACACACATGCACACTCACACACCCCATCCCTTCCTCCCTAGCCTCCTTCCTCCTAGTCTCCATGGTGAAGGTTTCCCTCAGGCCCATTTTCTCATTCTTCTGGCAGCCTGAGCCTAACTGTGAAAAGCCAGCTCTCCCTGGCCAGGACAGGTTATGTAAGAGGTCCCAGAGGCCCTGGGGGAGGGGCAGGCAGAGCCCCTACCTCCCGCCTGAGGCCTGCACCTCCAGGCCCGCAGGCCTCCTCCCGCATGGGGCCTCTCAGCTGCCCACTTCAAGTCTCCCTGTTCCCACTCACCAGGACCATCCCTACCTTCCTTCCTCCCAGCCTCAAACTCCCTGCTGCAACTCAAAAATATAACCTCTGCCAATTCATTCATCCTCTTTCAAAACCAGCCTCACCTGACCTTTTCAGAATTCTTATGGAATCAAACGTGCCCAGTTCCCTCCACCCCTGCTGTCTCCTTAAACTAACTCAATCACCTCCCTGCCGCTTGGGTCCGGATGAAGCAGAGAACAGGCAGCTGTCACCAAAGGCCACGCCTGACTCTGAGTGGATGCTCTTGGGTGCCAACCTGGGACACCGACAGAAAGGCCCAAACCTCCCACAGCCCAAGGGAAGGATGTAACCAAGGAGAGGCTGGCCACATGTCCCCCAGGAGGCTTCCCAAGGGACATTCTATATCCCCAGGGCTTCCGCCACTCTAAGCAGAGTGGCAGGCTAAGACCCCCAGTTGTGTGGGTGTAAGGGAGGTAGGACTGGCTGCAAGGGGCAGCCCCTCCTTAATGGAGCTAAGAGAGCGGCAAATCAATCAAAGTGCCAGCATGTGTCCAGTGGCAAGTCACCTGACGAAGGCCGCAGCTTGCACAGCACGCCTTACACTCCCACTCCCTGTAAGCAGACCTGTGCCAGAAGCCAGAACACCAGCAGAAGTTTGCCCGTGAATGCGAACGGTGAGGGACAAATTCCGTGGTTTATGGCTGTAGGCCGTGGGAGCCGTGGGGGTTCGAGAGCCTTGCGAAGGGGCCCCCCGTCCATGTCTCTCTTCCCCGCTCACAGTCGAGGCGGGCATCTGAGGCTCCCGCTGCTCTCCACGCGCAGGCCAGCACGTGCGCCGGTAAGGCTTGTCCGTCCCTGGGCCCAGTCCCCTGGGGAAGCGCCCTGCCAGCCTGCACGCTGAGGTGCATGTGTGATTTCCTAGTTCAGCTCTCAAGGGCAGCTCTGTTTCCACCAGCTCCACGTTCTTGGATGGCACCTTGCTGCTGCCCCCGGCTTCAATGGCTGTGGGGGATCCAAGAATGACTGCAACTCTTTCCTGGACCCCAGACAGCAGGGAAGGAGAATGAGGGTGTGGACCGTGAAGGGTCCCCTGCCCTGCCCCATTTTCCAGGCCCAGCCACGTACTTACTTGTCCCCTCATTTCAGTAGCTGGCAGAGAGTCATAATTGAATTTGCAGCAGGGCTGAGAACGAAAAAAGAAAACCCTTTACGGATCTGGGATTAATTTATCCCTGATGATGGCCACATTCGCACGCTCCTTTCTGCTTAGGCTTCCAGAGCATATTCTGGCCGACGATGTGAAACCCACACGTACACACACACACACACACACACACACAGAAAGCACGTGTGCCCTGGGTGCACATTGAGGGTGCCTGTGCCGATGCCTGCATTTGTGACCGTGTCGGACACAGTGGGGGTATTCCTGGGTGGGTCTGAGCAGGACGGAATGTGACTGTCTGCATGAGGGGGTCTACAGGGGTGGGGGTGGGCGTCTCTAGTACACACATCTGCAGGCCACTCTCCCCCAGCCCACCTGAAGGTGACCTGCGGAATGGCTGCGGTCACGCCGCCTGCTTTCCTGAGCAAAGGAGAGCGGGGGTGTGGTGGCCAAAACATGGTGGCGCGGTGGGCCCGCCAGGGCGCCAGGGCGGCTGCACGGCTTCTCCCACTCCTCCCCACACAGCGAGAGCAGCAAGCCCTGTCCTTCGTGGGCGGAGGATGGAGTTGCCATCACCCCACACCCCAGGAGCCCACCTAAAGGGGGGCCACCGCCCTCGGGCCCTGCCTTCTCCTTCACCACTCTCCCTCCTCCGCACCACCTGGGCCAGCACCCGGCTTCTTTTCTTTCTTCTTTCTTTTTTTTTTTTTTCATTTTATTCCTCACCTGAGAATATGTGTTTTTTTAGTGATTTGTGTGAGGGAGAGGAGCATCGATCGCTTGCCTCCCATATGCGCCCTGCTTGGGGATTGAACCCGCAAACTTTTTGCGTGCAGGACAATGCTCCAACCAACTGAGCCACCCGGCCAGGGCCACGCAGCTTCTTTTCAAAATAAACTGAGCACAGGCGCTGCGACAGGCACCGTGCATCACCTCAGGCAGCCCTCGCAACGCCCTGTGAGGGAAAGAGCACCCTCATCCACGTTTCAGGTAAGAAAATGGAGGCTAAAGGTGAGTGGCTTGCCGACAAAGCCACACGGGGTCACACAGCTGAAGGTGCCGAGGCAGGGCTCCAGGCTCCGTGAGCCTGACTCCAACAGCCGAACTCCGGTAAAATCTCCCGGTTGACCAAGACCCTGTCCAAGGCTGGAAACCCTTCTGCAGACTAAAGAAAGAAGCCTTTGAACCTCAAAGGTCTGTGCCGTACCGCGTCTCCAGGTGCAGGTGCTCGCAGGGCCAGCGGCCCTCCCGGCACTTTCATTCCAGGGAGATCCAAGAGGGATGCTTTCCTGGGGTTTCAGGCAGGATCATCCTTCCGCCTTCCTAATCCCGAGGGGTCTTGTGACACCCTCTTCCTTTCCAGGTGCTAAGCCTTGAGAGTAAACGTGCTCCGGAAAAGGGAGAGGGGGAAACAGATTGCAAAGAGGTAAAACACACCAGTGGGCATTTAAACAATGCGTTACCTACTGGGTGATTCTGCGTGTACTTCGGTGCTTTGTTGCTTCCTTGGTTCTCAGTCAAGTTCCTTTTGACAGCCCCAGAACATCTGTGAGGAAGCCAGCAGTAGAGGGAAGTGTCCTATGCAGACCTCACCCCGCAGGGGGAAGGAGCGGGCCCAAAGCGCTGGGGTCGGGTGCACAAGTGGGCCCACAGGGGTCCCCTGAGCCTGTCAGAGGTAGAAGCTGCCGGACTTCAGCCCCAGACTGATGATAGAAACATGGAGAACCAGCTGGATTGGGGCAAATACTCAGCCCCTCTGCCCTGGAGCCGAATCAACCGCTGACCCCCAACTTACTTCATTCCACCCCCAACTTCATTCCACCCCCAAACGCACACAAGCCAGCCCTGCGAGTGAACAAACGTGAAACCTCTGATGAACTACTGAGTTATGAGGAAAATATGACATGAGGCTTCCCAAACCGGATCGGGGGGACACGGGGACACGCACACATATGGTGGCTGTCTCTGTCTTCATCCCATGTTCTGTTTCTAACTGGATAAACCTGGAAGCCGGAATGCAGGGAGCAGAAGGGAGCCAGCTCTGGAGGAATGAAGTGTGAGGCTCTGGTCCCTTTTTTTGTCGCTGCTGCATGTTCTTTCTGTTTGTCTGTCTGTCTCCGTCCTGCGCCATGTGTCTGTTTCTCTCTGCATCTGTCTCATCTGCTGTCTCTTTCACACACACACACACTCTCTCTCTCTCTCTCTCTCTCCAGGAGAAACCGAGACCAAAACAAAGGCAGAGAAACAGGGTATGAAACCCACATGGGGCCAAGCCGCAGGGAATGGGAGCTGCTCTGGTTGTCCCAGAGGAAGAAACAGCAGCAAGGAGAAAGGGGGAGGGGAGGGAGGCAAGCCCCCACTGTCACGGCAGTATCTCAGCCGCCATCCAAGGACCGGTGAGCGTGTCACGCTGAACGCTGCCCCTTACCCTGTTCTCTTCTACAAATGGGAAATGTTTCCTGGGGTGTCCCCAGTCATGGGGCGCCCACCTGGCTCCTCTGGAAATTCCACAGCCCTACATTTATGAAACACGTGGAGAGGGGACTGAGACAAATTTGTGTTCCCTGGAGGTAGAAGTGAGTGGGGAGGGGAGTGTGTGCCCAGAGGGAGCCAGGGCTGAGCTCTTTCTGTCTGTACAGCCTCCCTGTCTCCCCATCCTGGGCTGTCCGCACAGTCCCAGAAAAGGGACGGAAAAGCGAGTACACATGCTCACAGGCATAGAACATCTCTCCAAAACCCCAGCAGAGAAAATAAAGGCCGGGGCCTGAGTCCTCCGGATATAAAAACCTTATCAAGTTTTACTGAACTGCTTCTTCACAGATGAGAGTGATTCTCCATGTTGTAGCAAGAATGGGTCTCAAATGTTGAAAACTAACTGAATTTCAGAACATAAAAATCCTATTTGAAATGGCTCCAAGAGCCTGGGTATTTAAAGAGAACTTGCAGTGAAACACTTAGTAAAGTCCCTTCAGGGAACAAAGCAGACATCTCATTAGGACTGAGATGTGATTCTAGCCCAGAGGCCTAGACTAAGGTCAGAGGGAGGGGGGACAGTCAAGCCTGCTGGGTCTCAATGGTGGCTGGGCACCAGGGCAGTCAGAGGAAACACCCCAGAGGAAGGGGCCAAGCTGAGACCCGAGCAGAGGGCAAAGGCCAGGCCTGCAAATGGTTCAGCTCAGCAGAGCAGAAGGAATGGCAACAGACGAAGCAGGAAAAGCAAGCAAGCGGTGCCTCTGGAGGAGCCGCGTGCCAGTGTGGTCTGCCCCCTGCCCCCTGAGGAATGCCAGGTCCAGATCTGGGTGCCTGAGGCCAATGAATGGAGGATGGAGAAGAAGAAGGCTAAAGGGGTGATGTTTTGCTTTCAATGATGCCAGCCTGCCAGGGCTGATTGGAAGCGGAGGTGGTGGTAATGGGAAGGAGGTAACTTGATCCAGAGAAGATTCAAGAGCCTGGATCCCTGGGATCTAGTTCTAAGGGGTGAGGAGGAGGTAGGACTCAGAGATGCCTCCCATGTGCCCAGCTCCAGCAGCTTGGTGCATGGAGGGAACTACAGAGCAGAAAGCGTTTTCACAGGGTAGAGGATGGAGACGCTGGGCAGGAAATCTTGAGTTTGTGGTGCCCATGAGTCACCCTGGGGGAGATGCTCCCTGGAGAAGCAGAGGGGTAACGTAGGTGTGGCACACAGCAGACACGGGCCGGTAGGTGCTCTGGGGTCAGCGGCCTCTGGAGAGTAACGGAAGCCATAGGAGTGCCTGAGGCTGCCAAGGAGGTGTGCAGTGTCAGAAGAACAGAAAGTGGGGGTGAGAGAGAGAGGAAGGGAACTGGGTGGCTGTTGGGTCATGGGAGCCAAACCACAGGGAGAAGCAGAGAACGTTCAGCGAGCGCTGCCAGCTGCTGTTAAGTGTTGGGAGGGTGAGCGTCCACGGATTTAACAACCAGGGCTAGATGGGGCCCCAGCGCGAATTAGAAAAAGGTGCTCTTTCCTCAAGGTGGTTTGCTTCTATCAGAAAACTACTGTAACACACTGATTTTATTAGAACAAAATGCTTTACTGCCATCTGCGGGAAAATTGTTATAATAAATAATAAATGTACGCTGTCTCAGATGTGGTGCCTGTACAGCAGCCCTGGTTATTGGCAACCGCAGTAAAATCAGTCTTCAGGGGAACGGGATGAAATTTACCAGAAAAGATGCTTTGAGTCGTGGGTAGCACACTATACCCAACCAGCGATGGCTTCAACAATAAGGAATTTATGATCCCACATAACAGGACATCTGGAGGTAGGGCAGTTCCAGAGCTGGTCCTTTCTCAGCAGCTCTCTGGAACACCAGGTCCTTGCCATCTCCTGGGTGCGGCTGTCATCCGTGGGCTTGCCCCTCATCATCGCAAGATAGCAACCAGGGCTGGTCATTACATTTCTCCACAACAAGGCCACAACAAGGTTAAAAGGCATAAGATGGACTTCCAGCCAAGATGGAGGTGTAGGTGGACACACTGTGCCTCCTTGCACAACCAAAATTAAGGACAACAAAGATCTAGAAACAAGAAAACAACCAGAACTGATAGAAAAATTGAACTGTATGGAAGTCCAACAACCATTCATCCAGAATGGTTAAGAGGGGCAGAGTCGAGGCAGGAAAAAGTGGAGGTTGGCTGACCCGGGCGTACAAGCAGCAGCAGCTGGCAGACCCCAGGCCCACAGGCAGTGGTTAGTGGACCCCGGGCACAGGGTGGCAACAGTGCAGACCCAGTGC